>OZ038491.1:20013797-20171297 GCA_964036315.1 Acanthosepion esculentum
CCATTAAAAAACATGTCATAGTAAACTTGATAGATACTTCACCCTGATTTTGAGTGACCAGCAATTGTGCAAAATAGTATTTTCCTATTTTTAAAATTTGACTCCAGTTGAATACATCACATAAAGCATGTGAAATATACAGTTTTAAATGTATGCCATATGCATGACATTATGACATAATAATAAGAGTATTAAATAATGGTGTCAAAATTAAGAATTAGTACAGCTTTGCTGACACACCAATGGTTACAAAATACGAACTTCAAATTAACACAAATTGTACCCTGAAGATGCTTGCCACTCCAGACATCCCACAAGCAAACGGAGGAACTGTTTTGTGCTCAGTCTTGTGCTTCATGAATGGCAGCAGACTGACATTAAATACTTGTTGGATAATTCCGCCACTTACTGCAATGAATACTTTCTAAGTACGGCCATATTTCCTTGATATAATAATAAAGTCCAGAAGAAACTAATATTCTATTTGTCCTGATGGAATCTCTCCCCCTGTTCATCCTCATTGATCCCAAATTCTCAGGAAAACAATCCATATGTGAGAATAAATAATGCATTTTGATGCTCATGTTGTATCTGAGGTTTCTGAAAGCAGTCTACATATTGATGACAAGTTCTGCGAAGTTCCTTGACTTGTTGTTGCCAAGAAAGTTCTTCATGACCAGAACAAAAGCCTTCTATACTTCCAGTTCCACTTCGTACATTGAGTTTTCAAACTCTAGATATCTGATGGGCTGACAGATTTAAGGACCATCAATGATGGCAGATTTCAACTTCTCCATCATTAATCCTGGAAAATCCTGGCAAAAAGTAAGTAAAGCAGCCACTATCTTTGTTCAGAGCTTTGATCAAGCCAAGCTTGATGTGCTGCAGTTGGAAAAATATCCCGTCTCTGTCTACTAGAGGCTTATTGATGACATTTGTTGCTCTGCAAGGCATCAATTCCTCCCCAACAGGCCAGTCCTTTTTCATGTAATGCTGAGCAGTGTCTCTACTATCCCACATGCACAGAAAGCATGGATGCTTGGTGAACCTTGACTGTTGTCCCAACAAAAAGTTCAACATCTTTAGGTCAACGTGAATAAACCACTCATGCTGATCATAAAGAATTTTCTCCAGCATATAATTCACTGCTTCATATTTCTTCTTCAGTGTAGTCAGGTGAGCAAAGGGTACAGAGAAAAACTAGTTGCCATTGTGCAGCCCAACACTTTTCAATGATTGTTTGTTGCTGTCAATGAACAGTCTCCAATCTTTGGTTTCGAACTGTGGCAATCCAATTTTGTGCAGAAGCTGTGCAATATCTGTACAGTACCCCAAGTTCTTCTCTTCAGAGAAAAAAAACGGAGGTACTCTTGATGTCTGCTGTGGTAGAAAGAGATGTGAGAACTGTCAAAGAGGAGGTTTTTCCTTCAATCTAGATGCCTACAGTTTGGCAGATGACTTTGAGAAGCTGAGATTGTGAATGAGATCATTTAGTTCTTTTAGAAAAAGGATGTGGAGCATCATTGTCAAAAACCGCTTCTTTTTTTTTCTTCTTCATCTTCTTGAACACTTGAGAAATCTTCTTCACTGATATCAGCAAGTTCTCCAAAGATAAGTATTGGAATTTTATCACAATAAGCTAGAGGACGATGTGCTGATTGAAGATCAGGATACTTGAGTCTGCTTTGGTACTTTCTGTTGATCCCAGTCTCATCAATAGCACAGAAGTAGTTGTCAGTGCTATGGTTTGTTGGCTGCCTCCAAACCATGGGAATTCCAAATTTCAGACAACTCTTCTTGCCCTTAGTCCACCAATGCAGATACTCAGTACATGTCTTACATACCATGTGTGGCACCCGAGCTCGATCCTGGTCAATAAGCTGCTGAGTCGTTTCTTTATAGTGTATGTATGGAAGTGAATGTCTTGAATATCAGCAGTTAGTGACATGGCCCTTAGTGGAATAGGAGAGACTCTCTTGTTGAGGTCAAACATTATGTTTTTATACTGTTATTCCTGAGAAATTGGCTCCTGAATCATATAACTTTCGTTATTACTAATTGACCCTAAAAATGATGTGATATGCTTACTACTACATCTGCATGATATTTTGGCAGTAGACCTAAATTATAATGACTAATAAAACAATCTTTATGATTTATATTCTATGGTTTTGTATTATACTGTATAATTGGTGTGTTTTAAGATGTAAACACTTTCTGGGCATGTTATTGGTTTATAAATATTTTGGAGGCGTGTTTTAATAATTATGAAGCTATATTTGGCAGAAGAAACTTCTGATCGGTTAAAATTAATAAGTTTATAATTAACATAATAATCAGTTTTATTGTGTGAAATATGATGCATATCTAGATATTTTAATAGACATGACAACAGAAATAAAAACGTGAAAAATATCATGTAGCCATAGCTCAAAAAGTTGACCTGATTGAGCAAAACCAATGTGATTTTTGGATTCAGCACACCAAAATTGTCCTAAATCATCTGAAAATATTTAGACAATAAATTTGATGTTGATTGTGCTATCATTCCATGAAGTCATGGTAATTCACAAATAGTGAAGAAAAGGAAACTGTGGAGAGTCATGATCTCATATGTACTGAAGAGATATGCCTTTAAAAAATTAACAAGCTTAAGACTATAGCAGTAAAAGTCAGAGTTGCTATAAGATTTACTAACAATGGGTTGTGAAACTAGATTTCAAACTACTGTTTCACATAAAGCATCCAAAATGTAGCAAATATTTATTTTCTTAGTCTAACTTGTGATCACAATAGTCAGTCACCTGATGAGAACTGAACTCTACAGCAATGGCTTGCAGGATTCACTTAGACTCTAACCAGCAAAAACTGTCAACAATGTGTGTGTGTGTGTATTTTGTGAAAATTCATTTTAGAAAAATATATCAATTTTATAATTGATAGAAAGAATTAAAAAATTCAAAGATTCAACTGATTTTTATATGTTTTTTTATGTTTGATCACTTGCTTTTTTTCATCTACTACTTCATATGTATCCATTCTTGTAGAGATAAATATTTACCTGTAAAAGAATGAGAGAAAAACTTCTTGCAAGAATGAACCTTCTGGAGACAACATGTTGCAACCAAACATGAGTGCAGATGAAAAAAAGGCCCTGAATTGCATGCAGACATGTCTGTCAAAATAATTTACATACAGCTTTTCCCTGTTAGTGGCAGAACAGCTTGGCATGTTCAGATACAAGCATCTCTGAAATTTGTCTACATCTGGGTTTCTGTCAACTGTCTTCTGTCAATAAAAGTGACAGGAAAACCAACATCAGCAGTTGGCAAGATTCAATGTCTTGTGAAGTTGTTCCCTTGCACAGTTTGTTCCTCAACTTGCATGATATGCTTTAGTTTCTGAGGCTGTGTTGTTTTGTTTTTTCTGTCTCTTTCCATTCTTTGTCTTTTACCCCATAGTTCTTGCGAGAGCAATCAGTTAGGTGTTTCCCCCAGTCTCAACACACCCTTGCAGTATTTTACAAGCAATTTCAACACTCATGGTGGATGGCAAGTGTAACCTGTGCTAATCCCTGAATTTGATGGTTCAGACAAGGGCTCTCAATCGTTGAATAGTTTGAAAAGGCTGTGATCTGTGTGGCATGAAGAACATTGACAATGTTCTGCCACTCAGATAGATGGAAGGTGCACTTTCTGTGTTACAGCAAGTCGGCAAGGAAGACAGAAAAGTTGTAGATTGTATTAGAGACACTCTGTACATTGCCTTTGCCACTGAGCTGTCCATAGCATATGACCAGTTTGTAGCTAGGTGATTGAATTCAAATTAATCTGTGGATGTCTAATTGACAGACTGCCATGGGCTACCAACCATGACTTCTTGGAATGATAGTAGAATGGATACCCAATTCTGATCATGGACTTGAGTGCACATTTGTAGCAGGGTTGTCAGATCACATCAGGCAGCTGCTTTGTGCTTCTTTTCAAATAGGAAAAATGAGAACTGGTAAAGAGACAGTTGTATGTTGCTGTCACTGTGACAAACTAGGCCATACATCATGAAAATGCCTAGGTAAATAGATTAGGGGAACAAATATCAGCATCAATCTCATTCCCCATCCAGATGTAAATGCAAAGATGATTGTACTCAACATATTCGTTGACAGCTCTAATTGAATCTGCCTGCTCTCACTCAATCATTAGTGCAAGGTAATACAGGTCTTGGATATGGAGATGATCAGTGATCGACTGCAGGTGTGCGGTGGTGTTGGGACTGTTAATATTTGCACAGACAGTGCAGATATTAACAGTCCCAACACGTCTGAGTTTGAAGTTCTCATGGTGCATGACAAACGTATGCAGTTTGACCTGCTTGCCATAATCAACAACATAACGGCATTAGGTGGCATCAATATCACATAAACGGGAGCTGTAAGCTTCTGCAGCAAAGAACCACCAACATGTGTGATGATCCATATTGATCAACCTGACTTTTTTATGGAATTCAACCACCAGCAAAGGATCTGAACTGCCAAAAGAAAGTGGACAACAGCTGTGGTGCCGGCCCAGTTGCATAACAGGGTGTCGGAGTACCCAGTCTCCAAGGACATTAGGGATGCTTCTGAACAATAAGTCCAGACATAAAAGTCTGGGGTAAGTATAACACTCTGCGATGGACAGAGGAAAGTGCAATGCCAGATTTCCCTGATGCTATCACTCAGAGGAATGTCTTCTCACTGTGCAGGAAGATACTGAAACATCTCCCCATGTGTGGATGGCTGCATGTGATGACCGGTTTCATGAAGCTGTGGGCAAATGCAGTCACAAAGGAAATGGATGACCAATTAGACAACATCCCCATCTCAAGCAGAATGGGAAGGAAACCATGAACAAAGTGCAACGGGAAGATCCTGCCCCAGGTGACTGGTGTGTGAATGAAGCTGAAATCAATGTATGGGTCAATGCAATCTCCCTAATGACAGGAGTGATGCTGGAAAAAATAGTGCAACTTTGGTGGATCTAGCTTCAACAAACAACTCCCAACATATCAACTTGGCTGAACTGGATGCTGCAATCAAAGGCCTCATTTTGGCCTTCCAGTGGTAGGCCAGTTGTAGGAAAAGAGTTTGTGCATAAAAACTAATTCCTTGTGTGATGAAGTTTGAACACAAAAATGGAACTGGTTCAAGAATACAAGTTGTCTGTTGGCATAGTGCTGGTCATGTCAAACCAGAACTTGGCAAACAAAATGACCTGCGTACCCCAAAGGTGGTTCGATATAGCCAAAAAGCGGATTGAAACTGTACAGAAAGTGTGCGCAGCTTCCCTGGAAACCATGTGTCCTAGTCAGATAATGGAAGTACATCGATACAGTGAGAACAACTTGTCCTTCCATGTCAAAGACTATGGTAAAGTTGGCCATTGGGACCTGTGTGGAGTACGCATTAGATGCCAGTCCATTGGCAAAAGGGCAGACTGGGAGTGAACAGTTCTTAGCACCGGCTTGACATGGTCATTACACACTACCATGGCAGCCATTACTATGTGGTGGCTGTTACACTGCTAAGACTCATTGGGTATCATACATCAGCTGGAGTTGCTGTTCTGTGAGCTACTCATAGATAACAACACTGCATTCTGTAGCAGGGATTTCTGGACCTTTGCCGAAGGATGAGACATGCATTGACAATTTTGATGTCCTGGCAGATAATGGATAATAAAATGGTACCACAGAAGTGTTAATAGGATGTCAGCCAGAATGAAATATACTGTCGGGGCCACATACTGGTACAAATTAACCCCCAAAGATGACACCTCACCACTGACTCTACCCACAAATCAAGTCTACAGGTAGAAGGTTTGGCTTAAATTGATTGATTCAGTGTCTCTAATGATGTCTGTGTTGAGCCACAAAGTGTACAACATGGGAGATCCTGTATGGTTAAAAGTCCCACACAACTCCAGTGTACAACAACTTTCAGAATGGGAAAAATTACTGGACTTGTTAATCTGCAAACAGTTTTGGTAATCAGGATGTCATATCATGTTTGGGATATTCATCCTTTGCTGAGTTCACGATCTTCAACAAGTATTGAAGATAATATATCCAAGAGTGAGGAAGAAATACTAGTGGGTGTGGATAGGCCAGATGATCCCACAGAGGAAGGGTCATATATGGACGAGGTGGAGGAACACAAACCAACCCACCCACTCTGGAGAAGCACTTGATGGAAGAGATCCATTTTAAGCTGTCATATCTGTGATTAAGAGAGAATATGGTGAATGTATGTCAGTACAGACACAAAAGAGATCCAAATTGCATGTGGACAAAACCAGTTACATCCAAGTTTTCCCCATTTGTAGCAGGAGAACTTGGCATGTCCAGATACAGGCTTGCAACTTGTCTAGATCCAGGTTTCTGTCAACTGTCTCCTGTCAATAAAAACGGCAGGAAAACCACCAGTGGGCAGTTTTTTGAAGTCATTTGTTCCTCAAATTGTGTGCCATACTGTCATTTTGTTCCCTTTCCTTTCCCTGATTTGCCTGTTACCCCATAGTTCTTGTGAGAGTGATTGGTTAGGTGTTTCCCCCCAAACCAAGACACTTTTTTTAAGCATTTCACCCCAAGCAAGGTGAGAGTACCACTAGCACGCATGACATTACAGAAAGTGAAAGTGAAAGTAAAGGACGGTATTTGAGGAAAGGATAAAGAGAAGTACAAGGACCAAGATAAAGTCATCAGAAGTTGATTGACATTACATTTGAATATTTGAAAATTATAGTTATCAGGGATGCAAATAGGAGGAAGAGAGTTCCACTGCCAAGAAGTACGAGAGAAGAAGCTGTTGGAGTAGAAGAGGCAGTTACATTTAACTGTTTCAACGGTGAAAGGGTTGGACAAAGATACCAACGTAGTAGTACGCTTAGATTCATGCAGCAAAGTAGTTACCATGAAAATATTTGTAAAAAAAAGACAGAGGGAAGCCACATCATGTCTGTGAGAAAGTGACTAGAGTCGAGATGCCAGGTCAGGACCTATCACATTGCATATCCATCTTTAGATTTTGCACCAGACCATATATGGCAACAGTATTTAATACAAGGATGAATGATAGATTTGTAGATTAAAAGGATGGACTCAGGCGAGAAAAACCTTCTGGCGTGACACAGAGAACCAACTTTCCTTGCAGTAGATGAAGCTATTGATTCAATGTAGCTGTTCCACCTCATGTCAGTGGAAAATGTGAGGCTAAGAAGGCGCAGAAAGATGCTCTCATGGAGTAGAGCATCAGCCATGCTGATTGGAGGCAGGGAGGTTTCTTGATGATTGTTAAATAACAGTAGTTTCGTTTTGGAGGCATTAAAGTTTACAATCCATTTCCTGCCTCAATCAACCACATATTTCTTTTCCAGGTCAATGGCCAGGTTAACTTTGTCAGCAATGCCGGATTTACTATTGAGGCAGGAATAAATAGTAGTGACATCTGTGTAGATGCCTACTTGAAAACTGATGATATCATGATGATCATTGATGAAGATCAGAAACAGTGTAGGATCCAGGATAGAGCCTTGGGGAACACCAGCATTCGTATGAAAGGAACTGGAGAACCCATTTAGGAAAACCTTCATTTCACAGTTTGACAGAAATGAAGCCATTAATAAAATTTAAACATTACCCTTTCTACAGAAACAATGGTAATATCAAAAGACATATGAAACTTTGTATTTTCCATTCTAATCAACAGTTGTTTTTTTTAATTTTATTTTTAGATGATCATTCCCGTGTAGTTCTACACAGTTATGGAACATCAAGTGCAGATTATATTAATGCCAGTTACATCAATGTAAGTTGTTTCTCCTTTAAATTTCATTTTATTTTTCCACTGTCAAGGCTTTCCTAATATTTCAATAAAATCTTCAGTTGAAAGGATAACAAATTTAATCTATTATATAAAAATTGAAGTTGACTTTGTGTCTATTTGATGTATAAGTCTTACAAGGCATAAAATCCATTTATTTTTTTAATCACAACTAATAGATAATGTGTGTGAGTTGATGTGCATATTTTAAGGTTTTTCAGCAGGAAATGCATTTGCATATTTTTCAGAAAGAATAAAATATTTTGGCTATAATTACAAACAAGAAGGCAACAGGATTAAAGAATTTAAGAAAAAATATAATTTTTTTAGGTTCATTCAGTTGAATATAAATGTAATAAAAGTCTATTAATAGAAAGTCATATCAACTAAATGAGAAAACATGGCTCCTCATTTACTGAGAGAATTAAAGAAAAGCCCAATGACATAAAAAGAATAGCATTTGATAAATAGATTTTTAAAAATGCAGCATCAAAGATTATTCATTACTTTCTTTATTAATAATCTTTATTAACAATGTTTAAAAACTGGAATATTGCTTTCTAAATAGAATGACACAATTTCTTAACATCTGTGATTTCCAAAATAAGTTAACCATTATGATTTTTCAAACTTTCTTTCAAATATCCTTTAATAATTTTTAAAGACTGGTGTACAGTACCACCCAAAGATTCAAGAAATTTGAACAATATGCATGAACTAAATATGATACAGACTTTTGACACTACACTTTGTGAGCACAATCTTTTAGATCAGGGGTCAGCAACTTCTTTGACTCCAAGAGCCGGATTGAGTATTAATAACAAATAGCGGGCTGGATGAAGGCCATAAAAGAATAATTATGGAAAATTACATATGCTAAAATTTAATCACTAGATTTTATGCAGATAAGTTGTAAAATTCAATCATGCCTGTTGTCTTTTCTATTGTAAACTATTTTTGTTCAAGAGAGCTTAAACATAAATTATTTAAAGGTTTTCTTGAAGAGTTAGATGCTGAATATAGTGACTTGTCATCTCATATAGAAGTGTGATACTGCCACTGATGAAAGGTGCCACAGTATTTTGTAGCTATCAAAGAGAAAATATTTCTAAAACATGTATCAAAAATATTTAAAGTGCTTCAGGTGGTATATCATAAATCCTCCAAATAATCTTAATATTCAGCTAATTTTGAAAATATCTACTAAGAATATTTTTTCTGGAACATAAACTTGAAGAGATACCACAAAGAAATCAAAAGTGACTCAATCTGTTTCATGAAGACATTAGTCTTATTAAAATGAAGATATAACTTTTGTTTCATTTTAGCTTTGAATATTTTTAGATGTGTTCATGCATCTCTATAACTTGCTTTATCAAAAAATAAAACATCCCCAAAAAAGCATATACATAGTTTTTAATGTTTTTTTCCAGTGTTATTTTATTTACTGATATTCCAATATTTTATATTTTTTAAATATATGTTAGAATTGTATTGGGATTTTCCCAATTATATTTGGTAACATAAATATTGTGACACTGGAAAGAAGAAAGGAACACAAACACAGATGAAAATGTTTGAAAAAACTTGTATTGTAGGAAAATAGAGGAAAGTTTCATTGCAAACAGTCAGGTTTGCGGAACTTATCTGAAAGATGTGTCCTTTTAACAGTTTTACATTTCCTGTGTCATTTTGGCTGGATTGAAGAAATAGAGCCTTGACTTCTGAGCTTCAGTTGCTGTCTAAACCCTTACACGTGTCCTGGTGTTTAGATGACGGTCAGTGCAGATGGGGAACATGTTGTCTCTGAGGGTCCCAACAAGCAAAAGATGAAGAGAGTTCGTAAAAACCGCTCTCGTGGGGGTTTGGTGAAAATCTAAAAAGGTAGCCTGTGATTGGTTGTTTTTCATCCAATCACAGGGCACCCAGTTAGCGACACCGTAATAATTTCAATAATTGACAAAGGTCATCTACCATTTTTAACACTCAAGTGATTCTGTTAAATTTTACCATTGATACCCATTCCCTATATTACTTATAAAGGTTCACACCCCTGTCCATTCAATGTAATAAAACTGGTATCAATCTGTTTTTCAGTAAAAAAGGTCAGTATTTAATTTTTTCATACTTTTCCTCACAATTCTTTAGCTTTGACTCATGGTTATCTGATAATTTTATTTTTTATTTTAGATATTCAACATTTTTTTTTATTTTAATGTGTTAGAATTTTATACGATATAAAATGTTAATACTAGTGCCATGTATTTACAGCTCATCTGATGACAGCTTATGTGATGTTGCTAAATGAATCTATGATTTAAATTCGATAATGTGACCTAAAAAATGCATGATGCCAAATCACATGACCTATAAAAAATATTATGTGTTAATTAGGTGTTGAGTTTTAATAAACCTTAAATGTTGAAATGCCTAAAAAACAAAATACCCATATTCTAAAACCAAGGATATTTGGGGTAAAATACAAAAATCTAATCTAAGCCTTTCTTCTCACTACTCCACCCAAAGATAATTGGTGCCTGCTTAACCATTATCAAGAACAATGCACAATAGCTCATGCTATAATTGCTACCAATTATTTTTTTTTCAGGAAGGAGACAATTACATTGCAACACAAGGTAGGGACATTTTTATCATCTATATATGAAAAACTGAATAAAAGAAACTATTTTAATAAAAATATTTTTAAAAATACATATTTAAATATGCTTACTTTTAAAATTACATCCATTTTTAAAATGACTGAATTTACTTTTGAATATGGTATTTGAAATTTCATTGTCATGTTCAGTGAAAATTCAACAGCCATTATTTGGGTTTTACTCTTGTGACAAAACTTACATTGTAATTGATAAAGATAATAACCACTGCATAAATTTTAATATATATTTTGTTCTTTTCATTCTTCAGAAATATAACTGCAATAATTATTGGTGTATATCTAATATTTCAATTTATTTTTATTTGTGATGAATACATAATATATGCTTGTTTAGGCAATTAATGAACGGAATGAAAATTAATCAGGATTTGCATATTATGATAATTTTGACATGATCAGAGCTAATCATTTACTTTTTAGTATTAAAATATGTTGACATTAATCTTTGACATTGAAGCAAGCTTTGAAACATTGTTTCATGAAACATTGTTTCATGAAACATTGTGTTTTTCATTCCATTCTGTATGATCTTTATCTTCAGTTTTGATTTTCTTTTTAATTCACCTCTTAATATTCTATTATTTTTTAGCATCTCTTTTCTCTTTGTTGCTAAGGATTCCTTGACTTCTCAAGGGGATTTCATTTTATATTCAGATTTACTATTTTGCCATCACTTTCTTTTAGCTTCTACCACTTCCCAGTTTCCTTTCATTTTACAATTTTTATCTAGATATTTATCATTATATTTTGATTCCACTTTTATAAAAAAAAACAAACTATCCTTCTCTTCTAAGATGTTTATCCTATTTCATCATTTTTATTAATCAAACCAATCTCATACCTATTAATTTTTTTTATTTCTCTGTAGACAGAACAAACTACCTATTAAATTTATTACATATAATCTTTAATCCTTAAAAAAATATCACAGTATTTTTATGCTTGGCAGAGATCAAGTCACTAACACTGACTAATTTGTCTTGCTTAAAACATTGTACGTCTCTGATTTGAAATGTTTCCATCTGATATGCGAAGGTAAGTTAATAGATACAACTTAAAACATCCAATAAAATACACTGAATTAATTTGCTATTGGTAGAGATGGGCGGATTCATCAAAAAAAAAAAAAAAACTTTTTTCAATTTCATTTTCCCAGCATGAAACCGCATCAACGTTTTTTTACAAACTGAAATCGTCCGGTTTTTAAGTGCTATATCGCTACTGAGTGAGCATATGCAAAGAAACACTATTGAAAAAGCCTTTCAGGTGTTAATAAAATTTAATTTTATCAACATTTAAAACGAAACAAAAAAAACAAAACAAATATTGAGTACTTACGCACCCGTTAACAAACTTCCACAATGATAGACGTTTGTGGCGGCCTTTTACCACATTTATTTAATTTTTGTTTAGGAATCCAAACTGATGTATAAAAAAAAAGGGACAAGGCAAAGGTATCAATATATATAAAAATTGTATTCAACAAAGCATACAATAATAAAGAATGTGTACGAAAAAGCATGCAATGAGTAAGACGAGTGTTATCTCTCTTTGACTATCAAAGTCTATCAAAGTTCTCTGAAAAGGAAATGAAAGAGTTATTACTATTAGTCTGTTATAAATGTTTTTAAACAGTTCTGCTGTGCAAGAGGAAAACATGTAAGTGTGATAGAATATGCAGTTTGTGAGTTGAGTGAGAAGAACTGTCATGGATTTCTGTGGCAGTTGAATGTCACTGATGCAGCTCCTTTTTTCTTATGCTTATATAGGTGGTCATGGAATCAGGAGTGCTGCACAGGAAGAATCCTTCTCCACATGCAGAGAATCTGATTGGTCGATACTGACCAATCAGTGCATGAGTTTTGGGGAGCCTTCTGGGAGCTGATTCTCCCAAAAGTGCACAAAATTTACTATATGAAAATATAACGATTTTAAAATAGTCGCTTCAGATAGCAGAGTTGCTTCCTGTCCAATGAATGAATGCTGTTGGAGATTTGAATTTGTAAGGGTGTATGTGTGTGTGATGATGATCACAATATGTTTCAAAAAACAACACTCGAAAATCGAAAAGTATATAGAGCATTTATTTTACGTGACAAGACAGTTGAGTAGTTCATTGAAAGTTCTTTAACCACACATACTATCAGGTGCTCTTTTTTTTTTTCTTTTTTGCTTACTTTATAATTTTTGAAGGAATTCGCTTCCGCGGGTCAAATAGAAATGAACCTTCTTTCTGGTTGTAGTTTAAGGTGTCTTCTAATGAGTGTACAATTTCAAGAATATTGATAAAGATTGGTCACTTTGATTTTGCAAAACAAAGTAACATGTAAAATTTAGTCTTGAAAAAAAATCATACTTCGCATTTTCGGCTGTTCAAAGCAAAATACCGTTTTAACTCGCTGTAAAAAAATAATTCAATGAATAAAAGCACATACAAATTACATATTTAGAAAGATTATTTTATTTTATTTCCAGACGTATGAATATTTTAAAAATTGGACCAGAAATGCATGAGAAATTGCAAGTTGAACGAACTAAGTTGCAAATTTATCAATCTCAAATGAAATCAGATATCGACTGGAAATGCTATCATTACACAAGAAAATGAATGACTTCCTTAGAAAGCAAAAATACTTCATTAAAAACTGAAAAACCTAATCAAAAACCGCAGTATCAAGGAAATACCGGAACCAATACTGAAACATAAACTGCCAAACCAATTAACTCTAGCTATTTGGAAATCCTTTTATCAAACTATGATAATGAAATATGAAATATAAAACTAGCATCACCATCTTTGTTGTTTTGATCACTACCTCTTGGGTGATACACTCTCCTACCATCCAACACTTTCTGAAGAATTTCAAACATTAACTCTTATTTCATTCAGAATTTTTTTATCTTTCTGTTGAAGAACAAAGGCAATTATTGTCAGTTTCATTTGAAGAATCGTGAGACAAACTTTAGCAAGTGAAAAGGTTGTGTGTTCAATCTCTAACAAGAGACTAGAATTGGCAGCATGTGAAGAGTACACCAACATAAATACTGTGATCGAGATACCAAATACGACATTGTGGATTCAATTTATTTCTGACATGGTAACAATGCATAATCTCTGAATTTCAAAATGACTATCATGAATAAGCTGCCAAATTTCACAATTATTCACTTTTTTAGATTGTGAGTTGGTTTCTAATATATATGAAATTATTGCAGCAATTTAGGAAGAGTTATTTTTAAATTGCAAAAGCTCCTTAAATTGCAAAAAATATGTTTGGGAATTCTATTTGACCTACTAATCACTCTCTATGTACCTGAACTTTAAATTTTAGGACCTTTGGATGGAACAATCGAAGATTTTTGGAGGATGATTTGGCAAGAAAAATGCAACACAATTGTTATGTTAACTGAAATTATGGAAAATGGAAAGGTAAAAAAATCTACCTATTCATTTGAATAAGTTATGTATTTGGCACCTAATATGCAAAACACATACTAGTACATATGTAAACACTGCATGTGCAACCAAAATTATACAGACATTATAGAAATTATAAGCACTTTCAGAAAGAGAGTGTTATGACAACCATCAACAAATGTCTGTCTTGTAATTGTACAATAATTCTCTCTGATTGCTGTATAGTTGATTATGTATAAATTTGTAGGTATTTTTTTTCTTTAACATTTTGAACTTTTACAGCATCTTTTAAACCTTTGCTTTTCTATTGATCATTGTGCATTTCTGAGTGTCTTTCCAAAAACGTTTTTTTTTAATGTTCATCTCAAAGCTGGCATCATACATTCACTATACACTTTATGCTTTTCATTATGTCTCTATTTTAGTAACATGTTTTTTTCCAACCAATCATTATGTATTGTTTTATTTGATTTAATGATCTTTCACCAATTTTATTTGACCTAAGTTGTTGTATTGTATTCCTTATCCTCATCCAGATCTTGTGGAATTTTGTTTCTCATATTCACACTGTCTGGAAAATGTAACCATGTGGGAATGTGAACATTTACAAACTTTTTGAAAAGCTAAAAGCAAAACCAGTTAAAGTAAAACAATTTTTTCTGAAAACCCACATGTAAGAAAAACAATTTTAATTTTAATATTTCTCTGTAAAAATACATGTATTATATATATTACATATAAATACATAATGCAGATATATCTACAGACACGCGCGCAAATATATACATACATATATATATATATATATATATATACACACACATGAAGCATTATTGAAAAGTTCTCATCCCAATCCATTACCCAAAATCTGATCAACTAATTAATGAATTTATCTCCAGAACTTTTCCTCATATTTAATAACCAATTATAAATTCAATTGAGAAATTCTGAGGCATAATATTTATCATTTTTTCCAACCTTTTCATAATTGTTATATTTCCTGACATATAAGATTTTATTTCCATTGATAATTCAAATTATTCCTCACTGTCTTTGAAGCTGATTAACCTTTTTGGATCTTTCAATGTATGCAGTGACTTGAATGTATTTCAATACATGCAGTGACTTGAATGTATTTCAATGTATGCAGTGACTTGAATGTATTTCAATGTATGCAGTGACTTGAATGTATTTCAATGTATGCAGTGACTTGAATGTATTTCAATACATGCAGTGACTTGAATGTATTTCAATACATGCAGTGACTTGAATGTATTTCAATACATGCAGTGACTTGAATGTATTTCAATACATGCAGTGACTTGAATGTATTTCAATGTATGTAGTGACTTGAATGTATTTCAATGTATGCAGTGACTTGAATGTATTTCAATGTATGCAGTGACTTGAATGTATTTCAATGTATGCAGTGACTTGAATGTATTTCAATAGATGCAGTGACTTGAATGTATTTCAATACATGCAGTGACTTGAATGTATTTCATCACTTGAAAATTTATTCAAGGTTGACATCAAATATTTTTGGAAGGAAAAAGAAAGTTCAGAACACAATGTTATATGCCTAACTTTGTCTTATATGAACAAACAATGGCTTAAACTAATTTTGGTAAAACAAGTGACAGGACTTTCTTTCCAATCATTTTACATATAATTATTTTAAACTGAGTCATTCACATTTTTTAAAATTTGTGAATAAATATTTTTGATTTGATTATATAACAAAAGTCAAATTTTTCTCTAAATGTTTATATAAAACTACATTTTTCATTTCAATAAATGCTGCTACTGAAAATTTTTTTTCCTTTTATTATTGTTTCAGCTGAAATGCTGTGTCTACTGGCCAAAACTGAATGAAATAGAAAATCATGGAAAATTTCAAATCCAATGTGTTCAAGAGAAATATTCCATGGCCTATGTTTACCGAATTCTGGCAATCAAGAAGGTAAGAAGTAATGCCAAGAACTATTAGAAACTTGAAGGAAAATTAATGATTCACTCTTGAACCGCCACGTAATATTTCAAATCCCAAGTCATAAAAAGCAGAAGTTAACTTTTCTATATATTTGCTTAAAGGTCACAAAAAGAGAGCATTATGCTTGATGTCAAGCCACTTTCTATTTATAGAATTTGTATTATAATTTCTGGCAAATAAATAAAAGGAACTACTCTGCAGTTAGCAAAAACTACTTTTAAAATGACAAGTTTACTTTTACATATACTAATCCCTAATCAGCAGGAGTCTAATGTTATATGATTTTTGAACATACATGCTTACATTATTTACACTATATATTGACTATTGTCATTATTTTTGTTGATGAGAACAATAGTCCTAATATAAATAGTGTAAATAAGATAATTTTTCATTCCTTAAATTCAGACAAAAGAAAACATGCTTACAATTTTTCTTTTTGTGACAGTTTTAAAATATTCATGATGAAATAGGAAAGATATAAAAAAAGATATGAAATTGATAATAATTTTGCATGGATAGTTAGATTAATGAAATGAGTTATTTTGTTAATAAATTTTATTTCAACATAAAAATATGTAATCAGCAATTTTTCTTTTTCTTTTTTTTGGGGGGTGCGGAAATAAAGATATTTTTTTCATTTAGTTATCTTTTCATTTCCTTTCATTTTTAAAGTAAATGCTATTTTCATTTCAACTTTTAAACATCAATACAAAAATCAAATCATTATCAATGTGAACATAAATGCAGACCAAATACTATTATTTTTAAGTTCTAAATTAGACTGAAAGTTGCTTTATTTTTTGTATTAGAACCATTTTCAAGGTATTGTTCTAACAAAAATCTTGCTATGATGTGCTGTTTTTGCTCTTTTACAGTAACAAACAAAATTACAAACATAAATCAGATCATAAAGATATGGATAACAATAACAAGAGTGAAACAAATAGAGTTAATGGAATGAATTTCTTTAGGACAAAATTATTTATATTGACATAAAGCACAAATTAAAGGCTTCAGCAAAATATTCTCATAAAAAAGACTTTTTTCTGTACACTATTAATCAAAAAATCATTGACTTGAGCTTTGAGTGTGAAACACAATTATTTCTCTTCTTTTAAGTAAGGGAATGACACTGATGTTCCAAACTTCTACTGTAGCTTATGATTGGCTATAAAATCATATCACTTGATTGTTTGAAAGATTTACTAATTATTTAATGAACAGATTTTCTCATGAACACCAACAAGATGTTATAAATCTCCAAAATTTATCTCTGATTTCAAATGGACGGAAAACATGACTTAAAGACAATTCCTTGCAAAAAAAAAACTTAAAAAATGTGTTTTAGTTTCTCAAAGCATTGTCTTGAAAATAATTGAAATTGATAGAGAGAGTGGGAGGGAGGTAAAGCTCACTTGTAGCAAAACAGTTTGACATTAATAACTGAGATAATTGAAATTGATAGGGAGAGTGGGAGGGAGGTAAAGCTCACTTGTAGCAAAACGTTTTGACATTAATAACTGAGATAATTGAAATTGATAGGGAGAGTGGGAGGGAGGTAAAGCTCACTTGTAGCAAAACGTTTTGACATTAATAACTGAGATAATTGAAATTGATAGGGAGAGTGGGAGGGAGGTAAAGCTCACTTGTAGCAAAACGGTTTGACATTAATAACTGAGATAATTGAAATTGATAGGGAGAGTGGGAGGGAGGTAAAGCTCACTTGTAGCAAAACGGTTTGACATTAATAACTGAGATAATTGAAATTGATAGGGAGAGTGGGAGGGAGGTAAAGCTCACTTGTAGCAAAACGTTTTGACATTAATAACTGAGATAATTGAAATTGATAGGGAGAGTGGGAGGGAGGTAAAGCTCACTTGTAGCAAAACGGTTTGACATTAATAACTGAGATAATTGAAATTGATAGGGAGAGTGGGAGGGAGGTAAAGCTCACCTGTAGCAAAACGTTTTGACATTAATAACTGAGATAATTGAAATTGATAGGGAGAGTGGGAGGGAGGTAAAGCTCACTTGTAGCAAAACGTTTTGACATTAATAACTGAGATAATTGAAATTGATAGGGAGAGAGGGAGGGAGGTAAAGCTCACTTGTAGCAAAACGTTTTGACATTAATAACTGAGATAATTGAAATTGATAGGGAGAGTGGGAGGGAGGTAAAGCTCACTTGTAGCAAAACGTTTTGACATTAATAACTGAGATAATTGAAATTGATAGGGAGAGTGGGAGGGAGGTAAAGCTCACTTGTAGCAAAACGGTTTGACATTAATAACTGAGATAATTGAAATTGATAGGGAGAGTGGGAGGGAGGTAAAGCTCACTTGTAGCAAAACGGTTTGACATTAATAACTGAGATAATTGAAATTGATAGGGAGAGTGGGAGGGAGGTAAAGCTCACTTGTAGCAAAACGTTTTGACATTAATAACTGAGATAATTGAAATTGATAGGGAGAGTGGGAGGGAGGTAAAGCTCACTTGTAGCAAAACGGTTTGACATTAATAACTGAGATAATTGAAATTGATAGGGAGAGTGGGAGGGAGGTAAAGCTCACTTGTAGCAAAACGTTTTGACATTAATAACTGAGATAATTGAAATTGATAGGGAGAGTGGGAGGGAGGTAAAGCTCACTTGTAGCAAACCGGTTTGACATTAATAACTGAGATAATTGAAATTGATAGGGAGAGTGGGAGGGAGGTAAAGCTCACTTGTAGCAAAACGTTTTGACATTAATAACTGAGATAATTGAAATTGATAGGGAGAGTGGGAGGGAGGTAAAGCTCACTTGTAGCAAAACGGTTTGACATTAATAACTGAGATAATTGAAATTGATAGGGAGAGTGGGAGGGAGGTAAAGCTCACTTGTAGCAAAACGTTTTGACATTAATAACTGAGATAATTGAAATTGATAGGGAGAGTGGGAGGGAGGTAAAGCTCACTTGTAGCAAAACGGTTTGACATTAATAACTGACATAATTGAAATTGATAGGGAGAGTGGGAGGGAGGTAAAGCTCACCTGTAGCAAAACGTTTTGACATTAATAACTGAGATAATTGAAATTGATAGGGAGAGTGGGAGGGAGGTAAAGCTCACTTGTAGCAAAACGGTTTGACATTAATAACTGAGATAATTGAAATTGATAGGGAGAGTGGGAGGGAGGTAAAGCTCACCTGTAGCAAAACGTTTTGACATTAATAACTGAGATAATTGAAATTGATAGGGAGAGTGGGAGGGAGGTAAAGCTCACTTGTAGCAAAACGTTTTGACATTAATAACTGAGATAATTGAAATTGATAGGGAGAGAGGGAGGGAGGTAAAGCTCACTTGTAGCAAAACGTTTTGACATTAATAACTGAGATAATTGAAATTGATAGGGAGAGTGGGAGGGAGGTAAAGCTCACTTGTAGCAAAACGTTTTGACATTAATAACTGAGATAATTGAAATTGATAGGGAGAGTGGGAGGGAGGTAAAGCTCACTTGTAGCAAAACGGTTTGACATTAATAACTGAGATAATTGAAATTGATAGGGAGAGTGGGAGGGAGGTAAAGCTCACTTGTAGCAAAACGTTTTGACATTAATAACTGAGATAATTGAAATTGATAGGGAGAGTGGGAGGGAGGTAAAGCTCACTTGTAGCAAAACGGTTTGACATTAATAACTGAGATAATTGAAATTGATAGGGAGAGTGGGAGGGAGGTAAAGCTCACTTGTAGCAAAACGTTTTGACATTAATAACTGAGATAATTGAAATTGATAGGGAGAGTGGGAGGGAGGTAAAGCTCACTTGTAGCAAAACGGTTTGACATTAATAACTGAGATAATTGAAATTGATAGGGAGAGTGGGAGGGAGGTAAAGCTCACTTGTAGCAAAACGTTTTGACATTAATAACTGAGATAATTGAAATTGATAGGGAGAGTGGGAGGGAGGTAAAGCTCACTTGTAGCAAACCGGTTTGACATTAATAACTGAGATAATTGAAATTGATAGGGAGAGTGGGAGGGAGGTAAAGCTCACTTGTAGCAAAACGTTTTGACATTAATAACTGAGATAATTGAAATTGATAGGGAGAGTGGGAGGGAGGTAAAGCTCACTTGTAGCAAAACGTTTTGACATTAATAACTGAGATAATTGAAATTGATAGGGAGAGTGGGAGGGAGGTAAAGCTCACTTGTAGCAAAACGGTTTGACATTAATAACTGAGATAATTGAAATTGATAGGGAGAGTGGGAGGGAGGTAAAGCTCACTTGTAGCAAAACGTTTTGACATTAATAACTGAGATAATTGAAATTGATAGGGAGAGTGGGAGGGAGGTAAAGCTCACTTGTAGCTAAACGGTTTGACATTAATAACTGAGATAATTGAAATTGATAGGGAGAGTGGGAGGGAGGTAAAGCTCACTTGTAGCAAAACGGTTTGACATTAATAACTGAGATAATTGAAATTGATAGGGAGAGTGGGAGGGAGGTAAAGCTCACTTGTAGCAAAACGGTTTGACATTAATAACTGAGATAATTGAAATTGATAGGGAGAGTGGGAGGGAGGTAAAGCTCACTTGTAGCAAAACGTTTTGACATTAATAACTGAGATAATTGAAATTGATAGGGAGAGTTGGAGGGAGGTAAAGCTCACTTGTAGCAAAACGTTTTGACATTAATAACTGAGATAATTGAAATTGATAGGGAGAGAGGGAGGGAGGTAAAGCTCACTTGTAGCAAAACGTTTTGACATTAATAACTGAGATAATTGAAATTGATAGGGAGAGTGGGAGGGAGGTAAAGCTCACTTGTAGCAAAACGTTTTGACATTAATAACTGAGATAATTGAAATTGATAGGGAGAGTGGGAGGGAGGTAAAGCTCACTTGTAGCAAAACGGTTTGACATTAATAACTGAGATAATTGAAATTGATAGGGAGAGTGGGAGGGAGGTAAAGCTCACTTGTAGCAAAACGTTTTGACATTAATAACTGAGATAATTGAAATTGATAGGGAGAGTGGGAGGGAGGTAAAGCTCACTTGTAGCAAAACGTTTTGACATTAATAACTGAGATAATTGAAATTGATAGGGAGAGTGGGAGGGAGGTAAAGTTCACTTGTAGCAAAACGGTTTGACATTAATAACTGAGATAATTGAAATTGATAGGGAGAGTGGGAGGGAGGTAAAGCTCACTTGTAGCAAAACGGTTTGACATTAATAACTGAGATAAGTGAAATTGATAGGGAGAGTGGGAGGGAGGTAAAGCTCACTTGTAGCAAAACGGTTTGACATTAATAACTGAGATAATTGAAATTGATAGGGAGAGTGGGAGGGAGGTAAAGCTCACTTGTAGCAAAACGGTTTGACATTAATAACTGAGATAATTGAAATTGATAGGGAGAGTGGGAGGGAGGTAAAGCTCACTTGTAGCAAAACGTTTTGACATTAATAACTGAGATAATTGAAATTGATAGGGAGAGTGGGAGGGAGGTAAAGCTCACTTGTAGCAAAACGTTTTGACATTAATAACTGAGATAATTGAAATTGATAGGGAGAGTGGGAGGGAGGTAAAGCTCACTTGTAGCAAAACGGTTTGACATTAATAACTGAGATAATTGAAATTGATAGGGAGAGTGGGAGGGAGGTAAAGCTCACTTGTAGCAAAACGGTTTGACATTAATAACTGAGATAATTGAAATTGATAGGGAGAGTGGGAGGGAGGTAAAGCTCACTTGTAGCAAAACGTTTTGACATTAATAACTGAGATAATTGAAATTGATAGGGAGAGTGGGAGGGAGGTAAAGCTCACTTGTAGCAAAACGTTTTGACATTAATAACTGAGATAATTGAAATTGATAGGGAGAGAGGGAGGGAGGTAAAGCTCACTTGTAGCAAAACGTTTTGACATTAAAAACTGAGATAATTGAAATTGATAGGGAGAGTGGGAGGGAGGTAAAGCTCACTTGTAGCAAAACGTTTTGATATTAATAACTGAGATAATTGAAATTGATAGGGAGAGTGGGAGGGAGGTAAAGCTCACTTGTAGCAAAACGGTTTGACATTAATAACTGAGATAATTGAAATTGATAGGGAGAGTGGGAGGGAGGTAAAGCTCACTTGTAGCAAAACGTTTTGACATTAATAACTGAGATAATTGAAATTGATAGGGAGAGTGGGAGGCAGGTAAAGCTCACTTGTAGCAAAACGTTTTGACATTAATAACTGAGATAATTGAAATTGATAGGGAGAGAGGGAGGGAGGTAAAGCTCACTTGTAGCAAAACGTTTTGACATTAATAACTGAGATAATTGAAATTGATAGGGAGAGTGGGAGGGAGGTAAAGCTCACTTGTAGCAAAACGTTTTGACATTAATAACTGAGATAATTGAAATTGATAGGGAGAGTGGGAGGGAGGTAAAGCTCACTTGTAGCAAAACGGTTTGACATTAATAACTGAGATAATTGAAATTGATAGGGAGAGTGGGAGGGAGGTAAAGCTCACTTGTAGCAAAACGTTTTGACATTAATAACTGAGATAATTGAAATTGATAGGGAGAGTGGGAGGGAGGTAAAGCTCACTTGTAGCAAAACGGTTTGACATTAATAACTGAGATAATTGAAATTGATAGGGAGAGTGGGAGGGAGGTAAAGCTCACTTGTAGCAAAACGTTTTGACATTAATAACTGAGATAATTGAAATTGATAGGGAGAGTGGGAGGGAGGTAAAGCTCACTTGTAGCAAAAGGGTTTGACATTAATAACTGAGATAATTGAAATTGATAGGGAGAGTGGGAGGGAGGTAAAGCTCACTTGTAGCAAAACGTTTTGACATTAATAACTGAGATAATTGATATTGATAGGGAGAGTGGGAGGGAGGTAAAGCTCACTTGTAGCAAAACGGTTTGACATTAATAACTGAGATAATTGAAATTGATAGGGAGAGTGGGAGGGAGGTAAAGCTCACTTGTAGCAAAACGTTTTGACATTAATAACTGAGATAATTGAAATTGATAGGGAGAGTGGGAGGGAGGTAAAGCTCACTTGTAGCAAAACGTTTTGACATTAATAACTGAGATAATTGAAATTGATAGGGAGAGTGGGAGGGAGGTAAAGCTCACTTGTAGCAAAACGGTTTGACATTAATAACTGAGATAATTGAAATTGATAGGGAGAGTGGGAGGGAGGTAAAGCTCACGTGTAGCAAAACGTTTTGACATTAATAACTGAGATAATTTAAATTGATAGGGAGAGTGGGAGGGAGGTAAGGCTCACTTGTAGCAAAACGTTTTGACATTAATAACTGAGATAATTGAAATTGATAGGGAGAGTGGGAGGGAGGTAAAGCTCACTTGTAGCAAAACGGTTTGACATTAATAACTGAGATAATTGAAATTGATAGGGAGAGTGGGAGGGAGGTAAAGCTCACTTGTAGCAAAACGTTTTGACATTAATAACTGAGATAATTGAAATTGATAGGGAGAGTGGGAGGGAGGTAAAGCTCACTTGTAGCAAAACGTTTTGACATTAATAACTGAGATAATTGAAATTGATAGGGAGAGTGGGAGGGAGGTAAAGCTCACTTGTAGCAAAACGGTTTGACATTAATAACTGAGATAATTGAAATTGATAGGGAGAGTGGGAGGGAGGTAAAGCTCACTTGTAGCAAAACGTTTTGACATTAATAACTGAGATAATTGAAATTGATAGGGAGAGTGGGAGGGAGGTAAAGCTCACTTGTAGCAAAACGGTTTGACATTAATAACTGAGATAATTGAAATTGATAGGGAGAGTGGGAGGGAGGTAAAGCTCACTTGTAGCAAAACGTTTTGACATTAATAACTGAGATAATTGAAATTGATAGGGAGAGTGGGAGGGAGGTAAAGCTCACTTGTAGCAAAACGTTTTGACATTAATAACTGAGATAATTGAAATTGATAGGGTGAGTGGGAGGGAGGTAAAGCTCACTTGTAGCAAAACGGTTTGACATTAATAACTGAGATAATTGAAATTGATAGGGAGAGTGGGAGGGAGGTAAAGCTCACTTGTAGCAAAACGTTTTGACATTAATAACTGAGATAATTGAAATTGATAGGGAGAGTGGGAGGGAGGTAAAGCTCACTTGTAGCAAAACAGTTTGACATTAATAACTGAGATAATTGAAATTGATAGGGAGAGTGGGAGGGAGGTAAAGCTCACTTGTAGCAAAACGTTTTGACATTAATAACTGAGATAATTGAAATTGATAGGGAGAGTGGGAGGGAGGTAAAGCTCACTTGTAGCAAAACGTTTTGACATTAATAACTGAGATAATTGAAATTGATAGGGAGAGTGGGAGGGAGGTAAAGCTCACTTGTAGCAAAACGTTTTGACATTAATAACTGAGATAATTGAAATTGATAGGGAGAGTGGGAGGGAGGTAAAGCTCACTTGTAGCAAAACGTTTTGACATTAATAACTGAGATAATTGAAATTGATAGGGAGAGAGGGAGGGAGGTAAAGCTCACTTGTAGCAAAACGTTTTGACATTAATAACTGGGATAATTGAAATTGATAGGGAGAGTGGGAGGGAGGTAAAGCTCACTTGTAGCAAAACGTTTTGACATTAATAACTGAGATAATTGAAATTGATAGGGAGAGTGGGAGGGAGGTAAAGCTCACTTGTAGCAAAACGGTTTGACATTAATAACTGAGATAATTGAAATTGATAGGGAGAGTGGGAGGGAGGTAAAGCTCACTTGTAGCAAAACGTTTTGACATTAATAACTGAGATAATTGAAATTGATAGGGAGAGTGGGAGGGAGGTAAAGCTCACTTGTAGCAAAACGGTTTGACATTAATAACTGAGATAATTGAAATTGATAGGGAGAGTGGGAGGGAGGTAAAGCTCACTTGTAGCAAAACGTTTTGACATTAATAACTGAGATAATTGAAATTGATAGGGAGAGTGGGAGGGAGGTAAAGCTCACTTGTAGCAAAACGGTTTGACATTAATAACTGAGATAATTGAAATTGATAGGGAGAGTGGGAGGGAGGTAAAGCTCACTTGTAGCAAAACGTTTTGACATTAATAACTGAGATAATTGAAATTGATAGGGAGAGTGGGAGGGAGGTAAAGCTCACTTGTAGCAAAACGTTTTGACATTAATAACTGAGATAATTGAAATTGATAGGGAGAGTGGGAGGGAGGTAAAGCTCACTTGTAGCAAAACGGTTTGACATTAATAACTGAGATAATTGAAATTGATAGGGAGAGTGGGAGGGAGGTAAAGCTCACTTGTAGCAAAACGTTTTGACATTAATAACTGAGATAATTGAAATTGATAGGGAGAGTGGGAGGGAGGTAAAGCTCACTTGTAGCAAAACGGTTTGACATTAATAACTGAGATAATTGAAATTGATAGGGAGAGTGGGAGGGAGGTAAAGCTCACTTGTAGCAAAACGTTTTGACATTAATAACTGAGATAATTGAAATTGATAGGGAGAGTGGGAGGGAGGTAAAGCTCACTTGTAGCAAAACGGTTTGACATTAATAACTGAGATAATTGAAATTGATAGGGAGAGTGGGAGGGAGGTAAAGCTCACTTGTAGCAAAACGTTTTGACATTAATAACTGAGATAATTGAAATTGATAGGGAGAGTGGGAGGGAGGTAAAGCTCACTTGTAGCAAAACGTTTTGACATTAATAACTGAGATAATTGAAATTGATAGGGAGAGTGGGAGGGAGGTAAAGCTCACTTGTAGCAAAACGGTTTGACATTAATAACTGAGATAATTGAAATTGATAGGGAGAGTGGGAGGGAGGTAAAGCTCACTTGTAGCAAAACGTTTTGACATTAATAACTGAGATAATTGAAATTGATAGGGAGAGTGGGAGGGAGGTAAAGCTCACTTGTAGCAAAACGTTTTGACATTAATAACTGAGATAATTGAAATTGATAGGGAGAGTGGGAGGGAGGTAAAGCTCACTTGTAGCAAAACGTTTTGACATTAATAACTGAGATAATTGAAATTGATAGGGAGAGTGGGAGGGAGGTAAAGCTCACTTGTAGCAAAACGTTTTGACATTAATAACTGAGATAATTGAAATTGATAGGGAGAGTGGGAGGGAGGTAAAGCTCACTTGTAGCAAAACGGTTTGACATTAATAACTGAGATAATTGAAATTGATAGGGAGAGTGGGAGGGAGGTAAAGCTAACTTGTAGCAAAACGGTTTGACATTAATAACTGAGATAATTGAAATTGATAGGGAGAGTGGGAGGGAGGTAAAGCTCACTTGTAGCAAAACGTTTTGACATTAATAACTGAGATAATTGAAATTGATAGGGAGAGTGGGAGGGAGGTAAAGCTCACTTGTAGCAAAACGGTTTGACATTAATAACTGAGATAATTGAAATTGATAGGGAGAGTGGGAGGGAGGTAAAGCTCACTTGTAGCAAAGCGTTTTGACATTAATAACTGAGATAATTGAAATTGATAGGGAGAGTGGGAGGGAGGTAAAGCTCACTTGTAGCAAAACGTTTTGACATTAATAACTGAGATAATTGAAATTGATAGGGAGAGTGGGAGGGAGGTAAAGCTCACTTGTAGCAAAACGGTTTGACATTAATAACTGAGATAATTGAAATTGATAGGGAGAGTGGGAGGGAGGTAAAGCTCACTTGTAGCAAAACGTTTTGACATTAATAACTGAGATAATTGAAATTGATAGGGAGAGTGGGAGGGAGGTAAAGCTCACTTGTAGCAAAACGTTTTGACATTAATAACTGAGATAATTGAAATTGATAGGGAGAGTGGGAGGGAGGTAAAGCTCACTTGTAGCAAAACGGTTTGACATTAATAACTGAGATAATTGAAATTGATAGGGAGAGTGGGAGGGAGGTAAAGATCACTTGTAGCAAAACGTTTTGACATTATTAACTGAGATAATTGAAATTGATAGGGAGAGTGGGAGGGAGGTAAAGCTCACTTGTAGCTAAACGGTTTGACATTAATAACTGAGATAATTGAAATTGATAGGGAGAGTGGGAGGCAGGTAAAGCTCACTTGTAGCAAAACGTTTTGACATTAATAACTGAGATAATTGAAATTGATAGGGAGAGTGGGAGGGAGGTAAAGCTCACTTGTAGCAAAACGGTTTGACATTAATAACTGAGATAATTGAAATTGATAGGGAGAGAGGGAGGGAGGTAAAGCTCACTTGTAGCAAAACGGTTTGACATTAATAACTGAGATAATTGAAATTGATAGGGAGAGTGGGAGGGAGGTAAAGCTCACGTGTAGCAAAACGTTTTGACATTAATAACTGAGATAATTGAAATTGATAGGGAGAGTGGGAGGGAGGTAAAGCTCACTTGTAACAAAACGGTTTGACATTAATAACTGAGATAATTGAAATTGATAGGGAGAGTGGGAGGGAGGTAAAGCTCACTTGTAGCAAAACGGTTTGACATTAATAACTGAGATAATTGAAATTGATAGGGAGAGTGGGAGGGAGGTAAAGCTCACTTGTAGCAAAACGTTTTGACATTAATAACTGAGATAATTTAAATTGATAGGGAGAGTGGGAGGGAGGTAAGGCTCACTTGTAGCAAAACGTTTTGACATTAATAACTGAGATAATTGAAATTGATAGGGAGAGTGGGAGGGAGGTAAAGCTCACTTGTAGCAAAACGGTTTGACATTAATAACTGAGATAATTGAAATTGATAGGGAGAGTGGGAGGGAGGTAAAGCTCACTTGTAGCAAAACGTTTTGACATTAATAACTGAGATAATTGAAATTGATAGGGAGAGTGGGAGGGAGGTAAAGCTCACTTGTAGCAAAACGGTTTGACATTAATAACTGAGATAATTGAAATTGATAGGGAGAGTGGGAGGGAGGTAAAGCTCACTTGTAGCAAAACGTTTTGACATTAATAACTGAGATAATTGAAATTGATAGGGAGAGTGGGAGGGAGGTAAAGCTCACTTGTAGCAAAACGGTTTGACATTAATAACTGAGATAATTGAAATTGATAGGGAGAGTGGGAGGGAGGTAAAGCTCACTTGTAGCAAAACGTTTTGACATTAATAACTGAGATAATTGAAATTGATAGGGAGAGTGGGAGGGAGGTAAAGCTCACTTGTAGCAAAACGTTTTGACATTAATAACTGAGATAATTGAAATTGATAGGGAGAGTGGGAGGGAGGTAAAGCTCACTTGTAGGAAAACGTTTTGACATTAATAACTGAGATAATTGAAATTGATAGGGTGAGTGGGAGGGAGGTAAAGCTCACTTGTAGCAAAACGGTTTGACATTAATAACTGAGATAATTGAAATTGATAGGGAGAGTGGGAGGGAGGTAAAGCTCACTTGTAGCAAAACGTTTTGACATTAATAACTGAGATAATTGAAATTGATAGGGAGAGTGGGAGGGAGGTAAAGCTCACTTGTAGCAAAACAGTTTGACATTAATAACTGAGATAATTGAAATTGATAGGGAGAGTGGGAGGGAGGTAAAGCTCACTTGTAGCAAAACGTTTTGACATTAATAACTGAGATAATTGAAATTGATAGGGAGAGTGGGAGGGAGGTAAAGCTCACTTGTAGCAAAACGTTTTGACATTAATAACTGAGATAATTGAAATTGATAGGGAGAGTGGGAGGGAGGTAAAGCTCACTTGTAGCAAAACGTTTTGACATTAATAACTGAGATAATTGAAATTGATAGGGAGAGTGGGAGGGAGGTAAAGCTCACTTGTAGCAAAACGTTTTGACATTAATAACTGAGATAATTGAAATTGATAGGGAGAGTGGGAGGGAGGTAAAGCTCACTTGTAGCAAAACGGTTTGACATTAATAACTGAGATAATTGAAATTGATAGGGAGAGTGGGAGGGAGGTAAAGCTCACTTGTAGCAAAACGGTTTGACATTAATAACTGAGATAATTGAAATTGATAGGGAGAGTGGGAGGGAGGTAAATCTCACTTGTAGCAAAACCGTTTGACATTAATAACTGAGATAATTGAAATTGATAGGGAGAGTGGGAGGGAGGTAAAGCTCACTTGTAGCAAAACGTTTTGACATTAATAACTGAGATAATTGAAATTGATAGGGAGAGTGGGAGGGAGGTAAAGCTCACTTGTAGCAAAACGTTTTGACATTAATAACTGAGATAATTGAAATTGATAGGGAGAGTGGGAGGGAGGTAAAGCTCACTTGTAGCAAAACGGTTTGACATTAATAACTGAGATAATTGAAATTGATAGGGAGAGTGGGAGGGAGGTAAAGCTCACTTGTAGCAAAACGTTTTGACATTAATAACTGAGATAATTGAAATTGATAGGGAGAGTGGGAGGGAGGTAAAGCTCACTTGTAGCAAAACGGTTTGACATTAATAACTGAGATAATTGAAATTGATAGGGAGAGTGGGAGGGAGGTAAAGCTCACTTGTAGCAAAACGGTTTGACATTAATAACTGATATAATTGAAATTGATAGGGAGAGTGGGAGGGAGGTAAAGCTCACTTGTAGCAAAACGTTTTGACATTAATAACTGAGATAATTGAAATTGATAGGGAGAGTGGGAGGGAGGTAAAGCTCACTTGTAGCAAAACGTTTTGACATTAATAACTGAGATAATTGAAATTGATAGGGAGAGTGGGAGGGAGGTAAAGCTCACTTGTAGCAAAACGTTTTGACATTAATAACTGAGATAATTGAAATTGATAGGGAGAGTGGGAGGGAGGTAAAGCTCACTTGTAGCAAAACGTTTTGACATTAATAACTGAGATAATTGAAATTGATAGGGAGAGTGGGAGGGAGGTAAAGCTCACTTGTAGCAAAACGGTTTGACATTAATAACTGAGATAATTGAAATTGATAGGGAGAGTGGGAGCGAGGTAAAGCTCACTTGTAGCAAAACGTTTTGACATTAATAACTGAGATAATTGAAATTGATAGGGAGAGTGGGAGGGAGGTAAAGCTCACTTGTAGCAAAACGTTTTGACATTAATAACTGAGATAATTGAAATTGATAGGGAGAGTGGGAGGGAGGTAAAGCTCACTTGTAGCAAAACGGTTTGACATTAATAACTGAGATAATTGAAATTGATAGGGAGAGTGGGAGGGAGGTAAATCTCACTTGTAGCAAAACGGTTTGACATTAATAACTGAGATAATTGAAATTGATAGGGAGAGTGGGAGGGAGGTAAAGCTCACTTGTAGCAAAACGTTTTGACATTAATAACTGAGATAATTGAAATTGATAGGGAGAGTGGGAGGGAGGTAAAGCTCACTTGTAGCAAAACGGTTTGACATTAATAACTGAGATAATTGAAATTGATATGGAGAGTGGGAGGGAGGTAAAGCTCACTTGTAGCAAAACGGTTTGACATTAATAACTGAGATAATTGAAATTGATAGGGAGAGTGGGAGGGAGGTAAAGCTCACTTGTAGCAAAACGTTTTGACATTAATAACTGAGATAATTGAAATTGATAGGGAGAGTGGGAGGGAGGTAAAGCTCACTTGTAGCAAAACGGTTTGACATTAATAACTGAGATAATTGAAATTGATAGGGAGAGTGGGAGGGAGGTAAAGCTCACTTGTAGCAAAACGTTTTGACATTAATAACTGAGATAATTGAAATTGATAGGGAGAGTGGGAGGGAGGTAAAGCTCACTTGTAGCAAAACGGTTTGACATTAATAACTGAGATAATTGAAATTGATAGGGAGAGTGGGAGGGAGGTAAAGATCACTTGTAGCAAAACGGTTTGACATTAATAACTGAGATAATTGAAATTGATAGGGAGAGTGGGAGGGAGGTAAAGATCACTTGTAGCAAAACGGTTTGACATTAATAACTGAGATAATTGAAATTGATAGGGAGAGTGGGAGGGAGGTAAAGCTCACTTGTAGCAAAACGTTTTGACATTAATAACTGAGATAATTGAAATTGATAGGGAGAGTGGGAGGGAGGTAAAGCTCACTTGTAGCAAAACGGTTTGACATTAATAACTGAGATAATTGAAATTGATAGGGAGAGTGGGAGGGAGGTAAAGCTCACTTGTAGCAAAACGGTTTGACATTAATAACTGAGATAATTGAAATTGATAGGGAGAGTGGGAGGGAGGTAAAGCTCACTTGTAGCAAAACGTTTTGACATTAATAACTGAGATAATTGAAATTGATAGGGAGAGTGGGAGGGAGGTAAAGCTCACTTGTAGCAAAACGGTTTGACATTAATAACTGAGATAATTGAAATTGATAGGGAGAGTGGGAGGGAGGTAAAGCTCACTTGTAGCAAAACGTTTTGACATTAATAACTGAGATAATTGAAATTGATAGGGAGAGTGGGAGGGAGGTAAATCTCACTTGTAGCAAAACGGTTTGACATTAATAACTGAGTTAATTGAAATTGATAGGGAGAGTGGGAGGGAGGTAAAGCTCACTTGTAGCAAAACGGTTTGACATTAATAACTGAGATAATTGAAATTGATAGGGAGAGTGGGTGGGAGGTAAAGCTCACTTGTAGCAAAACCTTTTGACATTAATAACTGAGATAATTGAAATTCATAGGGAGAGTGGGAGGGAGGTAAAGTTCACTTTTAGCAAAACGGTTTGACATTAATAACTGAGATAATTGAAATTGATAGGGAGAGTGGGAGGGAGGTAAATCTCACTTGTAGCAAAACGGTTTGACATTAATAACTGAGATAATTGAAATTGATAGGGAGAGTGGGAGGGAGGTAAAGCTCACTTGTAGCAAAACGGTTTGACATTAATAACTGAGATAATTGAAATTGATAGGGAGAGTGGGATTGAGGTAAAGCTCACTTGTAGCAAAACGGTTTGACATTAATAACTGAGATAATTGAAATTGATAGGGAGAGTGGGAGGGAGGTAAATCTCACTTGTAGCAAAACGGTTTGACATTAATAACTGAGATAATTGAAATTGATAGGGAGAGTGGGAGGGAGGTAAAGCTCACTTGTAGCAAAACGTTTTGACATTAATAACTGAGATAATTGAAATTGATAGGGAGAGTGGGAGGGAGGTAAATCTCACTTGTAGCAAAACGGTTTGACATTAATAACTGAGATAATTGAAATTGATAGGGAGAGTGGGAGGGAGGTAAAGCTCACTTGTAGCAAAACGGTTTGACATTAATAACTGAGATAATTGAAATTGATAGGGAGAGTGGGAGGGAGGTAAAGCTCACTTGTAGCAAAACGTTTTGACATTAATAACTGAGATAATTGAAATTGATAGGGAGAGTGGGAGGGAGGTAAAGCTCACTTGTAGCAAAACGGTTTGACATTAATAACTGAGATAATTGAAATTGATAGGGAGAGTGGGAGGGAGGTAAAGCTCACTTGTAGCAAAACGTTTTGACATTAATAACTGAGATAATTGAAATTGATAGGGAGAGTGGGAGGGAGGTAAATCTCACTTGTAGCAAAACGGTTTGACATTAATAACTGAGTTAATTGAAATTGATAGGGAGAGTGGGAGGGAGGTAAAGCTCACTTGTAGCAAAACGGTTTGACATTAATAACTGAGTTAATTGAAATTGATAGGGAGAGTGGGAGGGAGGTAAAGCTCACTTGTAGCAAAACGGTTTGACATTAATAACTGAGATAATTGAAATTGATAGGGAGAGTGGGTGGGAGGTAAAGCTCACTTGTAGCAAAACGTTTTGACATTAATAACTGAGATAATTGAAATTGATAGGGAGAGTGGGAGGGAGGTAAAGCTCACTTGTAGCAAAACGGTTTGACATTAATAACTGAGATAATTGAAATTGATAGGGAGAGTGGGAGGGAGGTAAAGCTCACTTGTAGCAAAACGGTTTGACATTAATAACTGAGATAATTGAAATTGATAGGGAGAGTGGGAGGGAGGTAAATCTCACTTGTAGCAAAACGGTTTGACATTAATAACTGAGATAATTGAAATTGATAGGGAGAGTGGGAGGGAGGTAAAGCTCACTTGTAGCAAAACGTTTTGACATTAATAACTGAGATAATTGAAATTGATAGGGAGAGTGGGAGGGAGGTAAAGCTCACTTGTAGCAAAACGTTTTGACATTAATAACTGAGATAATTGAAATTGATAGGGAGAGTGGGCGGGAGGTAAAGCTCACTTGTAGCAAAACGTTTTGACATTAATAACTGAGATAATTGAAATTGATAGGGAGAGTGGGAGGGAGGTAAAGCTCACTTGTAGCAAAACGTTTTGACATTAATAACTGAGATATTTGAAATTGATAGGGAGAGTGGAAGGGAGGTAAAGCTCACTTGTAGCAAAACGTTTTGACATTAATAACTGAGATAATTGAAATTGATAGGGAGAGTGGGAGGGAGGTAAAGCTCACTTGTAGCAAAACGGTTTGACATTAATAACTGAGATAATTGAAATTGATAGGGAGAGTGGGAGGGAGGTAAACCTCACTTGTAGCAAAACGGTTTGACATTAATAACTGAGATAATTGAAATTGATAGGGAGAGTGGGAGGGAGGTAAAGCTCACTTGTAGCAAAACGTTTTGACATTAATAACTGAGATAATTGAAATTGATAGGGAGAGTGGGAGGGAGGTAAAGCTCACTTGTAGCAAAACGTTTTGACATTAATAACTGAGATAATTGAAATTGATAGGGAGAGTGGGCGGGAGGTAAAGCTCACTTGTAGCAAAACGTTTTGACATTAATAACTGAGATAATTGAAATTGATAGGGAGAGTGGGAGGGAGGTAAAGCTCACTTGTAGCAAAACGTTTTGACATTAATAACTGAGATATTTGAAATTGATAGGGAGAGTGGAAGGGAGGTAAAGCTCACTTGTAGCAAAACGTTTTGACATTAATAACTGAGATAATTGAAATTGATAGGGAGAGTGGGAGGGAGGTAAAGCTCACTTGTAGCAAAACGGTTTGACATTAATAACTGAGATAATTGAAATTGATAGGGAGAGTGGGAGGGAGGTAAACCTCACTTGTAGCAAAACGGTTTGACATTAATAACTGAGATAATTGAAATTGATAGGGAGAGTGGGAGGGAGGTAAAGCTCACTTGTAGCAAAACGTTTTGATATTAATAACTGAGATAATTGAAATTGATAGGGAGAGTGGGAGGGAGGTAAAGCTCACTTGTAGCAAAACGTTTTGACATTAATAACTGAGATAATTGAAATTGATAGGGAGAGTGGGAGGGAGGTAAATCTCACTTGTAGCAAAGCGGTTTGACATTAATAACTGAGATAATTGAAATTGATAGGGAGAGTGGGAGGGAGGTAAATCTCACTTGTAGCAAAACGGTTTGACATTAATAACTGAGATAATTGAAATTGATAGGGAGAGTGGGAGGGAGGTAAATCTCACTTGTAGCAAAACGGTTTGACATTAATAACTGAGATAATTGAAATTGATAGGGAGAGTGGGAGGGAGGTAAAGCTCACTTGTAGCAAAACGTTTTGACATTAATAACTGAGATAATTGAAATTGATAGGGAGAGTGGGAGGGAGGTAAAGCTCACTTGTAGCAAAACGTTTTGACATTAATAACTGAGATAATTGAAATTGATAGGGAGAGTGGGAGGGAGGTAAAGCTCACTTGTAGCAAAACGTTTTGACATTAATAACTGAGATAATTGAAATTGATAGGGAGAGTGGGAGGGAGGTAAAGCTCACTTGTAGCAAAACGTTTTGACATTAATAACTGAGATAATTGAAATTGATAGGGAGAGTGGGAGGGAGGTAAATCTCACTTGTAGCAAAACGGTTTGACATTAATAACTGAGATAATTGAAATTGATAGGGAGAGTGGGAGGGAGGTAAAGCTCACTTGTAGCAAAACGTTTTGACATTAATAACTGATATAATTGAAATTGATAGGGAGAGTGGGAGGGAGGTAAATCTCACTTGTAGCAAAACGGTTTGACATTAATAACTGAGATAATTGAAATTGATAGGGAGAGTGGGAGGGAGGTAAAGCTCACTTGTAGCAAAACGGTTTGACATTAATAACTGAGATAATTGAAATTGATAGGGAGAGTGGGAGGGAGGTAAAGCTCACTTGTAGCAAAACGTTTTGACATTAATAACTGAGATAATTGAAATTGATAGGGAGAGTGGGGGGGAAGTAAAGCTCACTTGTAGCAAAACGGTTTGACATTAATAACTGAGATAATTGAAATTGATAGGGAGAGTGGGAGGGAGGTAAAGCTCACTTGTAGCAAAACGGTTTGACATTAATAACTGAGATAATTGAAATTGATAGGGAGAGTGGGAGGGAGGTAAAGCTCACTTGTAGCAAAACGGTTTGACATTAATAACTGAGATAATTGAAATTGATAGGGAGAGTGGGAGGGAGGTAAAGCTCACTTGTAGCAAAACGGTTTGACATTAATAACTGAGATAATTGAAATTGATAGGGAGAGTGGGAGGGAGGTAAAGCTCACTTGTAGCAAAACGGTTTGACATTCATAACTGAGATAATTGAAATTGATAGGGAGAGTGGGAGAGAGGTAAATCTCACTTGTAGCAAAACGGTTTGACATTAATAACTGAGATAATTGAAATTGATAGGGAGAGTGGGAGGGAGGTAAAGCTCACTTGTAGCAAAACGGTTTGACATTAATAACTGAGATAATTGAAATTGATAGGGAGAGTGGGAGGGAGGTAAAGCTCACTTGTAGCAAAACGGTTTGACATTAATAACTGAGATAATTGAAATTGATAGGGAGAGTGGGAGGGAGGTAAAGCTCACTTGTAGCAAAACGGTTTGACATTAATAACTGAGATAATTGAAATTGATAGGGAGAGTGGGAGGGAGGTAAAGCTCACTTGTAGCAAAACGGTTTGACATTAATAACTGAGATAATTGAAATTGATAGGGAGAGTGGGAGGGAGGTAAAGCTCACTTGTAGCAAAACGTTTTGACAATAATAACTGAGATAATTGAAATTGATAGGGAGAGTGGGAGGGAGGTAAATCTCACTTGTAGCAAAACGGTTTGACATTAATAACTGAGATAATTGAAATTGATAGGGAGAGTGGGAGGGAGGTAAATCTCACTTGTAGCAAAACGGTTTGACATTAATAACTGAGATAATTGAAATTGATAGGGAGAGTGGGAGGGAGGTAAAGCTCACTTGTAGCAAAACGTTTTGACATTAATAACTGAGATAATTGAAATTGATAGGGAGAGTGGGAGGGAGGTAAAGCTCACTTGTAGCAAAACGTTTTGACATTAATAACTGATATAATTGAAATTGATAGGGAGAGTGGGAGGGAGGTAAAGCTCACTTGTAGCAAAACGTTTTGACATTAATAACTGAGATAATTGAAATTGATAGGGAGAGTGGGAGGGAGGTAAAGCTCACTTGTAGCAAAACGTTTTGACATTAATAACTGAGATAATTGAAATTGATAGGGAGAGTGGGAGGGAGGTAAAGCTCACTTGTAGCAAAACGTTTTGACATTAATAACTGATATAATTGAAATTGATAGGGAGAGTGGGAGGGAGGTAAAGCTCACTTGTAGCAAAACGTTTTGACATTAATAACTGAGATAATTGAAATTGATAGGGAGAGTGGGAGGGAGGTAAAGCTCACTTGTAGCAAAACGTTTTGACATTAATAACTGATATAATTGAAATTGATAGGGAGAGTGGGAGGGAGGTAAAGCTCACTTGTAGCAAAACGTTTTGACATTAATAACTGAGATAATTGAAATTGATAGGGAGAGTGGGAGGGAGGTAAATCTCACTTGTAGCAAAACGGTTTGACATTAATAACTGAGATAATTGAAATTGATAGGGAGAGTGGGAGGGAGGTAAAACTCACTTGTAGCAAAACGTTTTGACATTAATAACTGAGATAATTGAAATTGATAGGGAGAGTGGGAGGGAGGTAAATCTCACTTGTAGCAAAACGTTTTGACATTAATAACTGAGATAATTGAAATTGATAGGGAGAGTGGGAGGGAGGTAAAGCTCACTTGTAGCAAAACGTTTTGACATTAATAACTGAGATAATTGAAATTGATAGGGAGAGTGGGAGGGAGGTAAAGCTCACTTGTAGCAAAACGTTTTGACATTAATAACTGAGATAATTGAAATTGATAGGGAGAGTGGGAGGGAGGTAAATCTCACTTGTAGCAAAACGGTTTGACATTAATAACTGAGATAATTGAAATTGATAGGGAGAGTGGGAGGGAGGTAAAGCTCACTTGTAGCAAAACGTTTTGACATTAATAACTGAGATAATTGAAATTGATAGGGAGAGTGGGAGGGAGGTAAAGCTCACTTGTAGCAAAACGTTTTGACATTAATAACTGATATAATTGAAATTGATAGGGAGAGTGGGAGGGAGGTAAAGCTCACTTGTAGCAAAACGTTTTGACATTAATAACTGAGATAATTGAAATTGATAGGGAGAGTGGGAGGGAGGTAAATCTCACTTGTAGCAAAACGGTTTGACATTAATAACTGAGATAATTGAAATTGATAGGGAGAGTGGGAGGGAGGTAAAGCTCACTTGTAGCAAAACGTTTTGACATTAATAACTGAGATAATTGAAATTGATAGGGAGAGTGGGAGGGAGGTAAAGCTCACTTGTAGCAAAACGTTTTGACATTAATAACTGAGATAATTGAAATTGATAGGGAGAGTGGGAGGGAGGTAAAGCTCACTTGTAGCAAAACGTTTTGACATTAATAACTGAGATAATTGAAATTGATAGGGAGAGTGGGAGGGAGGTAAATCTCACTTGTAGCAAAACGGTTTGACATTAATAACTGAGATAATTGAAATTGATAGGGAGAGTGGGAGGGAGGTAAAGCTCACTTGTAGCAAAACGTTTTGACATTAATAACTGAGATAATTGAAATTGATAGGGAGAGTGGGAGGGAGGTAAAGCTCACTTGTAGCAAAACGTTTTGACATTAATAACTGATATAATTGAAATTGATAGGGAGAGTGGGAGGGAGGTAAAGCTCACTTGTAGCAAAACGTTTTGACATTAATAACTGAGATAATTGAAATTGATAGGGAGAGTGGGAGGGAGGTAAATCTCACTTGTAGCAAAACGGTTTGACATTAATAACTGAGATAATTGAAATTGATAGGGAGAGTGGGAGGGAGGTAAAGCTCACTTGTAGCAAAACGTTTTGACATTAATAACTGATATAATTGAAATTGATAGGGAGAGTGGGAGGGAGGTAAAGCTCACTTGTAGCAAAACGTTTTGACATTAATAACTGAGATAATTGAAATTGATAGGGAGAGTGGGAGGGAGGTAAATCTCACTTGTAGCAAAACGGTTTGACATTAATAACTGAGATAATTGAAATTGATAGGGAGAGTGGGAGGGAGGTAAAGCTCACTTGTAGCAAAACGTTTTGACATTAATAACTGAGATAATTGAAATTGATAGGGAGAGTGGGAGGGAGGTAAAGCTCACTTGTAGCAAAACGGTTTGACATTAATAACTGAATTAATTGAAATTGATAGGGAGAGTGGGAGGGAGGTAAATCTCACTTGTAGCAAAACGGTTTGACATTAATAACTGAGATAATTGAAATTGATAGGGAGAGTGGGAGGGAGGTAAAGCTCACTTGTAGCAAAACGGTTTGACATTAATAACTGAGATAATTGAAATTGATAGGGAGAGTGGGAGGGAGGTAAAGCTCACTTGTAGCAAAACGGTTTGACATTAATAACTGAGATAATTGAAATTGATAGGGAGAGTGGGAGGGAGGTAAAGCTCACTTGTAGCAAAACGGTTTGACATTAATAACTGAGATAATTGAAATTGATAGGGAGAGTGGGAGGGAGGTAAAGCTCACTTGTAGCAAAACGTTTTGACATTAATAACTGAGATAATTGAAATTGATAGGGAGAGTGGGAGGGAGGTAAAGCTCACTTGTAGCAAAACGTTTTGACATTAATAACTGAGATAATTGAAATTGATAGGGAGAGTGGGAGGGAGGTAAATCTCACTTGTAGCAAAACGGTTTGACATTAATAACTGAGATAATTGAAATTGATAGGGAGAGTGGGAGGGAGGTAAAGCTCACTTGTAGCAAAACGTTTTGACATTAATAACTGATATAATTGAAATTGATAGGGAGAGTGGGAGGGAGGTAAATCTCACTTGTAGCAAAACGGTTTGACATTAATAACTGAGATAATTGAAATTGATAGGGAGAGTGGGAGGGAGGTAAATCTCACTTGTAGCAAAACGGTTTGACATTAATAACTGATATAATTGAAATTGATAGGGAGAGTGGGAGGGAGGTAAAGCTCACTTGTAGCAAAACGTTTTGACATTAATAACTGATATAATTGAAATTGATAGGGAGAGTGGGAGGGAGGTAAAGCTCACTTGTAGCAAAACGTTTTGACATTAATAACTGAGATAATTGAAATTGATAGGGAGAGTGGGAGGGAGGTAAAGCTCACTTGTAGCAAAACGGTTTGACATTAATAACTGAGATAATTGAAATTGATAGGGAGAGTGGGAGGGAGGTAAAGCTCACTTGTAGCAAAACGGTTTGACATTAATAACTGAGATAATTGAAATTGATAGGGAGAGTGGGAGGGAGGTAAAGCTCACTTGTAGCAAAACGGTTTGACATTAATAACTGAGATATTTGAAATTGATAGGGAGAGTGGGAGGGAGGTAAAGCTCACTTGTAGCAAAACGTTTTGACATTAATAACTGAGATAATTGAAATTGATAGGGAGAGTGGGAGGGATGTAAATCTCACTTGTAGCAAAACGTTTTGACATTAATAACTGAGATAATTGAAATTGATAGGGAGAGTGGGAGGGAGGTAAAGCTCACTTGTAGCAAAACGGTTTGACATTAATAACTGAGATAATTGAAATTGATAGGGAGAGTGGGAGGGAGGTAAAGCTCACTTGTAGCAAAACGTTTTGACATTAATAACTGAGATAATTGAAATTGATAGGGAGAGTGGGAGGGAGGTAAAGCTCACATGTAGCAAAACGTTTTGACATTAATAACTGAGATAATTGAAATTGATAGGGAGAGTGGGAGGGAGGTAAAGCTCACTTGTAGCAAAACGTTTTGACATTAATAACTGAGATAATTGAAATTGATAGGAAGAGTGGGAGGGAGGTAAAGCTCACTTGTAGCAAAACGGTTTGACATTAATAACTGAGATAATTGAAATTGATAGGGAGAGTGGGAGGGAGGTAAAGCTCACTTGTAGCAAAACGTTTTGACATTAATAACTGAGATAATTGAAATTGATAGGGAGAGTGGGAGGGAGGTAAAGCTCACTTGTAGCAAAACGGTTTGACATTAATAACTGAGATAATTGAAATTGATAGGGAGAGTGGGAGGGAGGTAAAGCTCACTTGTAGCAAAACGGTTTGACATTAATAACTGAGATAATTGAAATTGATAGGGAGAGTGGGAGGGAGGTAAAGCTCACTTGTAGCAAAACGTTTTGACATTAATAACTGAGATAATTGAAATTGATAGGGAGAGTGGGAGGGAGGTAAAGCTCACTTGTAGCAAAACGTTTTGACATTAATAACTGAGATAATTGAAATTGATAGGGAGAGTGGGAGGGAGGTAAAGCTCACTTGTAGCAAAACGTTTTGACATTAATAACTGAGATAATTGAAATTGATAGGGAGAGTGGGAGGGAGGTAAATCTCACTTGTAGCAAAACGGTTTGACATTAATAACTGAGATAATTGAAATTGATAGGGAGAGTGGGAGGGAGGTAAAGCTCACTTGTAGCAAAACGTTTTGACATTAATAACTGAGATAATTGAAATTGATAGGGAGAGTGGGAGGGAGGTAAAGCTCACTTGTAGCAAAACGTTTTGACATTAATAACTGATATAATTGAAATTGATAGGGAGAGTGGGAGGGAGGTAAAGCTCACTTGTAGCAAAACGTTTTGACATTAATAACTGAGATAATTGAAATTGATAGGGAGAGTGGGAGGGAGGTAAATCTCACTTGTAGCAAAACGGTTTGACATTAATAACTGAGATAATTGAAATTGATAGGGAGAGTGGGAGGGAGGTAAAGCTCACTTGTAGCAAAACGTTTTGACATTAATAACTGATATAATTGAAATTGATAGGGAGAGTGGGAGGGAGGTAAAGCTCACTTGTAGCAAAACGTTTTGACATTAATAACTGAGATAATTGAAATTGATAGGGAGAGTGGGAGGGAGGTAAATCTCACTTGTAGCAAAACGGTTTGACATTAATAACTGAGATAATTGAAATTGATAGGGAGAGTGGGAGGGAGGTAAAGCTCACTTGTAGCAAAACGTTTTGACATTAATAACTGAGATAATTGAAATTGATAGGGAGAGTGGGAGGGAGGTAAAGCTCACTTGTAGCAAAACGGTTTGACATTAATAACTGAATTAATTGAAATTGATAGGGAGAGTGGGAGGGAGGTAAATCTCACTTGTAGCAAAACGGTTTGACATTAATAACTGAGATAATTGAAATTGATAGGGAGAGTGGGAGGGAGGTAAAGCTCACTTGTAGCAAAACGGTTTGACATTAATAACTGAGATAATTGAAATTGATAGGGAGAGTGGGAGGGAGGTAAAGCTCACTTGTAGCAAAACGGTTTGACATTAATAACTGAGATAATTGAAATTGATAGGGAGAGTGGGAGGGAGGTAAAGCTCACTTGTAGCAAAACGGTTTGACATTAATAACTGAGATAATTGAAATTGATAGGGAGAGTGGGAGGGAGGTAAAGCTCACTTGTAGCAAAACGTTTTGACATTAATAACTGAGATAATTGAAATTGATAGGGAGAGTGGGAGGGAGGTAAAGCTCACTTGTAGCAAAACGTTTTGACATTAATAACTGAGATAATTGAAATTGATAGGGAGAGTGGGAGGGAGGTAAATCTCACTTGTAGCAAAACGGTTTGACATTAATAACTGAGATAATTGAAATTGATAGGGAGAGTGGGAGGGAGGTAAAGCTCACTTGTAGCAAAACGTTTTGACATTAATAACTGATATAATTGAAATTGATAGGGAGAGTGGGAGGGAGGTAAATCTCACTTGTAGCAAAACGGTTTGACATTAATAACTGAGATAATTGAAATTGATAGGGAGAGTGGGAGGGAGGTAAATCTCACTTGTAGCAAAACGGTTTGACATTAATAACTGATATAATTGAAATTGATAGGGAGAGTGGGAGGGAGGTAAAGCTCACTTGTAGCAAAACGTTTTGACATTAATAACTGATATAATTGAAATTGATAGGGAGAGTGGGAGGGAGGTAAAGCTCACTTGTAGCAAAACGTTTTGACATTAATAACTGAGATAATTGAAATTGATAGGGAGAGTGGGAGGGAGGTAAAGCTCACTTGTAGCAAAACGGTTTGACATTAATAACTGAGATAATTGAAATTGATAGGGAGAGTGGGAGGGAGGTAAAGCTCACTTGTAGCAAAACGGTTTGACATTAATAACTGAGATAATTGAAATTGATAGGGAGAGTGGGAGGGAGGTAAAGCTCACTTGTAGCAAAACGGTTTGACATTAATAACTGAGATATTTGAAATTGATAGGGAGAGTGGGAGGGAGGTAAAGCTCACTTGTAGCAAAACGTTTTGACATTAATAACTGAGATAATTGAAATTGATAGGGAGAGTGGGAGGGATGTAAATCTCACTTGTAGCAAAACGTTTTGACATTAATAACTGAGATAATTGAAATTGATAGGGAGAGTGGGAGGGAGGTAAAGCTCACTTGTAGCAAAACGGTTTGACATTAATAACTGAGATAATTGAAATTGATAGGGAGAGTGGGAGGGAGGTAAAGCTCACTTGTAGCAAAACGTTTTGACATTAATAACTGAGATAATTGAAATTGATAGGGAGAGTGGGAGGGAGGTAAAGCTCACATGTAGCAAAACGTTTTGACATTAATAACTGAGATAATTGAAATTGATAGGGAGAGTGGGAGGGAGGTAAAGCTCACTTGTAGCAAAACGTTTTGACATTAATAACTGAGATAATTGAAATTGATAGGAAGAGTGGGAGGGAGGTAAAGCTCACTTGTAGCAAAACGGTTTGACATTAATAACTGAGATAATTGAAATTGATAGGGAGAGTGGGAGGGAGGTAAAGCTCACTTGTAGCAAAACGTTTTGACATTAATAACTGAGATAATTGAAATTGATAGGGAGAGTGGGAGGGAGGTAAAGCTCACTTGTAGCAAAACGGTTTGACATTAATAACTGAGATAATTGAAATTGATAGGGAGAGTGGGAGGGAGGTAAAGCTCACTTGTAGCAAAACGGTTTGACATTAATAACTGAGATAATTGAAATTGATAGGGAGAGTGGGAGGGAGGTAAAGCTCACTTGTAGCAAAACGGTTTGACATTAATAACTGAGATAATTGAAATTGATAGGGAGAGTGGGAGGGAGGTAAAGCTCACTTGTAGCAAAACGGTTTGACATTAATAACTGAGATAATTGAAATTGATAGGGAGAGTGGGAGGGAGGTAAAGCTCACTTGTAGCAAAACGGTTTGACATTAATAACTGAGATATTTGAAATTGATAGGGAGAGTGGGAGGGAGGTAAAGCTCACTTGTAGCAAAACGTTTTGACATTAATAACTGAGATAATTGAAATTGATAGGGAGAGTGGGAGGGAGGTAAAGCTCACTTGTAGCAAAACGGTTTGACATTAATAACTGAGATAATTGAAATTGATAGGGAGAGTGGGAGGGAGGTAAAGCTCACTTGTAGCAAAACGGTTTGACATTAATAACTGAGATAATTGAAATTGATAGGGAGAGTGGGAGGGAGGTAAAGCTCACTTGTAGCAAAACGTTTTGACATTAATAACTGAGATAATTGAAATTGATAGGGAGAGTGGGAGGGAGGTAAAGCTCACTTGTAGCAAAACGTTTTGACATTAATAACTGAGATAATTGAAATTGATAGGGAGAGTGGGAGGGAGGTAAAGCTCACTTGTAGCAAAACGTTTTGACATTAATAACTGAGATAATTGAAATTGATAGGGAGAGTGGGAGGGAGGTAAAGCTCACTTGTAGCAAAACGGTTTGACATTAATAACTGAGATAATTGAAATTGATAGGGAGAGTGGGAGGGAGGTAAAGCTCACTTGTAGCAAAACGTTTTGACATCAATAACTGAGATAATTTCCTAAGGTAAAAATTTGTTATTGAAGAAGAAGAAAAAAAGAAAACATATGCTTTTTCCCATTCATTTTGACTTGCCAAACTGTAGAAGATGGCTTCAACTAGACAGATACCTGATTTCTGAGCTTATATAAATGTATGACGGTGTTCAGGGCTACGGCCTGCCCGCAGCGACCAATTATAAGACGTCATTCCAGGTCCAGTCTGCTTTGGTCACCAGGTATGGCAGTCCTCAGGGTCAATTCTGGTTTGCTCACTTGGTCAGGATTGATCCCGGTATCAGAGAACAAGCCATCAACCCACTCGTCAGTCATTGATGTCATTTGACATAACAGCTGGTCTCAGTTGACCTCTTCAACTGCGACCTCTCTTACCCACATTGTGATTTTAATCTTAAGAGGGTCAAACCAAATTTCCACTGGGTTATCTTAACCATGCTAAACCAAGGAGTTGAACACATGCATACAAAACTGAAAAATAAAATGGACAATGCCCGAATAAGTCACGATATGATGTTTATATCATAAAAAAACAATATTTACAGTTCTTTCTTTGTTCTTTTTCTTCTTTTCGCAACCCATTCTAATAACTGGTGACGGAACGGAAATTGCGGGTAGCTTCTTTGGGGAATCTTCAAGTAATGTGATTTGTACTTTCACGGACAGCACGATGTTATTCGTCGGAGTTTTTCTTCAGTGACAACTGGTTTTAACTTCAAAGTACTGTGGTTTATATTTTCACAGATGGCACAAAGTTTATCGTTGGAGTTTTTCTTCATCAGCAGATAATTATTATCTTCATCAGGTTGGCATGCAGCGTTATATCAGAAATCTCTTAACTCCTCCAACTGCCTCTGACTGCAACTCCAACAGCAACTAACCCCAAATCCAACTCCAACTAACTTTGGCTCACATGGGCACTTGTATTTATGGGTGTCCTTTCAACTGGTGTGGTGCGGGCGAATAGGTGGGTTTTATGTAAATTTCCCAAAATTCAACCATTTGTTTTCTTTCATTTTCTATTTCACATTTCCAATTTTGGAAGATCCCCTCCTCCTTCAGGGGGAGCCATCATATGATGTCAGCCTTTCTGACATCATCTTCTGTTTTAAATCTGTTTAAAATTGTAATTTTTTTCTCAGGGATATTTTGGCTGATAATTTTCTCCGTCAAATCAGACATCTCTCAACAGCCGACCTTAACCTCTGGCCTCTGATCCTGCATGCGTTCGATGAACTGCATTGTTTAACTTTTTCAACAAAATTCATACATCTATTCCCATATCCTGGGAAAGTAATTCTCTTTCTGACAAAAATTTAAAATCGTTTTGTTTTAACCCTTTTCGTCCGTACACAATGTTAAATATTGTTACAAATGCACTCTTATGGAATAATAAAGTTTGGGATTTTTTTTCTTTTTTATGTTAAGAATTCTTGATAATTCAACAATTATCATCCAATTAGTAGTCTCACCAAATCACCATTCTGTAACTTCATACATTTAAAAGTTTAAACAAGGCTAATTCCCTGTTACAACAGATTCAAATAAGATCTCTACATAAAAAATACACATTTATCAATTCCTCAGAGAAATGCCATAATTTAGATAATCTGATAGAGGCTAGAAATAAAATTAAAGTTTCACTCAACTAATTGTCATATACAACTGCTAAATGAAAAGGTCTGTCACAAGCTTTTGATATCACTTTTAGGTCAAATGACAGCTGCTGTATTTGATCATGTTACTATTTATAAGAAATGTAAACTCACATGACTTATAAATTTTCATATTACGCCATCATATTTAAAAAGGATATTAAAGCATCATAATAAACTATAATTGTAAAGATTTTATATATGTTAAGTGCATAAAAAGAGTGTATGTATAAAGGACACAATGCAGTTTAAATATATCAGACAATCAGACAATGATAAAAAGCAAAGATATTGTTGCTAAAAGAAAAGACATTCTGCAGAGATTGGGTCCTTAAGCTATAAATCTTATTGCTTGACAATCTTTGAGAGAGACATTTTGAGTGAACTTGTGGTAATGGTACCAGAAGTTCTTAGCAATATTTATCAGAAACTTTGGAAATAAATGAAAAGAATCAAAGGTATAAACAAATAATATACATTTATTTGACTTTGATCGGAGTCAGTCTTCGATAATTTGGGGTAGTGAAAGTTCATTTATAAGTCAGATCTTGGTCACATCAGGAGAAAGTTTTGGGTCAGTAGTTGATAATGTAGTAGTCAGATCTTCATCTTGGAAATAGGTGTGGCATCAATCTGCTGTGTTTTCTTGGCCCTCAGAAGGGTGGAAAATGTCTTGAGCAGATGACTTAACTTCTTCGCATGATACACTTGGCTAGTTTCTCTGGTGTTCCCTTCTCTTCTTCTACCTCTCAACTGCCTATATCCTTTTTGAATGGAATCCTAAACTACTGGCACAAAGATTGGTTTCAGCTAATCTCAAAAGTTTCTTTGTGTTAAATTCTTTGACTGGCCAAAATTCTTTTTTATTTTCTGACATTCCTTACTTTTTCAATTTGTTTTTTATCACAGGAGTTATGTTTGGGGCTTCTCTTATTTTAATAAATTTTTAGTCACAATGGCTGGACTCATGGAAAGCAAACTTCTAACGTTTTGCAGCCATTCTCAGTCTTTTCTTCATTTTTAATTAAGGGTCACCTTCTTGTTAGTTGAGAGAGAAGTATAAAGACAGAAGCCTAGAGAGGGAGATAGAAAGAAAGAGATATGGATTTTAAAGGAAAGACAATGCCTTATTTTAATTTTAATTCTTTTTTATTTTCATATTTTATTTTAAATTTGTGTCCATCACAAACTAATGTTTCAGCTTTGAAACAAATTTGGAAACAAATTTCTCGAGCTAAAATATTAGTCCACTTCTTCTAATCCATTTATCAGAAAAAAATATTCCTTGTATTCAAGAAGATGCTTGATTGGCTGAAAATTTAGATACTTCTAAGGAAACGTCTTTTTTTTTAAATAAATTCACTTTCATTTGCATTATAGAAAAATTGCTGTCTGAATTTCTGGGATGAGGAGTTATCATTATTCACACTATTTATATTCAGACTATAGTCTTCATACAATGAGGACAATAGTCTGAATATAAACAGTGTAAATAAATAGAAAAGTTGTTAGTAAAAACCTAATCTGCACAAGGGATATATAGAAACTTTGTATTACTATTCTTTCTGTTTATTTCATCATGACATATAAATAATGGAAATTCCCTCCTATATTTTAAGATTAAATTATTGTCTTTATTTTAGTATTCTGTGAGAGAAAAAAGATTTGTACATCATTTTCATTGCACCATATGGCCGGATCATGGTATCCTAGAGGAACCAGCATCTTTCATTGAATTCCGAAATAAAATACGATTTTCACCATCTTCAAAACCACCTTTTGTAGTCCACTGCAGGTATTTCTTCACTTACATTACATTTAATAAGCAATGTTTATTATATATTTTTATGTCTATTACTGATAAGAGTATATCTCTGTTGGAGTGTTGATCAAAATATAAATGACTCCATAAGTTTTTAGGGACAATTTGTTTATTTTGAAAATACAGCTGATTAAAGAGTCCAATTTTATTTTAATATTCAAGCCTTTTAACATTTTGCTAGTATAATAATTAATAAATGGAAAGTTTTTCAGAATGTAAAAACAATGCAGTCCCTGATAGATTAGAGAAAAACAACAAAACCTTCAACATATTAAAATTATTAACATCATTGAAATAAATTAAATCATTTTAACAATTCATATATTTTCTTAATAAAATCCATCTGGAAATTCAATGATAGACATTAAATTATGAAACAACAAACTTTCAGAACAAACAATAAATTGACAATAATTGAATGCCATAGGAGGTCTATCATTGTTCCAAGACTATAATTAAAGAATTAAACTGATATCACACTAAAGGCCTTTCCATTCAATAAAAATTAGCCCCAGTGTGACACCAATTGTAGTATTTACTATATTATAATTTTCAAAGGTGAAGGTCATCAAAAACAAAAAGCAATCATCTGCTTAGGGAGATTAATATTTATTGAAATTTCAAAGTATGGATGCTTCCTTCTTTATGTGCTTAGTTTCATTTTTTCGAGATAATTGTTTTCAAATCAACAATTATGTTTTTTATTATATATACTTGTTTCTTCCTCATAGTATATTATATATACTTGTTTCTTCTTCATATTTATTTCAAAATATGTAAGGGCTGCAAATCAGCATGCATCTATTTATTTACCATCATGTCATGTGACACAATTTTCAAGCCATACAGATTAGTTTTACAATCACACACCCACATAGGGTCTTCATCTATAATCACAATCGTGAATCCCATAATCTATCAGGGTCATAGGGGCACCACCTGTACTGCAGAGTCCAACCCTCTCAAGGCCAGTTTTGAATTCAAAGTTTCCTTCTCCTAGACCAGTTACAACCCCAAGCTAAAGAAACCCAGTCTGTCCTGCTATTTACCCATAGATGGGAGGAGAAGAGGAGGATTCATACCTTTCACAAGTATATTAGCATGTATGTCATGGACCTGACTGGAATTTGAATTTGGTTCTCTGACTCCCCAATCTGAGCTGCTATCCATTCCTCCACCGTGCCTCCTTCATCTATAATAGTAGGTGCCAAACATCTGAGATATTTATAAAAAAAGTTCTAATGCAGTGTAGCTAATTATACTATAAATATATGTTGTGTTATGTATATTTAAATTTATTTAATCATGTTGTTTTAATGTATTATGAATGATGTTTATTATTCTTTGCATCGATCATAAGTTGGAATATAATATGCAAATGTGTGTTTATATACACAGAATTCATATAAAGAATGTATTGAAAACAAATACTGAATTTCCTATTAAAAATCCCATAGAATAGAAAAAGAGCCCTAGCTCAAGAACCTCCTGTTTAATTTTAATGAAATTTGGCACTGCACTCAACAGGGTATCAAGGTACAATATGTTCCTAAATTGGCTGGGGTATTACCTATCATTTGAGCTATATCTCCGGAACAAACATACATACATACATACAAGACTACAGTTTAGTTTATATAAACAAAAAGAAAGCCTGATGTCAGTTTTTATTAGAAGCTGATCATAACAGAAAATCCACTTTAAAATTTAAAAAAAAAATAAAGTATGCAATAATGTAAAGGGAAATTCTCTAAAGTTTATCCTATTTTGTTAATTTTATCAAAGTCAGAAATAAATTTTACTTCTCTCTCTTTTGGCAGGAACATATTTTTTGTGTTAAACCATTTTGTGAAAAAGGAATAAGATGAAGATTACAAAATAATTTTTCTCTCTTGTAAGAAAGAAATGTTTTGTTTGAACTTAAGATAACCTTGTGTAAAAAGAATATGATAAATAAAAGCAGAAATAAAGCAAAAAGAAATAATAAATTTGGATTTGGATCATTTTTTTCTTTCAGTGCTGGTGATGGAAGAACAGGGACTTATATTGCATTAGATATTCTTTTGGAAGAATTATGGAAGAAACCAACCATTGATATTTTTTCATGTGTCAATCAACTTTGTCAGCAAAGGGCATTCATGGTACAAAACAAAGTAAATCAATGATAGAAATTTTTTTGAATTTTGTCTCTTTTGAACTTTTCATTCATGTTAATCTTGTAAATTTATGAAACTCATTATTGATCAATATAGAATAATGGATTCTTTTCTTCTACATCTTTCATTATAAAAACATTTCTTCAATTTAAATGTTAATTTAGTTGAATTTTAAAAGTATTTTCTAATCAAAATTTATTCTAACTCTAGATAAATATCAGTGTTTCTTTGTGATAAACTTTAAAATTACAGCATTTAATCATGATATATTTATGAAAAGCTTATATCACAAACTTTTATAAGGTTATGAATGTATTTTACACCTAATATGAATCTTACTAAAAACTACTGAACAGTAAAAGTTCATTACTCTTGTTAATTTTATATGCTACATATTTGCATTATATTCCATTTTGAAATAAAATTCTTTCAGGTATGAACATGTGTGTGACTTGGAATCATATGAATTTGCTGTTTTTGTTGCTGATGATGATGTTAGAAATACAAATTATTATTATTATTATTGTAATTGACATCCATGGTATCTAGTAGTCATTACTTTGAAATGGAGGATTGTCAACTATTGTTGTCAAAGATTCAACATTCATTTCCTCAATCAATGTCATTTAATTATCTTTCAATCTCTTTAAGTGTCCCTCATGCTGCAGAATTATGAACAGGTTTTTTTTTAATTTGTATAGATTTTCCTTTTAACTCTTTCACTTTCAGCCACTGAATCATGAGAAACTCTATATTTGATGTGGTTGCTTTTTAAAGGTAGACATGCTATACTTGTTGAATCTTAAAATCCAATAATATTTGATGTTTTTATTTTCTATTTTCTGTACATGTCATTTGTTTATCTGTTTGATTATTATTTGCAGAGTCAATATCAATTTATCCATGATGTTTTAGCTGAAGAGATTTTGACTGGCTTCTCAGAGATTTTTGTCACTTCCATTCCTGAGGAGTTTAAGAAACTGCAAACAAGCAAAGCAAATGGGGAAAAAGCAATGCTTAAAATGCAATATGAGGTAAATTATGACATTTCTATAAAAGAGGATTTTCCAAACTAAATTGAAAGAAAACGTTAATTTTTCAAACAAAAATTGCCTTTACCTTTGTTGTATAGGAGTGAAGTGTCATAGTTTGAACATAGATTGCCAGTGAACAAACACAGACAATTACATTATTTAATTAAGTAGATCATGTGATCATAAAGAAAATGAATAAATAGGAAGTAGTGTGACGTCTAAGCGATCACTATTTTTACCCTATCGACTATTACTATATGGATCACTATTCTCTATACTGATCATTATACAAATTACTATTCGGTGATTACTATTTGAACAAGTATTATTAGTGCGAGTATTGTTGAAGGCGTTACTACTACTGGTATCTGCATTTACAAAGTCTCATCTACAAACAAGCATTTCGGAAGTGATAATGAGCCTTCATTGACATAATGAAAGTTACAGTGAGTGAACATCTAACATCACAAAAACTTTCTTGTCATTAAAGAATCACTTAACATTTATGATTAAGAATGAATCAGTTGTACTAACGCTAAACACATTAGATGAGTTATTATTTCTAAGCCAAGAGATAATATCAAATATTGTTGTTAGTTTTCTAGAACCCAATTCTTATTCAATGGTTCTTTGGTTTCTACTTGATATGCTCCTCAAAGAACACACACATGTTTCTCCAAGATACTTGAATTTCTTTCTTAAATTTATGCTCATTTTAGCTTAGCACTAATGAAGGGCATAACATCCTTTCATTTCTGGGAGGTGTAGTGATATTGAAGAAAGTCTAAACACATTTACACATGAATGCATAGGCTTCAGTGTATTGTCCTACTATTGAAACAGGATATAGAAGAAACTTAACACTCATGAAGGGCAAAAAATCCTTTCATTTCTGGGAAGTGTAGTGATATTGAAGAAAGTTTAACCACATTTACACATGAATGCATAGGCTTCAATGTATTTCCCCCCCCCATTGAAACAGGATATAGAAGAAGCTTAACACTCATGAAGGGCATAAAAACCTTTCATTTCTGGGAGGTGTAGTGATATTGAAGGAAGTCTTACCTCGTTTACATATGAATGCATAGGCTTCAATGTATTTTCCCCCCCATTGAAACAGGATATAGAAGAAGCTTAACACTCATGAAGGGCATAAAAACCTTTCATTTCTGGGAGGTGTAGTGATATTGAAGGAAGTCTTACCTCATTTACATATGAATGCATAGGCTTCAATGTATTTTCCCCCTCATTGAAACAGGATATAGAAGAAGCTTAACACTCATGAAGGGCATAAAATCCTTTTATTTCTGGGGGGTTTAGTCATATTGAAGGAAGTCTTACCTCATTTACATATGAATGCATAGGCTTCAATGTATTTTCCCCCTCATTGAAACAGGATATAGAAGAAGCTTAACACTCATGAAGGGCATAAAAACCTTTCATTTCTGGGAGGTGTAGTGATATTGAAGGAAGTCTTACCTCATTTACATATGAATGCATAGGTTCAATGTATTTTCCCCCTCATTGAAACAGGATATAGAAGAAGCTTAACACTCATGAAGGGCATAAAATCCTTTCATTTCTGGGAGGTGTAGTGATATTGAAGGAAGTCTTACCTCATTTACATATGAATGCATAGGTTCAATGTATTTTCCCCCTCATTGAAACAGGATATAGAAGAAGCTTAACACTCATGAAGGGCATAAAATCCTTTCATTTCTGGGAGGTGTAGTGATATTGAAGGAAGTCTTACCTCATTTACATATGAATGCATAGGTTCAATGTATTTTCCCCCTCATTGAAACAGGATATAGAAGAAGCTTAACACTCATGAAGGGCATAAAAACCTTTCATTTCTGGGAGGTGTAGTGATATTGAAGGAAGTCTTACCTCATTTACATATGAATGCATAGGCTTCAATGTATTTTCCCCCTCATTGAAACAGGATATAGAAGAAGCTTAACACTCATGAAGGGCATAAAATCCTTTTATTTCTGGGGGGTTTAGTCATATTGAAGGAAGTCTTACCTCATTTACATATGAATGCATAGGCTTCAATGTATTTTTCCCCCATTGAAACAGGATATAGAAGAAGCTTAACACTCATGAAGGGCATAAAATCCTTTCATTTCTGGGAGGTGTAGTGATATTGAAGGAAGTCTTACCTCATTTACATATGAATGCATAGGCTTCAATGTATTTCCCCCTCATTGAAACAGGATATAGAAGAAGCTTAACACTCATGAAGGGCATAAAATCCTTTCATTTCTGGGAGGTGTAGTGATATTGAAGGAAGTCTTACCTCATTTACATATGAATGCATAGGCTTCAATGTATTTTCCCCCTCATTGAAACAGGATATAGAAGAAGCTTAACACTCATGAAGGGCATAAAATCCTTTTATTTCTGGGGGGTTTAGTCATATTGAAGGAAGTCTTACCTCATTTACATATGAATGCATAGGCTTCAATGTATTTTCCCCCTCATTGAAACAGGATATAGAAGAAGCTTAACACTCATGAAGGGCATAAAATCCTTTCATTTCTGGGAGGTGTAGTGATATTGAAGGAAGTCTTACCTCATTTACATATGAATGCATAGGCTTCAATGTATTTTCCCCCTCATTGAAACAGGATATAGAAGAAGCTTAACACTCATGAAGGGCATAAAATCCTTTCATTTCTGGGAGGTGTAGTGATATTGAAGGAAGTCTTACCTCATTTACATATGAATGCATAGGCTTCAATGTATTTTCCCCCTCATTGAAACAGGATATAGAAGAAGCTTAACACTCATGAAGGGCATAAAAACCTTTCATTTCTGGGAGGTGTAGTGATATTGAAGGAAGTCTTACCTCATTTACATATGAATGCATAGGCTTCAATGTATTTTCCCCCTCATTGAAACAGGATATAGAAGAAGCTTAACACTCATGAAGGGCATAAAAACCTTTCATTTCTGGGAGGTGTAGTGATATTGAAGAAAGTCTTACTTCATTGACATATGAATGCATAGGCTTCAATGTATTTTCCCCCTCATTGAAACAGGATATAGAAGAAGCTTAACACTCATGAAGGGCATAAAATCCTTTTATTTCTGGGGGGTTTAGTCATATTGAAGGAATTCTTACCTCATTTACATATGAGTGCATCAGCTTCTAAGTTCATCTAAAGTTTCAATAAAATCTACTCGGATGGAAAGTTCAAGTATGTAACCCTGAATAAACACATCACCGTATATACATTAGTATTATAAATCATGAAATTGGGTAGTGTAGGTCACTGGTATCAGAAAATCGACAGACAATGATCAACAAGTGCATAATGTATTTTATATATATTTTTAAATAATGAAAGATAATATTAAATGTATTCCAAGATTTTTTTTGTTAAAATGTATATAAACTCATAACATCAGTCATGAAATTATTTTCCTTGGCTTTCTATGATCTCACTCTGTCTTTAAGGTAAATTGTATATTCCATCATAAATAAACAATTCTATATAATTTGAAGTCTTGAAACTGTTTAGATTGTTGATTAGATGCATGTAATGAAAAAAGTGCTACTTTAGTGAAGATACTGTATGTTGATCATCTTAAAAAAAGGCAAATGTCACATTAAGACAAGTGTCTAAAGATAAGAATATATAGGCTTGAGTTTCACTTGGGTATTGTTGTTTATGATCTGTGCTGCTTGATAGCAATCATAGCAATGTTAGTCTAAGAGTTAAATGTAAGTATTACGTATTTTACATTAAATAATGAGCATTGTTATAACACATTATTCATTACTATGATTGTGAAGATATTGCCAGTTTAACAATATTTTATGCTTCTCATGACATTCATACTTTGTGTGTCGTTTAATTTTCTCTTTTCTATGAACTCAATTTTTGTTCATTTATCTTTCAGGAATTCATATTTCCACTGAATCAATCTCATCCAACAGGATCATATCAAGAGCCAATATATACAAATGTTGAGATAAATAATGGTAAGGCTTTTGTAGCAATCAGCATTCACCATTTCATTTTATATACTTAAAAGAAAAGATTGTATGATGACATGGTGAAAAGTTCTCAGCCTGACCAAGAAGGCCTTCCCCAGAATTCTGATGTTTGATCATTTGGTCAGATTTTGAGTAATGGGTCAGGCCAAGAACACTTGTACTTAAATGTCTGTTTCTTGAATTGTGTAAAAACCTCCAACAAAATCACTTGCAAATTTGTTTAAAAAAAACATCTTCACAATTGTAATTAAAGTCACTTCAAGTGCACTGCAGTTATCTATAAATTTTATGGCCATTTCTTAGTAGCAGCCATCAGTCATTTGGTAACAACTTGGTTGTCATTAGTAAGTTGAAATATAAGTATTTGTATGTGCAAAATGTTACTGAAGGAAATAATATGTACTTCTAAACTAAGTGACCAGTTGTTGGATTTGAAATCTGTTCTATCCCACGCTGTTGGGATAGACAAAAATGAATGAAAATAAGACAAGGGTATTGACAGACAAGGGATATAACTCAGTTATATTTTGAGCTATCATCCTTTTTAGGGAAAGGAATTTAGTTTACCCTGACAAAACCTCCCCTTTTTAGTCTCATTCTGGTATGACTTTTGTCAGAGATTTAATTGCAGTGGGTATGGCTGACTTTGTAGTCGATGTGATTTCTTTGGTGATTTTTACTGAAGTCTTATGTTTGCCATTTGACATTTCTTAGGAGCTTTATTGAAGCAGTTAAAAGGTGTCCAATAGAATGTCCAGCATTTGATTTTGGATGAAAAAAAGATGTCCTAATGTGTTGAATACCATTCTGTGTATAGAAAGATGAAAATGCAGCTGAAGTGAAGGTAGTGCCATTATTAGAAACCAATATCTGTGGGACTCCATATCAACTGAAAGTTTGCTTTAACCTAACAATTGTTTCACCAAGGTGATGCAAGTCATTTGAGAAATTACTGGCCGTTATTATGCACTTATGTTTTTTGAACAAACAAAGACATGCAAAATGTCAGTCAACAGAATGCCATCATTTTGAGGAAGGATTCTTTTAATCATGAGGTTGTTTTCTCGTGTGGATTTTGCTGGTTATTGGTAAATCTGCGATTTTTGGACCAGCATAGTGTCTCTTTTGATACTTAATAAATTCAGTGGTGAGGGCTTTTGACATAATGTCTTTGCCCTTTCCCAATTTTGAAAGAAGTCATGTGTGACCTTCAGCATGTGTAGAAGATTTTAATCTTGCAATAAAAATCAAACATTTAAATTGTTCCTCTGGGAGGGAATTTAATTTAAATTTTCTGCATTCCTAATTGACATAATCAATAAACCTCACATAATTGTCAGCATCATTTTTTGTTAGCTTTAAGGTGATGCAAGTCATCTGAAAAATTACTGGCCATTTACTGTAAAGATCAATGAAGATAAAATAATACTGCCCCTTGATGGTTTCCACAAAATCAATGTGAAGGCATGACCAAGGTGATTTAGCGATAGGCAAGGAACTCTGTGTGGTTTTCCTGGGAGATTTTGCTGCCAGTTGACAATTGTAACATGTGCGTACCAATTCCTTCAACTGCTTGTCCCTGTTTGGCCAATAAACGTAGTTGCATGCAATATGGCTAATACCTTGATGACCATAATGGAATTGCTTCATTACTCTGTCATGCAATGAAAATGGGACAATTTAGCTTTTCCTTAAAAAAACACTCTATCAGTTCAGGATTTTTTTCTACAGGTGCTTTCATCACATTTTCTATATAAAAACTCAAATGACCTGAAACTGCAAGAATGGAAAGGGTTTTTTGTCAATAAACGACAATCTTTAATAATTCCTTTATTCTTCTTTTATTTCTGTTTTCTTTTATTATTTACTAAATTTTAATTTTCTTTCAGTGTTGGGAGCCAGTTGCAAAACTTTCCAAGAATCTACATTTGTAGATGTAAGTAAATCAGTCAAATTGACTGGGGTTGTCAAATTTAGATAAAAAAAGATGTACATTGTAAATAATGATTCTGTTCATGAGGTATTTAAGTGTTAGTTAACCTAAAGTTCACAAATTTAATAAGCTGATCAGATAAATCTTTGATTGCTTACATGAAGACTTAAATGAAAAGAATATTGAGTTTAAATTAATCTTATCAAGTAAAATTGAAAGCTGTAAATATTCTCAAATCTTAGCAAAGAAACTTCTACATACAAGAATCTATCCAAGGTTTTATGTACAAACAAAATATTTTTCATTTGGAATGTTAAATACCATAAATGACTTCAAACAAAACTAAAGTTCAAATTGTTAAAGCCATTGATGATGTTAATGAAACTTGGTACAACCAGATGAGAACTGATTGGCAGAATGTAGATCTTTGTTTTGTTTTGAAATATTTATCTATTTATCAAGAAAGGTTTTTGTTTTTTTGTCTTTTAGGGTTTCTTCATGAAGAATGAATTCATGTTAACCCTTCAACCATCCAAAAAAGATGCAGACATGTTCTGGAAGCTTATTTATGAGAAGAGGTACTCAATCGTCGTCATGCTTGATGATACACCTAAAGTGAGTTGCTCAGAAACAAAGAGTTTAGCTTTTTATTATTTGAGCTATAATTTTATAAAATTTATTTTTTGAAAGATTTTTCTGATTAAAATTAAAATCTGTTTTAGGTTAGATTGAATAGAAAATAAAATACAATTATGGCAAAGGAAATAATGAGAAAAACATTTAACTTTATTCAAATTACCTTTCTCCACACCACTCTCTCTTTCTCTCTCTCTCTCTCTCTCTCTAACTCACTCACTCACACACATGTATGTATGTATGGCCTCTCCAGGCCAAGGAATTAAGTAAAAGTACTGGACAGGAACACTAGAATAACAGACATCTAAAAAAATAAGTGCATAAGCTGGACTATGAGGACTTCCTCAGTTGACTTAGCATGGAAATAAGCACAATATGGGAGCAGTTAATAAAGACACAAAGATAAATGACAGCAAGGCTTCAAGAGTAGCAGCAACTACAGTAAAAAGTGAAGCCTTGGTGAGTGCTGCCATGCATGGCAAGTAGCAACAGCAGTCATCAGCAGGCAGGTTAGGTTCAAGGCTCCAAGTTCTCTACTCTGAATTGTCCCATGGAACAATAGGCTAATGGATTAAAGGATTGGCTCATGAATTTGGTGACATAGCAATTACATGCTCCATTTTCCATTTTGGGCTGTGTGTACTTGGACTCAGCAAGCAATAATTGAGCAGTACAAAATATGAACTAGACAAGATATTCCTGGACATAGAGTGTAGATTGAGAACAATCTCTGTAGATTGAATGAAAGGTTCAATTCAAAATTCTCTGAAGATTACCAGGATTAACAAGCACCTGATGAAGACTGGAGAACATAATGGCTAAAATGTTGGGATAACAACAACAAAGATGAGGACGATAGTCTGCATGTAAATGATAACTCCTCATTGTAGAAATTCAAATAGAAATTAAATCAACTTTGCTATAAAGACAAGTTGAAGGCCCCAGACTTGATGAAATATGTGTTTAAAATCTGGGATGATGTTAATTTTCAAGAGGGTCCATTGGCACATAACTTTTGCAAGCCTCATTTTCAGAATCCCAATGCATTCAGCTCTGTAGCTCTCCATGCATTGTGTTTACATGAATACACCAAAATGCATTACAGTTCTGAAAGACAACAGATACAATTCCTGAAAGTACATTGTTGAATACTTACAGCTTCTTTGTAAAAATTAAACAAACTGATTTTTTACTAAAACAGCTCATTTCTTTTGCTCACCAATGTATATGCTGAAAATTTTATCAAAATAGTTAATTAGTTAATACCAATTGTTTTTGGAAAAGTATTGACTTATAGGTTACTGTGGTATATTGACCATAATAAAATTTGATGTAATGTATATACATACGTACACACATCATCAACTGACTCTAGGGATTTTAGTGGATCTAATATATATGGTATTATTTAAACTTAAAGTATATGGTTTTTATTTCCTCCATAGAGAAAATGAACTACTCAAATCTCATTTCTTTCTTTTAAAATACATTGAGTCCCATGTTACTTATCACTCCCACATTCACTAATGAGTCTACTGAAATGTTCAATAAAATCTCTATATCTATTCAGACCCAAAGCTAAACTTTCAATAAACCAACAATATACATGTTTAAATTTTATTTAATTTACAACAAATTTGAATTTGCATTTCCTTTCATCTTCTCTTAGTATAAATCTTGAAGGTTTGAATTTTTGCTTTTAGTTTGCTTCAGTATATTGGCCACAAAAGATAAAGTGTACCGAAGTGTATGGGTCCATAAAAGTGGAGTTGAAAAATACAACTGAAAGTAAAACATTTTTTCAAAGATATTTTCAGGTTTCTTCAACTAAACAGGTGATTATTTGAATTTTTTTCTTCTTTAAAGTAAGCTTTCCAGAATTAATTTGCTTAACAAATTTAATGAAAATGTCAGAATAAATAATGAAATTAATGCTTTAAAAACTTACTTTAATTAAATACAAGGAAAATTAAAACCCATCAAATGATTTACAAGTAAGAATTCTCTATGGAAGGGGCCATGCTTCCTTTCTCTTTACCATCAACTTGGATCTCTTCAGCATTTCATATCATTCAAACTACAACACCATATTCTTTTCAGTCCACTGTATATGAGCTCAGATTGTCTTATATCATGGGACTATTCTGTTGTTACAAGCTGAAATAAGGATAATTGCAAGAATAGAATCAAATCCACATGCTTTGTGGAGATCAAGTAAAGAGATTTTAGATGGAGTTATATGCATATCATAGTCAAAGCTTAGTTCTAAGTGGAAAGTCTGGTAAAGATACACCTGATGAATTGAGTCTAGAATTTTATCAGCAGAAGATGATAGCATTTCACATTGATTGAAGAGAGGAGGGCTTTACCCCTTTTTTTACACACACCATTACAGAGCTGCTAGTAGTCACAAGAACCAAACTTGTAAGCGGCTCACTCTAAACACCGACAGCTTCATTGAGGATATGTTTGCACTTATAACGAGCAGACACAAAGAGGGCCTCTGTTGTGATCAGAGTTATCACCTTGATATAGCTGGAAAAAGTGATTCCTGTGGACTATAGCAGTTGAACAGGTAGGTGTGAACCAAGGTGAAGATGGCAATCTTATCTTGTATTTATGAGATGGTACAAAGCCCTCAATGCTGGCTTTTCACCCAAGTGAAATGAATCCCAATTAGCATGCAGGTAACAGAAAGAAGTCTTGCGAATGGAGGTTTGTGCCTAAATGCTATTAAAACTTAACCTTATTGAACCCTAACCCTTACCATATTAGAGTATGAATATAAAGGGGTGCTGAAAAGTTATTAACCAAACTAACTTAAAAATATCTGACCATGTAACTAAACATCAGGGTTTTATTTTAAAGTAGTTTTCGGAACAAGCTAAGAACTTTTCAACACTCCCTTGGATAATCTGAAACAAAGTTACTCCATATAGGAGTACTTGGTCTTAAGCAAGCAACTTACAATCAGCTTTAATCTTGCTGAGTACTCTAAAAATATGTCACTGTGTTAAAGTTTGCCTGAAACAACAAAAATCTGTTTGTTTCAAGGTCTATCATTTTCAAATATTTCTTCTTTCTTTTTTACCCAGAATGCACTTGAACCAGTTTATGTTGTTCAATTCCAGTCCAAAATTTGGCAAAGAAAGCAGCTTCCTTTTCCATCTGATATCATTGAACTCATTCAAACTGTTACTAATTCTTGTGGACTAAGAAAACAACTTCTTATTCATTGCAAGTAAGAATAAAAATTTAAACCTTTTATACTGTGTGTCTCTATGTAGAGAATAGTATATGTACTGGTGTTTGTCATAGCTCTATCCTTAATTATTTGGGACTTCTCACCTCATTATTTCCATGAATAAAAATAAAAACTCTCACCATGTAATTAATTACTATAATTATTCTTATCACTCACCTGCAGATAAGTCTAAATAGACAATCTGTAGCTGAAGAGAAGATGTTATTTTTGCATTCAAGATGCAAAATCATTTTTCCTTTTGTCATATTGACTTTCTTAAAACATCCATTTTTTTGAGTGCCTACTATTTTTTTTATCAATTCTGTTATTAAAAAAAAGTTGCTTCCAGTATTTGCTGCTTTGATATTTTCCTGTTGATGAACATGCAAAGAAAATCAACTCACATACTTGAAATTAGGCTTTGGTATCTCTTGCCTGCAAACTTAGAAGAACTGACATATAATATGGAAATAAACAACAGGTTCAACTGAATAAATTCCTTCAATTTAAACTGCAGTCATCTTATGTATTGTATGAAGATTTGTACAGTGCCAATTCTTCGGTAAATGTATAAAGGAATGCTAAAAACAATAATGGCTTCTGTTTTTTCAAGTGACCAAATTTTATATTCAATTTTAGGGATGGCATCACCAAAAGTAGTATTTTTTGTGTTCTATGTGTGATGATTTGCAAGATAAGAATGAATGAGAAGGTCAGCATTTTGAGGCTTCTTCAGTCCATGAAGAAAAAAAATCCCCAAATTGTCAGTGACTATGTAAGTATAAAAATGTTTTATTAACTCTTTTGTCTCACACATCTTAAATATCAACAGGTGACAATGTTACATAAATCTAAAACTCAGCACTCATATATTACTGACTTTTAGAATATTCTATATTTCCTGTCTTCTATAAAATGTAGGTGATAAAAAGTTGTTTTTTTTTTAATTGTCATTCATGTAATTGTCAAGGAAAGCTGAATAACATCATGAAAGGGAAAAACCAGATTGTTAGCAATATTTCCACCCTGTCAAGTTCTTTGCTTTTTCTTGTGCAATATATTCACTGACTTTGTTGTAAATAGTAATTAGCTATTATTATTAGCTTAATAATAATTAAGCTAATTATTAGCTTAATTATTATTAATAATTAGCTATCATTAATTAGCTATCATTATTAGCTTAAAAGTCTGTACAATGTCTGTGAATGGACTCAGATGAAGAGAAATAATAAAGAAATAAAGCCAGATTGTCTTCTCTCTATGAATATTAGAGATCTCTTGACTCACTTAAGGAAAGAGAATGTCCCTGGCAATTTAGATAAGGTAATTTAGTCAAGGCAAATAATGCAAGGATATTAGGAACTAACAAATTCAAGATTCTTTGGATATTAAATCATTGGAAAGTAGAAATGCAATTTGATCATTTTTTTTTACGATAATGTTCAGTCTGTACAAGTCCCAAGAGCAACTCAAGGTAGAGGATTAGAGAGTAAGAGGTACAGTTTATGGGGATATGTGGGGGAAAATAATGTTTGAGCCTAAACTTGAACAGGTTAAGATTGTAGTGATCTGGGAAGGGGGTTGTAAGGTGGAACATAATTTATCACCTGTGATGCAGTGGAGATGCTTTTGAACTCAGAATATGAAGACTAAGCAGCTCCTGTCCATAGAAGGCAGCAGTACTCCATTTTTAACCAGATCTGGCTCTTGTAAAGTTAGAAAATAGCAGGAAGGCTGCACAACTGGAGGTGGACATGTGGAGACTTAAATTACTACTAAATAACAATTAATGAGAACATGTTTAGCAAGTCACTTGTTAGTAATATCCAATAATTAGTTAATTAGCAACTATATATAGTATTAGAAAGCAGCTTAAAATTATTGAATTATTTCCATAAATGCAAATGTACGAAGAAAGAACAAAAATAACCTCTTCTACCATAAAATGACTAAATGCACAAAAATCACTTTATTCACCATAAATTAGAGGCATTTTAGATGATATTGCAAAAATAATGAGTTAATTTATTTATACCAATTTATTACAGGAAATTTAATTGTATCATACAATCAGAAAACAATTTCAACATTTTACAAAATCTTGTATCAACAAAGTCTGAAAATACTTTACAAAAATGTGAATTTTAGGCAAACAATAATTTTGATAAACTTTACAAAATTTATTGTGATTTTTGTTACATGCAAAATTTGTTTCACAGAAGATGAAGAAAACACTTACTTTGCTATGATATAATAATAGATATTACCAGTACACATAGTTTTAATAATTTAAATCAATTTGTATTAACAAGAACACAAAATTAATTAAAAGGCTAATTTGTGGAGTTAGCCAATTAAATATATGTAAAAGTGGGGAAAATTGAAAATAAAAAATATCTGGTAAATATTTCCCTGAAAGAATAAGAATGGCTTTCTAATGCAGCTTCATGAACATATTTTTACTACTTGAAAAAATATGAATTTTTAATACTAATCACATAGTCTTAAAGAGGATTGTATAAACATTTTTATCTTGTAAATAAAATTTTAAGATAATTTCAAAATTTTTAGTACTGTTTCTTGAGTTGTCTCAGGTGAATCAAACAATGATTTTTGAAAAATATATGTGACAATAAATTGAATCTTTCTACTACATTGTTGTAACCTAGGGAAGGTTACTGAATAAAATAATCACATGAAGGTTGGTAATGAACCATAATACTTAAGCCACGAACAACACATATAAGATTCGCTAGTGGTGCATAGAAGAAGTAGTCAACTGCTAGAAGTGAGTCAATTGAATTCCACAATGAATCTTCAACTGCAGACCAACATACAATATTTACTACTGCATTTATGTGAATGGGGACATACCCATTATCGTCTGTAGGTATGCTACAACATCCATGCTAGATGTTATGGTCCAGAATGATGATGATGATATTTCATCATTCTAAAAATAACCTTGGCATCAGTGATGATAGAAAATAAGGATATTTCATCATCCAAACCCTCATCATTATAAAAACTACCCTTCCACCACAAGAGAGTCAATAGAATAGACTAGGGTACCAGTAGCAGTAATCAGTAGACAAGTAGCAGTATAGAAACACATATCTAGCCAGTGCTCCATGAAGATCGGAAACAGATGATTTCAAATGCAACCTCACAAACAAAATTCTCAGAACCAACCCAAGTAATGACTGACTTTTAAACAAAAGAGACACTGAGAACATTTTTACACACACCTGACCAATATTCTGTAATTCACATTGCAAAAAGAAAATACAAATTCTTGTTATTTATGTCAACACGTGTCTCAGGTTTTTATTGTTGTTATCATTGTACATTTATGCATTTTAATTTCTGTCATTAATATCTACTCAGATACACTAGACAACACCAAGGCTCATTGAAAATCACAAGATATTATAATTATTATGGGAGACCTGAATGTCAAAGTAGGCGAGTGCAGGGGAGATAGTTGATAAATTCAGACTAGGGACCCACAAAAAATGAGGAAAAAATAGGTCCAATGGTGCACAGTGAATGACCAGATAATAGCCAACACCTGGTTCCAAGAACATCCAAGATAATTATGGACATGGAGAAGCTCAGGAGGAGAAACTAAAAACCAAACTGACTACATAGCCATCAACAAATGATTCAGGAATTCAGTTGTTTACTTCAAAACCTATTCAAGTGGCAATTGTGGAAGCAAACACATCCCTATTATACCTAACAGTGAAACTACAGAAACTGAAGCCTAATGCAGCACCCAAATTGCAATACAACAGACTCCTGAACAATCCGAACTTCAAGGAAAAATATATGTGAAAAGTTTATACGAGGGACTAAATGGAAATGAAAACTTGAAATGGAACACACTAAGAGAAGCTTTAGTGACATCAGCAAACAACATCACCCCAAAGGAGAATGGATGAAGAAGAAAAAAACGAATGGATCACTGATGAGATTCTTGACATGATGCAAAGGAGACAGAAAACAATGCCAAGACATGAAACAGAATACAGAAAACTACACAATAAAATAAGAAACAAGCTAAAGAAGAATGGAAAATGTGCAGAAAGAGAGAGAATGAATATAACAGATAAAGGAGATATGAATAAAAAATAAGGGAACTAACCAGACAGAATACATATTCATCAACAAGCTGCATAAAATCTAATGATGGAATGCTCAGAGAAAGAAAAAATTCTTCAGTATTGGAACAAATATATTAGAGATTTCTTCCATGATGAAACCGGCACTACACAGAAATACCAACAGGCTGGAAATACTAAAAACCGAAGTGGAAGTTGCAGTGGCCAAATTGAACAGAAACAAAGTGGCAGGGCTAGACAGTCTTGTAATAGAGGTACTGGCAGCCTTAGATGATTTCGACATAGACAAGATTACAGAAATAATAAATGAAATCTGCAACAGTGGTGATATACCAGAAGATCTAAGCAGATCTATTTTCATAGCATTGGCTAAGAAACCAGGCACAAATGAATGTGCACTGCCACTGAACAATCAGCGTAATGAGCCACATAACAAAACTCATCATCCAAATTCTGATGAATAGAGTGCACAGTAGAATCAGGCTAGTGATAGAACAAGAACAGTGTGGGTTCATTAAAGACACCAGAACAAGGAACACAATATTTATGTTCAGAATGTTATCAGAAAGAGCAATACTAATGTAGAAGTACATGTACCTGCATTTTGTAGACTACGCAAAGGCGTTCAATAAAGTACGCCAGAAAGATCTGCTAGAGCTGCTCAGCAACCTTGACATATTCGGGAAAGATATTAGAATAATCAAAAATCTCTACTGGCAGCAAACTGCCTGCATACGAATAAAAAATGATTTTAGCAGATATACAAAAATAGAAAGGGGTGTAAGGCAAGGATGTGTCTTCTCACCAGACTTATTCAACCTATACAGTGAGGCACTTCTGAAAGCACTAGAAATCCTACCAGAATTCATCATTGGTGGCCACAATCTTAATAGCATAAGATATGCAGATGACACAGTGCTGCTAGCAGATATAGAAAAGAAAATAGAAAACCTTCTACTGAAGGTAGTGAAGGAGAGCAAGAAGAAGGGACTAAGCATAAACTACAAGAAGACAGAATCTATGGTCATCAGCAAAAAGATGAGCCCAAAATTAAATTTACAGGTCAGGGACACTAAAAATCAAGCAGGTACAGAAATTTCAATATTGGAGAAGTGTTCTAACAGGACGGAAAGTGTGACACTGAGATTTGAAAAAGTATTGGGATGGCCAAAGATGCATTCCAAAAGCTAAGCAGAGTATTATGAGACAGGAAAATTTCATTGGAAACAAAGTAAAAGAGTATTGAATATTGTTATGTGATATCTGTCCTCTTGTATGGCAGCAATTGCTGGATAATCTCCTCAAAGATGAAGAAGAGACTTGAAGCAACAGAAATATTGTTCTACAGAAGGATGCTAAGGATACCATGGGCTGAACATGTGAGCAACAATGAGGTTTTAGAGAGAAGGTAAACAAAAAGAAAACTTATAATTAACATCAGGAAGAAGCAGTTGAAATTTCTGGGACATGTAATGAGGAAGGAGTGCTTGGAAAATCTGATACTCACAGGATGAATAGAGGGAAAGAGGGACAAGAGAAAGCAATGTGTGATATACTTAAAGGGCTTGAGCAAGTGAATAGGAGAACAAGGTTTGGGAGAAAGACAAAACTTATTAAGAGCTACAAAGGACAGAAAGAGGTGGAGGGCCATGATTGCCTACATCCTGAAGAAGAAGAATCCTGTGCTCTCTGTTGAAATGATGCATATCAGAAACTAAAACAAAGATTTTTGTGAAAGAATTTCTGCAAATTTTCAATTTAACAACAACAAACATTATAAAACAGAAAAACACCCAATGAACTGTGATATCCAGTGAATTTTTTAAATTACCACAATCTATTTCTTTTAAAGATTGTCCATCTACTTGAAAATAAAATGAGTATTATTAAATATTTCCTCTTCTGTGGGACAATCTTGTCTTGCTATAAAATGACATTTTAATATCTTTAGGGATCCTAGTTTCAAGGTCTGGTAAGTTATCAAATGTTTGGCATCCCATTTTATCCAGCAAATGTCCACATTTATGGCCTGGATCAAAGTTGTATTCTTTGACTTCAAAGTTGAAGAAGTAGTTTTAATTTTCTCAATATTAAATTTTTAAATAATATTTTGAAATGTTATAAAATATGCACCTTCAGAACTTCATCTTAATTTTCCAAATAAATATTCAAAATAGTCTGTGATAAATTCATCAAGCATAACAAAATTAAACCCACTGCTTAGCAAATATCTAGAATTTTTTTCAATTTACTATTATCCATTTTTCTTATCGAACATGGGATCCACAATTAATTCATATTTACATTTGAGATTGTGTGTGTATATAGTAGGACTTTAGGTATACATGCTTAAGTATCTATTGTTAATGTAGGCTGAACTGTCAGTGTTTTTGTTTGGGTCGACATATACACATATGTATGGAGTATGTTGTGTGCATCAACTATGATTTTTTTATTATAATCTTCTTAATTTCTTTCAGGAGTCATACAAATTCTGCTGGTCAGTTGCTGAAATACTGCAAGATGAAAATTCCACTTATTATTCCCACTGTCATTCCCAGGAAATATCCGAACTTGACTAAATTCTTCAGATGGGTTTACACAAAACTGATAAGAATCTAAATAAATTCTCAGAGTATAGACAACTTTTTAGTTAATAATATGTGGATGTTAGGATTTAGAAAAATGAACTCCACAAGATATCATTTTTAAGGACTTGAGTGAAATTCTGACCAAATTATAAGACAAACCCTGAAACATCATACCACACCTGACATGTGAGGGCAGTTTCCACTATTAGCCATCCATCTTTTGCTCTATCCATCTGGTTTATCAAATATAGCATGGAATTCATTGAGGGAGAACAAAAATATGCATGCAAGCTTTTTATATATGTATATATATATATAACTGAAACATATATTAATCCTAAAAAACCTTTGTAAATCTATCATCACAAAAATTGTATAGCAAGAAAGCGATTAAAAAATATCTTTAAAATCAGCATTTATCAGTGAAAATATTGCTCTTCACTTATTCCATTGTCCATTTTATTTGATCTTTCATTATGATTGTCTTTTAAAGGAGGCATGGTGATTTACTTCCATGTTTCCCACTTGATTTAGAACACTATATCTCATACATCTTTTTACACTTCATTATTGTCATCTGTAATCTCATCCTAAAACATCATACTATTCCTGACAAGTGAGAACAGTTTGCACCAGTAGCCACACAACACATCTGCTCTAGTCTATTGAGGGTAGCATGACATTTGTAGAGGAAAACAACAAATAATTGTACTTTACATTTTCTGTTGCCAATTTTCTTTTAAAAGAGACATAGTTATTGACCTCACATATTTTGCCACTTAATTTATGACCCTATATTTCCCTGAAATAAAAAATACATTTACAAATACAAGCACTTTTTACATCTATTCATATAATGTGGACATTCATTCCAAACTTCCAAACAGATATGATGAAGCCCTTGTGAGTCAGATGTATGCTTTTGCATGGGAGAGTGAACAAAAAGCCTTCAACTCCATAAAAAATGCCTTGTGTTTAGCACCAGTTCAATCATTGTATATAACCCCTCAAGAGAGAACAGTAATTTCTGTATATGCTTTAACTTTTGGCCTTGTAGCAGTACAATAGCAGTACCACAATGGTATGAGCTTATCTCTTGTAGAACAGGAGTTAATGAGATGAATGAGCATTTGTAAAATCCACTCCAGTCAACAAGATGCTGACAACAAGTATACCAATCAGTCTGGTGACCATGATTATCTAGCCAATTAGAGGATCTGGTGAAGGATTCTGTGATGTGTGTCAGGCCATGATATCAGATGGCCAAACCACTTTTGACAACCAAACTCCTACCAGGATCATGTCATACCCTAGCTTCAGATTTATTCAAGCTAAATGGCCGGATATATATTGTAGTTGCTGACTATTTTTGAGCCCTAATCAGGAAGGTACAGTGATTGAAAATGACCCTACACCACAATACTACATTGTGAAAATGAACGATGGTAAACTATCAGCATGTTATTTCAAGACCATCTCCTAAAAGAGAAATGGAAGAAATGGAGAGTTTGGAAAAGTGCCCAACCTCCAGTAAATGAAGTTGAGAAACAACACAGTTGTGACCCTCCCCCCACCTAAGCTACTAAGCTGGACCTTTGAAAAAAATAAAAATAATCTAATTACTAAAGGGTTCTATTAAAAAAACATCCAAGGACACTTGCAGGTATTCTTACCCCCAATTCCTTTGTTAGAAAATATCTTAAAAGTGGAGTTGTGCTATTCTAGTTAGTTAAAGCCTCATTTTGGAAATAAAGGGGGTCTCAAGATATTGTCATCTTCTTACTCATGACATCTACACCTATGTTTGCTTCAGTCTGTAACCATTAACAAAAAACAAATCAACACTTAATCAACTCCTGAGTAAAATGTATTTATAAAACACTACCCCCCAGATCTGCAAGATGTTTCAACCAACATTACTGAAAGACTTTCTCGAAATTAAAACACTAACTGTGGGGTGGGGAATATGACTGGCAGGTTAATAGCATTGAACAAGAAAGTTGTATTTTCAGTTATATGCATGTGTATATATATATATATATATATATATATATATATATATATATATATATATATATATATAGTCTGAATATTGCATTTCAGCATGAAACAGTTTGTGTCACTTGGTGTTGACATCAATGAAGACTTTTTTATATTTATAATAAAAACTCTTGGATTAAAAAATATATCCATTAATTCTTCATATATATATATATATGTGTGTGTGTGTGTGTGTGTGTGTTGCATAGGTTTCAAAATGGGGAATTTTGTACTGAAAACCTCTTATTAAGTGTTTATCCTCTTTTGAATGTGAACACAGGCCTGTAATCACATATGCATATGACTTTAGAACAGTGGTTCCCAACTGATTTTGGGCCATGCCCCACTTTGGTATTTCTAAAATTCTGGTGCCCTCCTGTAATATTTAATTCTTACATATTCAAAATTTTACTGCAATTCACATAAAGGAAGCTTAAAAGGCCATTAATGTGGTCTCTAAACAAGCCTCCAAAGTCCATGGCGTCCATGAAAGAAAGAAATTAAAAAAACAAAAAGACAGTTAAATATATATAGTTTCAAAATATACAATAGAGAACTGAAAGGCAGAAATATAAAATATTTGAATGGAAGCTTATCTGTAATATACTTTCATCATTTTAATCATGAAATAATAATGCAAATTGAAATTTGTGCTGACTAGAAAACAATTCACTGTTAATAACTCATTCTCAAATAACCCCCTTATTCTGTTGATATAATAAGCCGAAGGGTGCACATCCTACGCATGCCCCACCAAAATATTACCATGCCCCTCTGGAGGGGAATGCACCCCACATTAGGAATTATTGCTTTAGAGATAATTAACACCATCCTACAATACATGATTTCACACTTCTTTCACCTGTTAATACAATATAACAAGCGTTGTAGGTTGGATAATTGAACCAGTCAGACATCTCATGTTCCATATATGTTCAATGGAGGACAGATCTCATGATCATACTATCAAGGGAATTTGTCAAACATCTTACAGAGCATGTTGAGTAGCAAAGTTATTTTGTGGTGAGGAGTATTATTCCAAGTAGTCTACATTAACACTCCTTCGGTCACATTTGCTCTGATCTGTGCTGTGAATATCATGCTATCTGTCACTACTGATTTTATGATACCACAATCAGCGCAAGCATCAGTGCTCCATAGCCCTCCAGAACCTTGTCTATGGCTGATTCATTTGACTACTGTTGTTAACATTAAATTACCACTACCATGCATGTCCAACACGTATAGTAGTTCTTTAAAATGACTATGTAGCCTCTGAAACGTCTCTCAATTAACAAAAGGATCATGTGTGTGTCTCCATGACAACACACCTGTTTGTACTGTCTTCTTTCTTCACATGGAATCTTACTGCAGTATATGACATTTATTAAAACTTAGACTCAGATGGAACACTGATATCTCTATTACTATATCTTGCATTGTTCAATAAATGTGACTGAATTTACAGTTACAATATAAACCACATCAATATAGCTCAAGTGGTGATATGAAGGAAGAGAAATCAGAGGTTCTATATCATGTCTTAAGTATGCTAATTGCAAATTCAATTGGAAAAAAACAAAAAAAGATTTTAATTTTTTAAATGCATATCTTGAAAATTACTACAGAAAGAGCTTGTTGTAATGATGTTTTATAAATAATATGAAAATCAACAAACCTTTAAAGTGGTGCAAGTTATTGAATTCAAAATTTTGTTACAATAATGAATTAATAAATGGTTTCCATCAAGTCTTGCATTAATTTTTGTATAAATATTGTCTTTTTAAGCTATAAAACTAACAAAAAATTGAAGATAAATAATAAAGAAATACGTTCATCTAATAACGAAATTAAGCTTAAGTCAACAGAATTGGGGAAAAAATTGGATAAAATGTATCAAAACAACAAGTTCTAAATTTCAGAGACATTTTTGAAACACAAAAAGACTTTCGTCTGCAATATCTCTCTGTCTCTCTCTATATATATACTCCAAATTATTCTAATTTTCTGTTCCTATTCTTTAAATTAAATCAGAATTATACATTTTAAATCTGATTCAAGAAAAGTTTTTGATATTTTAAAATCTTGGTGAGTAAAGTTTACAAATGTAATTATTTTCTAGAATTTCCCTTCTAAAATTATAGAAATATCTGTTTTTACCATATTGCAACAAATCATATTTACACAACATAAAAAAAAAATTTACTTTTTCTAATTTCTATGTTATATTCATCACTGCATTCATTTTGAAATTTGATATGAACATCATTTTTATTATTAAAAAAATGAGAAATTCTTTACCTTGTTGACAGTTCTCTCCCTTGTATCTAACTGCACATTTACCATCCAGACATTTGCCATCAATGTGCCTGCATTGCAAATCATCTGCACAATGACATTTTAACCATCACCAAAAGTGCCATCATCACATTCTAAAAAATAAGTAAATATTCTTCATAAAATGCAAATATTGAATATTTAACAAAATGATGACTTCAAAATATTTCTTATAATATTTATTATTTTTTTTTATAATTTTGAAAGTTTTTACTCAAATTGTTTATATAAATCATAAAAAGCAAATTTAAAAATTAATTCATTTATGAATAAAAGATAACTCCAAGAAAAGATTGAAACTCAACAGACACAAGCATACATTGACTTATAACTTGTGAGTACATCAAATTTTGTTTTTAATTATCTAATCAGACACAAACTTTTACAATGATCTAATATAAGTTTAGTTTCAAATAAATATTAATTCCTGGATACTCAAATAAAAATAAATCCTATCAAATTATATATAAATCATAAAGTCAAACCTCTTTCCTTAAAGTAAATAATTTTTTAACTTGTTTTAGAAGTGCAAACAAGAATTACTTTTGTAATACGGACAAGAAAATGGTGTGTGTGTGTGTGTATATATATATATATATATATATATATATATATATATATATATATATATATATTATACAATGTTACATTAGAACATGTAAGTTACTACTACAAAACTACATTTTATGGCATTTTTAAATGAAATCACATATTCAAACAAAATTATCCATAGAATGTAAATAAAGGACACTTTAAGAAGCAATACTTATGAAAATTAACATTTATTAATTACTCTACTATTGTATTGAGCCCTGTTTTAAATTAATGCTTTGAACATTGGAATTTTATTCTTTGTTCCTTTACATTTGGATATATATATATATATATATATATATATATATATATATATATATTTGCCAAAACTTTAAATCAATTAATCATACCATATTTACCTAGTAAATATCGCATTAATTCAAACCAATGAATTGCAACAAACCCCTCCATTTTCATCAGAATGAAATATTCACATGAGACATTGAAGACCTATCTACTCATATTCATATTAAGTAAGTGATATTATTTTAAATAATCTTTATCAGCATTCTTTCTCCCGCCTTTTAAAAATCATTTCCACAATTAAAACCAAATCTTTTGTGAACCTACACAACACGTTACATTTAATGATTATCAAAGTAATATCAAAACCCCAAACTGATAGTGTTGCTATGAGCAATCCTTTATTCTCTAACTTTTACTCGGCTCATCTTGAAAACAAAATATCTAATGAATTAAATAAACCCAGTATTTAGGCAAAATACAAAATATTTTCATACAAGCAAAAAAATGTCAATGATATTATAGAACATTTTGAGAAAATTCTTTTTAAAGTTAACTTTTGAACTAAATATTAATAAAAGGAATTAATTTTCTATGTGTATTCATCAATTATAATCATTGTAATTTCAAGAAGTCCCCATATAAAAAGTCATCTTGTTCCAATTCTTTTCTCCTAAACTATATAATTGAATGTTAAAAAAATATATAAATTTTCTCTCATTAACAATTTAATCAAAACACCTGAATAAATCTCTTCATCAAAAACAATTTTCTTAAGGAATTGAGTAATATAAAATAAACAAAAATAATTTTTCTTTATAAATACAAAAAGTCCTAATCCTTTTAAAAATTGAAAATTCTCTAAAGCAGAAAATTATTCCAGTACCAAGTTCTTGTGTTTGGAATCTAGAATGCCCAGATGTAACGAGATGAATATATTTTCTTTTTGTACTGGTGTAAAGCATACAAGCATTGACTGTTGTGAAAAGAAAAAGTAAAGACTGACATAAACTTTGTAAATCTTTGTAACTGCGGCTATGCATTGGGCTCACTTAAAGACTAACAAAAATTTTCTCTGCAGACATGTCTGTTTTTAAATCTGAGGACCAAACCACTACTAAAATAAGATCTGTCTTTAAATGTTTCCTTAAAAATAAAGGATCTGCCTTCTCTAAATGAAGCTCTTTATCTCAGCATTAATCTAATGAGAGATATACTGGAATTTTAAAATAGAAATGTATTATAGCTGAGTATACCCGTCTTCTAGGGTGGCTAGATAAATCCTGTTGCAGATACCTACTCAGGCATATTTGTATTTGTTCAAAAACTACGGAGCCAATCTTTGGTTTATACTGCAACTACACTGAATGGACCTTAGTTACAATTTCTGGGAGAGAATAAAGTGATCACCAGTTTGAACAAGGCCAGCCCAGTTAAATCCTCGATCACAATGACTTGTGACTTTGCACTAGTGCAACTATTGACAGCTTCCAAATATTTTTGTTATATTAAGCGTGTATGGTGACAGAACGGAAAAGAAACAAAGGAGGATTAAAGAAATAAACATTAATGTAATTAACATGAAATACAAACAAAATGTAAATCCGTGTAAATGTCTCTCATTGAAAGAAGGAGATAAGTGGAGCTGTAAAAAGTGTCTTCAGAAGCATATGGCGGGAGAGGGAGGGTGAGTTATGACTTACTATGGCAACGGCCTTTGGCAAGTTGACTTTTACAGATGGGAGGTTGCTTTCCAACAAGCACTGTGAATCTGGACCAAGATGCCACCCGATTGCCGAAAATGTTGATTTCATATGTTCTTATGTCATCAGGCTCAAATCAACCCGGTTTTTTTTTTTTTGTTTCAGGAGTGAGTGCTATTGAGTGGAAATTCAGGATTGTATTGCTTATTTCTTCTTTAAGTGTGTGAGTAAAACGGAAGCTATGTGCAGTTGTATGGAATTTTAGGTCAGTGTTGCATTTTGGAGCGTTCACATCCGACCATTGGGGGAAATTAGTGTAGCATGAATTGGAAGATCTGGTTTTAGGAAGAATGTAACAGTTCCATATACCCAAAATTTTGACCAACCTTTGGTATAGTTTTCAGGCATTTTCCACCCGTGCCGCACATTGGAATCATCTCCTCTAGCTCCCAATAAATCACCTCCTGGACAAATCAACTATAGTGAGATTTGAACACAGATCTTATGGTTGAAATGCTAACATTCTAACCATATGGTCACATGCACAAAGTAATAATAATAATAATAATAATAATGTGTAACTTGCTAACATCAGAAAAGCTGTTCTGACGATCAGACTTACGGTTAAAAAGAAAATAAAAATTGTTTATTGCTTCTTTTTGATGGAAGGACACATATTTATTTGCAACAGATACACCACTCTTATTTTGGAGTTTCTTGATGCTCGTTTTGTATTAAACTATATAATGTCAACAGATTTCCTGAAGATGAACCTACTGATATGTTAAAAAATAATAATTCTCTCGGAAAGTTATCATATATAAAGCATCAGTGAATAGAAGGAAGAAATTAAATTTTAATTTGAGATTTTATAATTCCAATTAAGTAAATTTCAAAACCCAAATGAAGATGGAGATTTCATAAAACATAAATTGGACTTAGAAAAAGTTCTATTAACGGTAATATGAAATCGAAATGAGCTGAGAAATTATTGTGATTTAACCTTTTTATTCTTTTGTCTGCCAATGACGATCAAGGGGAGAAAACTCATAGATTACTTGTGGAAAGAAATAAGATTGGGACGATGTCATGCCTGCAAAAAGTCAAGATTCTTGGCCCAAAGATTTAATACAGCAGGAGTGCCATAGATTAAAAATATTCATCAGATTCATATATATTTTGTGATGCTGCTAAGAAGGCTTTTGGTTTTGTAGACTACATTGCAGTAAACTCTTTCAGTATAAGATCTTTCTAAAGTGAATGTGGCCCTCAACAACTTCATCTACTTTACAATAAATTGTGATATTTCTGGCAATCAAATGACTGATTTGAATATTTTCTCATATTTGTATTAAAAATACTTTTATGGCAGTAAATGTTCAAGGCATGTTGTCTTGATTGCTTTCTGAAAAGGTTAAAACCAAGAATAAATTTGTTAAAAATAGATTAAAATATATCAATGAAAGAATTGTTCAGTAAATACTCTAGTCATATAAATCAATACTAGCAAAATGAAGCTGATTTAATTAGCAGAGGCTTAACCTTTGCAAAGTCAAAAGTTTCAACTTTTGAATTTTGGGACCTGAATGGCTCAAAAAATTGCTTGTAATATGACTGATCCATAATTCAGGTTGTTTGAGTTGAGGAAATAAGAAACTTATTCAGTCTGCTGGACTTCATAACAAAGTTACCATTCACAAAGAAAAACCTTTTATTGCCTTTGAGAAATGTTTGAAATTTACAAAATTAATCACTGTGATGTCATTGATATTTAAATTTAGAAAGTAACTGAAACATTTAGATTTTGATCATATTCAATCTGCTGACACGTATTTAAAATAATGCAAAAACTATCCATTGAAATGTAAATTAATTATCCTTTTAATCTTCAAAGTAAAGTGGTTTTTGATATAAAAAGTTAAATTTGTTTTTAGATGAAGAAAGAATTGTTTTAATGGTAGAATTGGGAAACACTTCTATTTATGAATATGAAATTATATTCTGAATTTTGCTTGCAAGGGACAATCATTTGACCAGATAAATGATTGACATGAGAAATACAAATATTTAGGCCTTGCTAACATTTTAAATAAGGCTTTCTTGATTGCTAAGAACCGACAAACTGTAAAAATGTTATTTCTGGATGTTACTCATGAATATTATATAGAGACAAAACTTAAGAATAGAATTGAAAATGGTTTCAAATGTTAACAAGAATGATTGTTGAATTATTAAAACAGACTTCAAGGATGTGCCAGTGAGTCAGATATAAAATCTAAATTTCAAGTATTGAATGCGATATCAGAAATACAGAAGTAACCTCTTTCAACAAAACCTGCATAATATTCTTATTGGTATATTGAAGACAGGTTTTACAACTTCCATTTAATAAACATAAATTGACTAGAATAACTGGGAGAATGTTTTTGGTGACAAAATTGACAATAGGAAAGATTCAACTTGGTTTGTTATTTCTCTTTATCCTATTACTAAAAGGCCAGGCTGAAATTCGTAAGTCAACCTTTTTTTCTTTCTACTTTCCTGGGTAAGTTCTGTTCATAGAAATGAGTGTGGAATTTTATAACAGTAATGTTGCATAGTTCTTGATATTAAGGCTTGACTTGAATTTTGTTTCAAGCTGGTAAAAGGTAGACTTTTTTGGTTCAGTCCTGTAAAGGCTTAATTTAAACCTTGTTTAATTCGCATAAATGCTTGTCTTGAACCTTGTTTAATACATCTAAAGGCTTGTCTTGAACCTTGTTTAATTCATCTAAAGGCTTGTCTTGAACCTTGTTTAATTCATCTAAAGGCTTGTCTTGAACCTTGTTTAATACATCTAAAGGCTTGTCTTGAACCTTGTTTAATACATCTAAAGGCTTGTCTTGAACCTTGTTTAATTCATCTAAAGGCTTGTCTTGAACAGTGTTTGATTCACATAAAGGCTTGTCTTGAACCTTGTTTAATTCATCTAAAGGCTTGTCTTGAACAGTGTTTGATTCACATAAAGGCTTGTCTTGAACCTTGTTTAATTCATCTAAAGGCTTGTCTTGAACAGTGTTTGATTCACATAAAGGCTTGTATTGAACCTTTTTTAATTTGCATAAAGGCTTAACTTGAACTTTGTTTAATTCATATAAGCACTTGTCTTGAACCTTGTATAATTCACATAAAGGCTTAACTTGAATATTGTTTTATTCACATAAAGGCTTGTCTTGAACCTTGTTTTATTCACATAAAGGCTTCTCTTGCACCGTGTTTAATTCTGTAACAATATAATTTCTCACACATCATTAAGAGATAAGTAGATAGATTAATTTTCTTTTGAGTCAACTTAAGTACCTAAAGCTTTCTTGATTTCTGTCTCCAGCCTGCCTTTGAATTGACAAATATAAAAAGTTGTTAATGATTTTAGATAATCACAGAAGTACAGTCTTTTGAAGATTTGACCACCCATCTGGCTTTCGAGTGGTTCCAAATCTTCTGGCACACAAGTGGATGGATAGGGTTGTGGGACCCCAGCCATTATCCATATAAACAAAGAGAAGCAGGTAGTCAGAGAAGGGGTCCAGCAGTGAGTGAGGAATCAGCAGTCATCAAGGCCACAAGTAAGTAGGTAGGGGATCATTGAGTGAGTAGATGCCCACTGCCCAGCTGCCAATTCCGATAAAGGCTTAGCTTGAACCTTGTTTAATTCACATAAAGGCTTGTCTTGAACATTTTTAATTCACATAAATGCTTAACTTGAGCCTTGTTTCAGTTTAGTAACACAAGGTGTCAAATCAATAGGAGTAGATAGGTATGCCTATTGTCCAGTTTGCATTCCTCACCAGTTTTTTGAAGAGTAGTTGAGGTTTATTGCTTGTTTCCGGTTTAGGAATGGGTTTTAAGTTTTCTTAAATTTTTTCCTTTTCTTTCACTTATAGTAGTCCTTTGCATCTTAGTGGCATTATTGCTTTGCTTGGGGTGAATTGATTTTTTAAAAAACAGTCAAAATGGACATGCTTTATTTTGCAGAGAGCCAAGCGATTTCTAAATACGTCAGCCATTACTCAGTAGGAGGGGACCTTTTACGTCACATACTGGAAGGTGATGATTGTATTGGGTCTGCTAAATTTCAATACGAATTGAAGTTCTTTCTGTAAATGTTGCTTTTTTGTTCCAAATTTTGTTCCTTGTATTTGTCAAATTCGTCACATTTTTGTTGCCTGGACTTTTTGTGTTATCTGTTTTTGCTGTGTGGAGGCTCCGCCTGTAATCACAGAGTCTCCCCAGCAGCCAGAGAACTCTGTATCAGCGTCAGCATGGGCCTTGAATAGGCCATTATTACAACCAAAGCCAACTTCCTCGAAGGATAAGTCTGGCAGTGGATGGGAGGAAGTGGTGAGGTGAAGATTTCTCTAGCAGGATGTCCCAGAGTAGAGGCAGGCAAAGAAACACCAGCTAAAGACACCAGTGTCTACTGGAAAGCAGCAGCAGCCAGAAAAGCAGCAACTACATTTGGAACAGCAGCAGTAACAGCACGAGCAACAGGACAAGCCGCATCCAGAACAGCAACCGGAAGAGGAGGTAAAAGTGCAACTGCCACATCTAGACCTCTACATGGAGATAGAGGAGATGCCTCCATCTAGATCCTCCACGTTGAAAAGAGAGAGGGAGGAAGATGATGAGGAAGAAATGGTCACCCAGAAAGAGAGGATGTCAAAGCAGGACAGAGAGAGTTTTTAAACCCCTCCGCAGGAAAATATCTGCAATGCAAAGAGATAGAGAAAAGTGCTAGAGAAAAAATAAGTTGAATGATGTCACCCTAATCCCAATAAATTTCTGAGAACGACTAAACAAACACAAATTAAAGAAAAGAGAGTTTGATGTATTGTTCATGCGTTTTCCAAAAGGAGCGCGCTCCGCAAAATGTTGACGAATAAGCAGATAAGTTAAGAAGAGTGTGATATAAAAATTAACGGAGAGTATTTATAGTCCTGAGAGCATCTCTTAGTAGCGGTTTTGAAAATTAGGAGGAGGTAACCCGACAATACTCACGTCCTGGTGGGTAGAATTTTTTGTCCATACATAAAGTTCATTTAGTTGTTTCTGTTTTCATGAGCTGAAAAGAAATGGTGTCGGAAGTGTGGCTGAGATGTGTAATTCGACGAAATGTACTTGTGCCATCATCAGGGTGCTGTTTTATTTCCTAGTTGAATGTAGCACGCTCTGGAAAATGCATCGGTAATGTAAATTGTTCAGCCTTTGCTATTAAAACTTGTCTTTTTCCAATGTTCTACGTTGAATTGGTTTTGTCGTCCCGTCCTGTTTGGTTCCTGGCTGTAGTTTTATTTGAGAAAGAGCTCGTTTGTTTGCTACGCGTGGATAAAGTTGGCTCACAAAATTTAATAGAAGCAGCGTTGTGTCAAAGTTGAATTTCTATCGAGTGTTGATTGCATGTTTGAGAACTTTGGAGAAAATTTTCTATTATTGTCGATTGCATATCGTACTTGCAAATTCAGAGTGTTGTTCAAGTGGCATCGTCAGTGAATGAAAAAAAGACAGTGATTCGCCTTTTAAGATGTGTCAAACTTTATCTGATTAGCCCAGAAGAAACAGTGTTGATTAAAGTTGAAGTTTGTATATATGTTTTGTCGAGAATTTTTTTTAAAGATGTCTACGGGTTGATGTCAAGTCGAGCATAATGGTGCTTAAGAAAAGAAAAGGGTCAAGCAAAAAGACAGTAGGGATGAGGATTTTTTATTGTTGGCTACTGATGGACCAAGGTAGCAGTGATTTAAAGGCGATTAATATTTTTCCGGGTCGCACTTGTTTGCAAAAAAAATCTATTTGCTGAGTCGGAGAACATCATGTGTTGCGTAGATATGTTGTACTATTTGAAATTTGTGAACTTGCACTTTCTAATAACAAATTTTGTAGCTGTGTAAATTGATTTGCTGTAAATTTATAATGTCTGCCGTGCATGGTAGGATAGGAAGAAAAGTTTGTCAATGTTTTTCTTCACTGGCTCTCGGTTTGAAAAGGGTATGTAAATGTATATTTGAATTTCTACATATATAGACTTGTGCGTTTCCAGTTTTCTTGAGTTGTAGATGGAAAAATATAATCCATTAAAAATGCATTCAAAATGTCTTCATGTTGATTGGTAAGATTTAGACTAAAATGTTGGCGGGAATTCAATCGTACAAGCCCGAAATGGTAAGGTGCACAGAAAACAGGTTGATATCGCGGAAGTCACTTGATGCGCATGGGCGATTATTGTTGTACAGGAAAACTGAAATGCGCAGAGATACTCGAACACTGTGTTTTACCGCCAAATAAGAATTGGCGGAAAAAGAAATTCAACATGCCGAAAATGTCGCTGAGCCAGAAACCACACCCGAGTGTGGCGTGTTAGGAATTAACAAAATGATGTTAGTAAATGAATAAGTATTGGGATGGATTGCTCGAGAGTAAGGCAGGAAATTAATCAACCGCGAGACCGGGGCGAAAGCAAAGAATAGCTTAGAAAGAGAATTCTAGTTGAGAAAGTTGGAAAAGTATTTTTCCAAGAAAGTGATGTGAAACGGGAGAGAAAAAGCGAAAGCAGGAAGAAGTGCCTTGTCACCACTAAGACGGAAGTCAACTGCTACTCCCTTTGAGGCAGCTTCCGACAGAACATTTCATTCCGGAAGAAGAGCCAATATTTGCACAACCTTCTCATGAGGCAGGATGTGGCATAAGACCGGTTTTTATGTAGGGCAATCTGAGCCCGTAGACTCAGGTAAAAATTCCCCGCATACACGGAATACACTCAACATTGAAGATTTGAAGAAGATACTAGCAGAAAAACCCAATATAAAAATCTTAGGTAAAAAGTTTCTATTAAAGTCAGACCATAAACCGCTTGAGTTTATTTTTAACCCTAGAAAGGAGCTACCAAAAGTTACTTTTTCCAGAATTCTAAAGTGGGCAAATAAAATTAATGCCTTATGATTTTGATATTGAGAATGCAAAAGGAAATACAATACCACATGTCAATGCGTTGCCATGGTTACAATATAATAAGGATCTAAAAGAAAATATGGAAATCCTGGATGAAGAAATATTATATTGGGTTGAAACTGACATATTATCTCTACAAAGATTGGCATCAGAAACTCTACATGATCCGACATTAAACAAGATTGCCGAGAAAACACAAAGAAACAGGGTGAGTAATTGTTCGAAAACCGAAAGATCTTCCAAAGAAATAAGGCATTAATTAATGATGGCAAACGGTGTTATATGCCATGGACATGTGATAGAAATGATAAGAAAAGATATTTTAAAAAGTGTACACGATGATGTACATTATGGGATAACAGCTACACATATTAAAATTGGAGGCACGGAGGCTGGGGTCATTAGTGCAGTATAGAAAGCTATGTGCGTAAATGCTCAAAATGTGCATAAATAAAGAATTTTCGATAAAGGAGAATACAGTCATGGCCTAAAGAAACGGAACCATGGTCTCGTGTTCATATTGACTATGCAAACATTAATGGCATGAGACTATTTCTAATTTTAGTAGATTCCTTTTCCGGAAATCAATTACAATAAAAAAAAATATTAAAAATGATATTTTCTAGAAATGGAGTCCGTAAAACATTTTGTATTGAACAACGCATCAGAATTGTGTGATGAAGATTTATGCAAGTGGTTGAAGTAGATTGGATGCTTCCCTTACAAAACACCAGATTGCAGAAAGAATGGTGCAAAGAGTAAGAATGGGATTGAAAGCCTGATATTATAGACGGTTTCTTCCCAAGGTTACTGCTCAGTTATAGGACGATTCCACATACAGACTGCAAAGCCCATCTGCATGAGAAAACAAATAAAATCTCCATTAACAATATCTTACTTGACAAATGAAAAGATGTGGCATAAGAAAGACAAAGTAGAAAGTCATGAGAGAGGTTTTAGTGTTTTACTTCAATTTAGTAATATTTTATTTGTGATCTTACTAATTCCACTGGTTAAAAAAGATTCCAATACATTTCTTACGTAACGGTACTGCAATCGACAAAATCTGTAAAGAAGTGAATCACAGAGCATTGATATTTCTCTGACTCCTGATTGGTCAATTAATCCTAATATCATGTTTCCACTACGTCCGCATGGTTAAAATTAATTTACCGCCAAAAATATGTCTATGTGTTTCGAGCCTATCACGTGACATACAACATTATAAATACGAGCGACATCTTCAACTTTTTCTTTTTCCCGTCTTTTCAGATCTATACCAATGTAATTCTGTGGAAATGTCGCGTTTGTCCATTTAAGGGAAAATGCTATGACACACACACATACGTACGTACGAACAATGAACATCTCTGAACTCATCTCGTTCACTCCTTATACAGAAACTTATTCAACTCTTAACAGTGAGCTTCGCGGCTTCAAACAATTTGCTAAACAAATTCGCGCTGTTCAAATCTTTGAAGTTTCTAACTTAAATTTCCTAACATAATAATCCCAAACTTCGAATTCACTCACTCACCAACAAACTACACTTCAAACGTACGATTTTTATTGAGACAAGAATTCTACTCAAAGAACATACAGTTTGCTAAACAAACATTTCATTCAAAAAGCAACTTTGAACATAACCTAACCCAGACTTACTTCGAGTCAACTAGCTTACAACCAAAAGATTCTTAATGTTTAATGCACAATTTACTGAAAAGTTATAATCTTAAAAGTTTACCTTTTAAACACAAAATTCAACTTTTGATATCAACCAACATTTCATTCACCAATTTCGATTTAAACAAACTTTCCTGGAAGAGCACAACTTCAAAGGACTTTACTCATTTGTTGAATCCACTTAATTCACGTAATATTTAAACTTCCAATCTTTTTATGTTTCATTAACAAAAAATATATATTCAGTATTCAAGAGGTAAAGGGAGACAACTCTTACCTTAATCTCCAATATCAAACCTTAACGATAAAATATTATTAATCTGAATTGATTAATTCATTCAAAATTCTTTTACTGACAGGAACACTGAACAAACTCTTTATTTGACCTAAAGAACATTCTCATTCTCATGTTGTATATATTTGCTATATAAATATTTTATTCTTGTTTTTTTTTTCTAAAAAGGAATATTGTTTGTTTTATATTTTGTCGTTGATGACCCAAAGTTAAATGTTTGTGGAGAAGTTTATATTCACGCAGCCAACACAAATAATACCTTCTAATATATATATATATATATATATATATATATATATATATATATATATATATATATATATATATATATATCCTAGTAACATACTGCTCTGTAACAAGGTAATTTCATCATGCAAAGGGGACATAACACGGCCATTATATCAAAAAAAGGAAAAAGCTCAATGAGCCATTTTGACCAATTCAGACCCAGAATTAAAGAGGAAAATATCGTGATGGAAGACGATCTTGGCAGAGAAGGATGAGTTCTTCAGATCAGGATAATGTAATAGAAGATAATAGCAGGAGTGACTCAGACACGGAAGAAGATGAAATGAGACCAAGATCTCCATTAAAAATACAGGACATAATCCTCAAGGTGGAAAATAGAAAAGCGGTTGTAGAAATTCAAGAACAACCAATGCCATTAAACCTCTTTGGTTCAGGGAGGTGTAGTGAGGTTGACAAACAGGATTGTACCTATTTGCATATGTTGGTTATAAGAGAAGTAAAGTGAAGAGTCAAAAAAGAGGAGCTTGGCTACTGACCACGTGTTGTTGGACAACATTTATCCAATGTCAGCTAATTGTCAAATTCATAAAATGCATATCTTGAAAATTATAACTCAAAGAGACCATTTTTGGCATTTCGATTTCAATCTAACTCACTTCTTGGTTCCTTACAACGCCTGCACCGGACAGTGCAACATTAATGCAGGTACCTCCCAGGGCTCTATCCTTGGACTTACTTTTTTCCTAATATTCCTCATCAACCTTTCCAATGTCATCAGTTCTCGTCTTGGTATCTGTCAATCGTCATCTTTGGTCTTTTTGAAAACTGTTCTTTTATTGTGCTTTCTCTTCAATAACATTTTCTCATTTTCTTTCATTCTCACTAACCCTTCTTAGGTTTTGGTGGCTTCATCGTTTTACTTGGGGTGAAATGATTAAAAAAGAAAACAAGAAAAAAGGCTTAATCAAATCGAAATATTTATTGATTACCAGTGGAAAAAGAACAACTCTGTTTAAAGAATTCGAAGTTATCTCCCTTAGACGTAACAAGCGTCAGTTTTTATTTGTTTTCTATTTTTAAATACCGTAGCCTACAATAAAATTTAAATGAATCAATCGATGCATTGTTTTAATTATTTCTCAAGAAATATCTTCTTTTATCTCTTCTTTTACATTATATTTTTGAATCGTTCGTTAAATATTCTTATCTTTTCATCAGGAAAGTATTTCTTCATAATAAAAAAAAATAATCTAATATTGCAAAGAATTTGCATTTCATATTGGAAATATTTTTAAAATCTCAATTAAATTGAAAAAAATATTTGTCCTGCTGAAAAATGTCTCTTATCTTTTAATATATAACCGTTATATTAAATTTACTTTTTTACAATGAAAAAAATGAAGTAAATAAAAAATTAAAATAATTTTGAATTGAATTTTCATCTTAAAATTGTCACTTACAAAATTACTGAATATCTTTAACTTTATCAGAAATAGTTTTTTGAAAATAGTTTTATTTTGCTTAAAAATTACATGTTCACAGTTTATGGAAAACTATTTCAAGAAATTACTTTAGGCTTGTCAGGATAACATAAAGTGACATAAAAGTTTATTACTGGCCCATTAAATCTCTTATAGTGATTTCACAAACAGCGTCATAAGTTTTTACTTTTTTGCAAAAAATTCAAAAAATAAAATTCGATAATGAAACTAAACCTATTGATTCTTGTTTTCAGAAAGCCTCTAAGCCGGAACCGCGACCGTGAAAGTTCGTTCGTTCATATGAACATAAAAGAGATCTTTCACAAAACAACACACTCAATGCATTAGATGTTCATTTTAATAAATCTGAATATAATTTCAATTGAAAAAAATGCTGCTTTAATTAAAGGAGAAAGTAATTTACTAAAGCCAAGATCTACAGAAAGTGCATTGATTTCTGAGTTTTCTATGGTAAATTTGCATCCAGTCTTTTAAAACATTTCCCTTTTCTTAAAAACCCTTCTATTGTCATATTGTGGGATATTTAAAAACAATAATGATAAAAACAAAAGTGTTGGAAAATTAAATGAGTTGTTGCATTGAGATAAATCAGGTGCCATATATATCATATATCAGACACATCTTCCCCTCTCTCTCTCTCTCTATATATATATATAAGATACATATGTATACTAGTTATAATATATATTTAGTTGAGTATTTAAATTCTGATGTTAGTTTTATTTAGTTAAGTCTTGTAACAGGATTATCCTGAAGATAAATCTAGTAGTTTATTCTAATGTAGATAGGTCACCATAACAAAATCACAGTCTAAATCAGCTGTGATAGAAAAAAGCTTTCAAGGTAATTTATAGTAGCCATTTGAAGAGATATGGTGAATATGATCATAACGATTGGTCAAAAACTAAGGTTCAGATAGAGAAGTGCAATAAGATGACTAAGAAATGTGTTGTGATCAATAGAAGAGAATCAGTGAATGTGATAAACCATGATAATATGATATCATTCTGTCATACAGAAAGAAAATGGTAGCTACTGACACCAAGGTTAGAGCATGACACTCTGGACTTATGAATATGTTTTCGATAAGGTGTATAAATAGCAGTGTCAGGCTACTGACAGCAGAGTTGACTATTGGCTGATTATTATGTTGATTACGAGTTGCTTATGAGTGGATTACAAGTTGATTACCGGTTGATTGTTGGCTTATTATTGAGTAACTGTTGGACGTTAAGCAGAACCGCATTAAATTTATTAGTAAGTTTGATTGACTCTTACTTCTTTTGTTTGTGTGACATATTTATTTGCAGTTTGTAATAAAATACTGTTTATTCAACATTGAAATCTTGAGTTGTACTTTATCATTAACGGCCACCCACATGGGTCACAAAACATCCATATTCTACATCATGAGTAGAACAAGGTTTTAAAGAAATGAACTTTTGACAGGCATTCAATTTAGACTCTTGAAAGCTCGACTTAATACTCTCAAGCTAGAAATACAACATCAAAAACAGATAAAGATTTTAAAGACATGTGTAGAAGTTAACATGCACAACTTTTAACAGGCATTCAGTTTAAATTCATGAAGACAAAGCTATAACCAGAAATGCGTTTAAGTTATGAAAATGATGCACAAAATGGAATGTGTTCATTTTTTAACTTTTAGTGGATTTGTAAAGTAATATGTGAAAATCTGTTGAGAAGTTTATAACATTCAGAGATGAAGCAAATTATTTCGATTGAATCTGCTTGGTCTCTGTCTTTTTCAAAGGAAGCATTTAATGTTAGGTTTAAGCAGTTTGGAGTGACATTCAAATAGTGTGCTTTGTTAACATTTATAGTTGGAAAAATTATTTATATGACCATCAGAAATAAAATTTAATAGAATTATTTAATATGAGTTTTTAAATGGATCATGTCATTCTATAGAGAAGGTTAACAAGTCAATTTTATAATGTAATCTTTTAAAAATGTCTTAATGTGAAGATAGGAAGTGCTGACCTTCTTTTTGTCTGTACAACTGGGAGTATAAATTGAAAGTAGAGATAGAATTCTTTTCATTTCTTTTAAATAAAGAGAAAGAAGAATTCAATCAATAAAGTATGATTTGCATTTTCACTTAAAAAAGATATGATTTTATTCTTATTTTGCAAAATAAAGAAACTGTAATTTTATTGGTCCTGACCTGGCATCTCAAATTCAATCACTTACCCACCACCATAATGTAGATTCCCTGTGCCTTTTATATAAATATTTTCATGGTAATTGTTCTGATGAGATTTCCTCTTTGGTACCTACACTTTATGAATTTAATTGCAATATGAGATTGGCAGCAAGCTTTCATCATTTTAAACTTGAAATGGCTAGATGTATCCATTAGTTCTATGCTACCAGTTTTTCTTTCACACTTCTTGCCTATGGAACTATAATCCTGCTTTTTACTTTCCAGTCAACTTTGATCTTCAAAGATTTAAATTCAATGTCAATTGTTTACTTCTGTCTCCTTAATTTCTGTCCTTTTATTGTTCTCTCCCCTTAATGTATTCTTTCTCCAATCAGTAACCCCCTTGCATCTTAGTGGCTTTTTTGTCTTGATTGGTATGAAATGATTAAAAAAATATTTAAACAAAACAATTAAGAGGATTGTTTCTAAAACAATGATTTTATTTATAAAGGTCAGATCAAGGATATCCTGGTCTCAAGTGTCCATCAACATGTTTACAGCAATTCGCTACAAAAATGAATAAATTCTGGGGAATTAACTGCTACTGTAAACAGAAGATGAAAAGATATTTTTGTATATTTAAGTTTTTCAAATGTATAAATGTCTGACAGTAGAGCTTGTGTTCATAAATAAATACAGTCCAAACTCATTAATCCAGTACCCTTGGAATCAGGCCATTACCAGACCACAGAAAATGCCAGAGAACAGAAATCATCCCTAAAATTAACCTTTATGTGAATATAGTCTTGCTATATTTCACATATATAATTGCTGTTATCAACTGTAGGTTAAAGCTTAAAATGGACCATCCATTAATGCTTTTAAATAATTTTTTTTTATTGTTTCATGTAATACAAAAGATAAAAAAAAGGCTAAGACTAAAAAATAATATATGCTTACTATCCTGAATGAGTAAATATATATAATAAATGAACAAGATCATATTACCAAAACACACTGCTATTGTCAATTTAAGCACAGTACTGGATTGGCAACAAGGTCACATCAATTTACAGTTGAATTGTCTAGAAATAACTGCAAGTTCTATGTGAGCAGTTTCTTTTTTTTTTTTGCAAGAAAATATATTTTCAAAATTCAAAGATCATTAAAAAATGAATTTTTGTCCATATCAGGATTATGTATCTGTTAAAAGATGGATGCTAAATAGTTGACAGCTCGACAATGAGTGGATTTTACTCTTCATTTAACCTGATCATTAATCAGAGGGACATAAAACAGGTTAAAACTAAGCATATATGGGCTCTTGAGAAAAATAATCTCAGTGAAGAGGATGAGCTTTCCTTAAATAGGGTAAAGAGAGCCTTGCTTACTGTGAAGTCCTTCGTGGCAGAGCGGTAAAGCATGATGGATCAAACAGTAGTTTTCCTGCTGGTTCAATCCCTGCCAGAGGAACCATTTTCTCTATTTAAATTTCTCAAGTGCTGTGTGCAAACCTACAGACATAATACACACCGTTTAAGAAAATAATAATATATTATCAAGAATAAGATGAGGTTTGAAAATATCACTGAACATGACCAAGAGATTTGGTCTACGATTAGATGCAGCAGAAAATAGTGTCGAATGTTTTGAAGATACCTGATCAGAGATGAGACATGGCTGAAAATAGCACTGAATATTACGAAGAGTCTTGGTCTGAGAATAGATGAGGATAAAAATATCATTGAATATGAACAAGAAATTCTGTCTAACCCCGAAATATTATTCAATATTAACAAGAAATTCATTTTATAATCTACTCAAAAACATTTCCATTTCCAATGCCTATTGAATAATGATTGCTTTATACCAAAAGTAAAAAAACATGACACAAGGCCAAAATGGGGATGTCGTAGGTTGGTCTTTACTAGTCCTATCTTAACCTAGATAGTCTCAATCACTGATTCATATATACAAATATTTACCCTTTCACCATAACAACACATTTACTCTTACTAGACACACTAGTCACCAAAATACTTCATTTGTTCAATGCAAGTCTTAACTGAAAAAAATAACTTAAAATTTTTCTAAGGGTAAAAATACTAATCCCCATTGGTTTTATATAATGTTGTAAATATATATGCAAAAACTAAACAAAACCGTATTAGTATTTGATCCCCACACAAAGCTACACATGGCAGAAAATTTGGATTTTAGAGATAATTCTGAAGTTAATGAAGTAAAAAAAGTAAGAGGCTCACCCCTTTGGCAACCTGATTATAAACAGTAGCTGACAGAAGGCAGCACCACCAATTTTTGGTTGTTAATTTGAATGCTATCTATATTATCTTATTATTGTTACACTGGCTGATTTAACAAAAGAGTCATTTTCTTTTCCGCTACTGTTAAAATGGTTAAAGGTATCAGCAAAAATAATAAACAAATAAATTTGAATGTTTAACCATTAAAGTTTAAACATTTAAATTTATTTATTATTTTTGCTAAATTGCCAAATCCAAGATTTCACACCCACTTAAAGGTGATTCAAGCACCCTGGTTAGGAACCACTGCTCTTGAGAATAAAAGACAGGTTTTGAGATGTCTGAATAAATTCTTAAAATCTGTCTTTTATTCTCTCCAGATAATAGATTTTAACATGAAAGTTGAATATGGAACAAAATAAAATACAATGATGAGGATTTAAGAATTTGTTTTTCAAGTACAATTGACTTCCTTAGATTAAAATCATGCAAGTTGAGAACAGAATATAATTGCTGTATAGGATAACCTGGACTCAGTTATATCTTCAAACATACATACAAAGTTTTAAATACATAATATATAGATATTCAGTTCATACAGTCAGAGTCAAAACTTAAGAATAGAATTGTAGATGATTTCAAATGTTAACAAAAATGACTGCTGAATTATTAAAACAGACTTCAAGGATGTGACAGTGAGTCAGATATAAAATCTAAATTTCAAGTATTGAATGTGACATCAGAAAAACGGAAATATCCTCTTTCAACAAAACTTGCATAATATTGTTATTGTTATATTGAAGACAGATTTTACAACTTCCATTTAATAACATAAATTGACTAGAATAACTGGGAGAATGTTTTTGATGGCAAAACTGACAATAGGAAACATTCTACTTGGATTTTTATTTGTATTTCTATCATTTCTGAAAATCCAAGCTGAAACTCGTAAGTTAACCTTTTTTATTTCTATTTTCTTGTTTATGCTATGAGAGAGGAAATGAGAATGGAATTTTATGACAGTAATGCTGCAGAGTTCTTGCATTTTCTTTACTATTGATTTTTTATTTTATATTCAATTCTTTCATATTTTATGCTAGTCTCCTAACACTTATGATGTTAAGGCTTGAATTGAATTTTGTTTTAAGCTGTTAAGAGATTGACTTTAACTTAAGTTCAATCTTGTAAAGGATTAACTTAAACATTGTTCCACTCACATAAAGGCTTGTCTTGAACCTTGTTTCAGCCACATAAAGGCTTGTCTTGAACCTTGTTTCAGTCACATAAAAACTTGTCTTGAACCTTGTTTCAGTCACATAAAGGCTTGTCTTGAACCTTGTTTCAGCCACATAAAGGCTTGTCTTGAACCTTGTTTCAGTCACATAAAGGCTTGTCTTGAACCTTGTTTCAATCACATAAAGGTTTTTCTTGAACCTTGCTTCAGTCACATAAAAGCTTGACTTGAAACTTGTTTCAGTCTCGGAAGCAAAAGTGTCAAATGTGTTACAGGATTCATTGAAAAACACTTTTCTATATTAATGATCACTCATAATAAAAAATATTTGCTTTGTTTTAAATGGAATTAACTCAGTTTTTCAAATTTCCTTTCCTTTCGATTGATATGTTTTTCTTTGCTAAAAATATTTTTCACACAAAATAGTTTCATTCAACTTATATGTTTTGATCCCCGGAAAGGCACATAACCAAATTTGCCTTCCCCTATCACATGAAGAGATTCTAGTTTTCATTGTTGGTATCTCTTCCAAATTCTCTTGGCTGAAGACTTTGTTTTTCAGATGAGTGTATTTTAATTTTCATTAAAACTGATCAATAATCAGAGGGTCATAAAAAATTATTATTATAGACATTGAAATATATTTCTTTTTTGTTATTATTATTCAAGGAGGATAATAAGAGAATGTTTCAAGTCAAACATCAAATTTAATTTATAAATCATGTCTACTCTATATAAGAACTTATTATTATAGACATTGAAATATATTTCTCTTTTTTATTATACAAGGAGGATAATGATAAGAGAATGTTTCAAGTCAAACATCAAATTTCATTTATAAATCATGTCTACTCTATATAACAACTTATCATTATAGACATTGAAATATATTTATCTTTTTTTTTATTATTCAAGGCAGATAATGATAAGAGAATGTTTCAAGTCAAACATCAAATTTCATTTCTAAATCATGTCTACTCTATATAACAACTTATTATTATAGACATTGAAATATATTTCTCTTTTTTTTATTATACAAGGAGGATAATGATAAGAGAATGTTTCAAGTCAAACATCAAATTTCATTTATAAATCATGTCTACTCTATATAACAACTTATCATTATAGACATTGAAATATATTTATCTTTTTTTTTATTATTCAAGGCAGATAATGATAAGAGAATGTTTCAAGTCAAACATCAAATTTCATTTCTAAATCATTTCCACTCTATATAAGAACGTTAAGAAGCATTCATTTTATTCCTATGTGACAAATAGATGAAAATACCAATTAAGAATAATTGATTTGTTTATTATAACCAATAAGTTTAATCTATTTTAAAAGTCTACATCTAATATTGGTGTAGTATATATTAGCTTGGGTAAAAGGCCACAAAAAAATTTACCACATATCAAGGCTGATCGTCACTGCTTTCTCACCAAATGTATAAATTTTCATACTGTTTGTAGCTTGAAGTTTGTAAAATCCTGATTTTGAATTTTGTTTTTGATCTGGTAGTAAAAGATTCACTTCAGCTCAGATATCTATTAAAAAGTTACATCCATGTTTTCTATCCAGGATATAAAGGACACTTTTGTGAGAGTCCAGCAACAGTCGTCGTCTCTACTTGCTGGAATTTAAGTTTACTGGTGCCATGTTTACAAGGGCACAAGGTTTTAAACAGCGTCTTGTCTCTGTACTAAATTGACAATGGTAGTAGCAAATGTCGAATTTCTGTCTTCCTCTATCATTGCTAAAACTCCTGCTGTCACTCCTTCGTCTGTACTTAGCCTTGCTCGTTTCACTAGGAGTTCATTGTTATTGTAGGTTCAAAAGGAAGTGCATCTGTTTAGCTAAACTTGCAACCGTAGCTTGCAGTTGCTCAAATTGCTTGTTTCGTTGTTGGTTCATAAGTTCATAGGTTGTGGTGTCAATGTATTCACCTCCCTGTCTCTGAAACCCATGTGGATCCGGTCAGTAGACTCTGCAGGATTCTTCAGTTCTCTTTCCTCTGCTTTCATGGATGCTAAAATTTGTGTTATTGTGTTAGGTAATTTGTCCATGTCAATTAAAAGAGAAGATTCACTGGGTTGCTGCAGTTGGACCCCAGGACCTGCAGAGGTATTATACAGTTCTGGCCTAAATGTGGTTAATCTATTTTCTATGTTGCTATCTTGAACCAGCTGCAAAATCAGGGTGCCATGAGGTCAAGGGAAACAAAAAAAAAATTGTTTTTTTTTTTGTTTTTTGTTTTTTCCCTCCTCCTCCACATTTCCTTTTCATTGTACATTTTCTGTGTTTTTTAATTTAAATTAAGTCTCCCGTTGTAAGCCTGATTTGGTAGAATGATGTGGGATATCAGGAAGTGATGGTTGCATAGAGTTAGTTGATTGCTTTCATTCTCCTGCACACAGTACTGCCAGTTACCGAGTATCTCCGTGATTCTCCCTGTTTTCATCGATCGACGAGGTTAAGGGCCATCTTAATTCTGGATCTGAACAGAATTGCCAATTTCTAATTCCCAAAGTGGGCAACAATGCCCATTGTAAAAATGTTCATTCTGCATGAACCTTTTAGCCATTGCTGCCTCTCTCAGTTCACCAATATCTCTCCATTGCTTACAATTTTTGATAATATGACTGTATAATATCACAGCAGGAGACATGCCAAGATTGTGGATGGAATGTTGCATTGGGTCGGCAAAGAATAGGCTGCATAATCATGACACAGCTGAGAACAGCTGACCGTGTCGTCTGCTAGTACAAGCTTAGTCATTTTGATGGCCAGTTCTGCCCAGCGATTGCATTGTGGGTAGTATGTTGACAAAGTACATTTCCATATTCCCCAATTCTTAAGGAACAAGTTGTATTCTTGGGAATCGAAAGGTGATTCCCCATCCAAAAGAAAGTTCTTCAGGTGCACCACATGTGCAGAACCAAGTTTACAGGATGTTGCATAATGCAGTGGCCTTCCCAGATGACATTAGGGTCACTTCCACCCAACCAATGTACCGATCTGTGTATATAACATAATTTCTACTGTCTAAGTTGAAAAAGTCAATCACGATTTGTTGGAATATGAATTCACTCTCTTAGGCTGTGAGGGGGTGATAGAATTATATATCTAGCATTGGGCTCTGGTCTGTCAGATGCTGGCATCCAAACCAGGCCCAAATAGGTGCTGTCTCACATTTGCTAGCATGCCATTTACACCCTGGTGTGCAGAATGTAGGGATTCAAGTACTTCCACATGAAATTGTTGGGGTATAAGGATTTTATTCTCCTTAATCATTACTCCTTCAATGCATTACAATTCCTCACACATGGGCCAAAACCGAGAGATCATCGATGGGAGGTCATGGCATGATTTGGGGAAACTAGTCCGTATATAAGAGTCTGACATTCTTCATCAATGGTTGCCATGCCAATGGTCCTATCCCATGTGATAGCCCTCAATCTAATGCCATGCTCGGACTTAAATGATAAATTGGCACTTTGCTAAGAACAATAAATTATATTTTTTCTCCTAGTTTCATTTCTGAATAATCTCTAGAAATAATATTAAAAAAACGTGATGCTTGTTTAACTTTAGAACTTGAAATTTGAAATTTTTACTTTTAGATTTAACTTGTAGCGCGAATGTGTGAAGGGTGTTCGCCACAATTATTTTATTTTGTCAAGGAAAGGTGTGGAAAGGATCATGCCATTATGCTGGAGGTCGCTATCCAATGTGGTGGTCACAATGCAATTTATATTTGACGTAAAATAGCACATGGTATAAAATACAAAACAGAACGTAGGGTTGAAAACATAACAATTGAATTTATTAGGTATTTGATGTACATTCATGTGTGACACCCAACCCTCCTCTGTCCTAGTCAGGGCACCGTTTGTGACACCCGTACTGGTCGCGGCGCATTTGTGACGTCAGTCCTTTGTGACGGGCTAACCCTGGGACATCGGTTGAAGTCTGGTTGCGTTCTAGCACCAACTTGTCGTACTCGGCTCGCTTCCAACGCCTGGTCACCGAAGCAACTGCTTTGATCTCGATTCAACCTACCCACGTTGTGATTTGATCTTAGGTTGACGAGATCAATCAGACGTCGGGCCGTAGTGCCAGCCGAATCCGGGTCAAGGTGATACTGCACAATAATTGTAGACAAAAAAACAAAAGCACAAACAACAACTTCAAGGCGAGCGACTGGTTAGGAATAGTGATTAATTTTATGTCGGTTTGTTGAGTTACAGGAGTGCGTCTCTCTCTTTCTCTCCCAGCCCGAAGAAAAAAAAATGTGGATTGTAACACTTTTGCGTTCCTTAACTAGGTCTGGATATCGAGATGGCGAATATAAGTCAGACTTCTATAATTTGTTCTTGGTTAGAAGTCTAGTCGGAAACTTGTTTTGATGGGAAATCTAAAGTCGGTCTTCAACAAATCTGTTCTTGGTTAGAAGTCTAAGTCGGAAGGCATGGAATCGTGCGGTCACCTGTGCGAGGCGCGTCTCTCTCTTACTGTACTGGCTGTACTCTTCTCTGCGAACTCTCTGAAACACCCGTAGATGTTTGCTTATATGGACGCCGATCAAAACCTGGCGTGGGGTCGGACGTGGTGTGGCCACCACGTTGATTTCAAATCCCCAATAAGGATTTTCTTTGTTTTCGGCCAAAAATAATTATCATTTTCCGTATTTGGAAATCTTATTCCACTCCCACCCTCTTCTGCTCTCATATGGGTATCTCACCATACTTTAGAGGGCGTCAACGGTTTTCCCACTTCCTCGCAGTAACATCTCATACCTATCCTCTCAATGGGCGGTGGCGGCCTCCTCTCTGCGTCACATGATCATCTCCGCCTGGCTATTCGGCCAATAGGCGTCAACTGATAATCTCAATTTTTATCCAACTTCACGGGATATGTTTTTTTTCAACCAGGTTTATCCGTCAACATTAAGTGGAAGATTCTTTTTTGGCGAAATTGGGTTAATTAAAATACCCTAACATAGCCTTCGTTATCACAAACGAACTTAAACAAAATGCAGATGTCCCGTCCAGGCGACACCCCACTCCAGGGCTCTGTGTGCGGTTGGCAGACGACCCATCAACTACTGATAACAGCCAATGTTTTATCTGCCCAGAGCTCTGGTGTCCCTCAACTAATTTTCACGACAATGACCATCAAAATTTTCGTGGGTGGCATTCTTTCCTTCTCTTATCATCTAAGTTGTTAAGTCCTGTTTCTTTCTCCTCTTTCTCTTTTTCCTTCTTTTGTCCTCGCAGATAATTTGGCATATCACACTTCCACGAGAAAGTAAAGTGGTTATCTTGAATCGCACTTGAAAAATGACAAAACAAAAAATCTTTTTTTTTTCCCTTTTTTTTTCCTTTTTTTTTTTCACCGATACTCTGTTTGGGAAAATAAAAAAAACAAAAAGAAAATCGCTCAGTATGTCTTTCGTTATATCTATCGGTGTAAGTAATCGCTCAGTATGTCTTTCGTTATATCTATCGGTGTAAGTAATCGCTCAGTATGTCTTTCGTTATATCTATCGGTGTAAGTAATCGCTCAGTATGTCTTTCGTTATATCTATCGGTTTAAGTATCCCCGTAATTAACTTCTGTGGTTAATTAATTGATTAATTAACCCTTCCCTTCCTAAATAGTGTTACACATGTATACTGAAAGATTAGACGGAGTTACGTCTCTTAGGCTAGGAAATATTTTTACTTCAGGATAAAATTAACTATTAAATTGTAGTTTAGAAGAATGAGTATGTGTTGAGTGTTTGGAATTGTATATTGTACAAGTTGGTAATAGTTCAGAATGTCATGGGTGATTAGTTGTAAAGTTCTTTTATTGTTTGACTGCATTAGTCAAGACGGATGTTCTTTAAGGGTCACATTTTGGCAGCGGAGATGAGACGCGAGAGAGAACCAAGAGATCGACGAAGTAAGAGTCCAAGAGAATGAGAAAAAAGAGGACGAGAATCACTTGTGTTTGGTTTTTATAATCTGTTGTATCACGAGACAGGATCACACTTAGTTATCGCCAAAACAGACCTGTCTCGTGGGGGTGATTTGATTGGTCGAAACTGACCAATCAGCGAGCTAGATTGAAGGTGATTAACCAATGAATGCTTGTTGTATATTTTCTATGAATGATGGTGGTGGTTACCACAAACTGTTAAAACTTAAAATCTAATTTTTATATTGATTTCTAATTTAATCTAATCTTAACTTTAATGCACTAAGAGATTGTACTTATGTTAGGTCATTTTGTGATGTTATTTTAAATTACCATATACTTGTATTCTGATTTGTCATCATAGGTTATGTAACAATGTTTCCTCTCTTGAGAGGGTTTGGTTGGCTTTTGAACTCTTAAAATCATTTATTTTCCAGCTTTACTCGATATTAAGCACTCTTTTAAGAATAATGTTTTTGGCTATTGGAATTTTATTCCGTGTGTACCAACCCTGTACTTGTGTGTGTGTATATATATATATATATATGTGTGTGTGTATATATATATATATTTAAAGATATCAAAAAGATATTTTTGAAGGTACAAAATTTTATCACAGCAATAAACGTATGAAGCTTGATATTACTAGACATATTAAAAACGGGCGTTTTTTGTTTTTTTCCCTCCTCCTCCACATTTCCTTTTCATTGTACATTTTCTGTGTTTTTTAATTTAAATTAAATCTCCCGTTGTAAGCCTGATGAGCGGGAGCGAAACCGGTTGCTTCGCCCGTTTTTAATATGTCTAGTAATATCAAGCTTCATACTTTTATTGCTGTGATAAAATTTTGTACCTTCAAAAATATCTTTAAATATTTAAAAGCTAGGTACAGTCAGAGTTTAATTAGGAAATTAAATAAAATATTACAGATTAAGGCCAAATTAAGATTTTCTACGTTTGAAATTAAATTTCTTAAGCAATGTATCTGCTACCAGGTTTGCCCGTCTTTTATTCAGTTTAGAATAAGGAAGGCTAAATTACATCAACGTTGGAAGATTGAATCCATCTTCATTAAGGATAGGATTCAACAGCTTTCAACCAGAAGCCTGGCACTAAAGCAGGATTATGAGAGATTGTGGTGCTCTTATGGGAACTCTATTTCCTTTTTCGATTGGGTCAGGTTCTGTAGGTTTTGGGGCTGGGTCCATCAACGAGATTGTGTTAAATTGTCAACTAAGCTTGATGCTAAGTTGAAAAATTTGGTTCACAATAAGTATGGAGTTACAGCGGAACCTAATTTAAATAATATTGTTAATTTGTCGTCTCATGAATTAACTGAGCTAGAATCATTTGTTCTTGCTCATGGGTTGGACTTTTGCATCCCACCCTCTATGCCCGATAAAGAGAAGATTTTTTCTGAGTTTGAGGTCTTCTATGCCCAGTTTGCAAGACTGACTCCTACTTCTGAGGAGGCAGTTTGTGATTTGAAAGCCTAGTTAAATAATTCTGCACATGTGTTTTCCAGCTCCTCTGTTGCCACCTCTGAATCGAAATGGAAAGCTGAATATCAGCGAGTAATCAATTCTCTGAAGAACAATCATGATCTAATAATTTCCAGACCAGATAAAGGCGCTGGAGTGGTTATTTTAGACCGGGCTGATTACGTAGCTAAGATGTCTTCGATTTTAGAAGATACTTCTAAATTTACCAAGCTTGGATCAGCTGACACATGTGATAGAACTACTTCAGCTGAAGTAAAATTTCTTCTGAAATTGGTAAAGACTGGCGTGCTTCCACAAGAAACTGCCAATGAAATTCGTCCGTCCGGGTCAATTCGTCCACGGCTGTATGGGCTCCCCATAATCCACAAGGATGGCATACCGTTGAGACCAATTTTATCAATGGTTGGTTCAGCCCAACACAAGGTAGCCCAATGGCTCTCAACGCTTTTGGAACCTGTGTTGAAGGGCTTTAGTGGATTTTGCATAAAGGATTCATTTTCCTTTGTCGACCTTATACAAAATTTATCTTCTTCGGGCAAGTTTATGTGTCCTTTCGACATCTGTTCTCTATACACCTGTGTTCCTCTGATGGAAACTGTCGATATTTGCTGTGATATGCTTTATCGTAGTTCTTTGTCTCCACCAAGCATTCCGGAGTCGGCATTTGTTGAGTTGATGAAATTTGCCACGTCTTCTGTCGAATTTAGTTTCAACAACACCATGTTTCGACAGATTGACGGGGTTGCTATGGGTTCTCCTTTGGGTCCAGCTCTAGCCAACATATTTCTGTGCTTTCACGAAGAAAGAATACGGAAGAATGTACTTTGTCCTCAACTATATTGTCGGTATGTTGATGATACTTTTTGTCTATTCAACAACGATGTTGAGGCCGATCAGTTTCTTTCTTTTCTAAATGGTATTCATCCAGCACTAAGGTTCACCGTTGAGAAGGAATCCAATAATCAATTGGCCTTCTTGGATGTATTAGTACATCGAACACCAACAAGTTTTCTTACTGCTATTTACAGGAAACCAACTTTCGCGGGATTGTATACGTGTTGGGACTCCTTTTGCCCCACAAAACATAAGATAAAAACATTATCAGAGCCCTCCTTCATAGGGCACTAAAAATCTGTTCAGAGTCCTTCTTGGAGGATGAGATCAATTTTGTTAAGGATACACTATGTGGTTTAGGTTATCCACCTAAAACTGTTCATTTGATCATCCATAACAAAATTGAGGAGTTCAGAAGTGCCAAACTCTGTGTTGTTAAAAAGTGCCCGGTTTATCTAAGATTGCCTTGGATTGGAACCAAATGTGAAAGTATGGTTAGACAAATTTCATCAAAGGTTCGTCGCTGTTTTTTCTCTGCTGAGGTCCGGATAGTTTTTCAAACCCGGCCCATGGTTCGTCCAGTGTGTAAAGACGTCCTCCCTCCTCATCAAATTAATTCAATAATTTATACATATGGTTGTAGTTGCGGGGCTGACTACATAGGAAGGATAACACAACGCCTGGACATGAGAATTAAACAGCACGTTCCTACCAAAATCAGGAACCACACTTTGCTGTTGAATGGACTCGTCCCAAACACCTACGGGTCCGCCATATGTGAGCACTTATTAAAGAGCAGATTTTGTGCAGCTAATTTTAGTGTTGACCGGTTCACCGTGTTGTCCCGGTCACACTCGTTATTTCACCTTAAGGTGCTGGAGGCACTTTACATCGGGTCCCGCAAGCCTTCCTTTTGCAAATAACGTGAGTGTTTGTTGGGACTCGCTGTCATTTGCCTCTAGCTTCTTTTGCTCATAATTTTTTTGTTTCCCTCCTCCTCTACATTTCCTTTTCATTGTACATTTTCTGTGTTTTTTAATTTAAATTAAATCTCCCGTTGTAAGCCTGATGAGCGGGAGCGAAACCGGTTGCTTCGCCCGTTTTTAATATGTCTAGTAATATCAAGCTTCATACGTTTATTGCTGTGATATATATATATATATATATATATATATATATATATATATATATATATATATATATATATATATTGTAGTGGGCCGTGCAGGTGTGTGAATGTGTGAAGAGAAGATAAGTTATCTCTAGGTTAAGGCTTCCGTTGGCCGGTCCAGCTACATAAGAATGTTGGACTTTAATGGAGTCCAAAGAAACAAACAAGACCGATATACATGTATGCGAACAAATTAAATTAATAACAAATAGATTAATACACGAATTACAAATACATTGAAGACATGAATAAAATGTTACAGTCTGTATGGAAAGTTGTGTGTGTGTTGAGTTGAATGTCCGTACGGGGTGAATTTTGTTTTAGCGTGTTCCCAGTATATGGGAAACGCTGGTTGTGTATAAGAGTTCACATATTGGAAATTTTAAGAGAAAGTTTTATATACCTCGCCTTACGTGCGAGGTTGCGGCCCGCGGCCGAAGTCGAGATAGTTGCGCGCACGTGCGCGTAAGCAGAGAAAAGAGGAAGAGGCGAAAGGTCAGCCAGTATTTATACTCCCGGAAGAGAGAGACCCCTGTTGAAGGGTTAAGGAAATGAAGAGGAGCTAAAACTGCGACAATATATATATACACACACACTCACACACACAACGCAATAAAACCTGTTCCTGCAAAAAAAAAAACAGACATCCCACCAAAAGACATCTTTTTACCACAAACCTTTGTAGTGGACCGGCCGTGTGAAGGGAATGGAAGAAGTAGAGAAGATGAATTATCTCTGCTTTAAGACTTCTTTGACCGGTCCAGCTACATAAAAAATGTTGGACTTTAATGGCGTCCAAAGGAACAAACAAGACAGATATATGTATGCGAACAAATATATATTATTAACAAACAGATAAAAACAGATTGATACACGAATTTACAAATACATTTAAAACATGTATAGAACGTTTAGTGTCTGTGTGGAAAGTTATTGTGTGTGTGTGTTTGAGTTGGAATGTCCGTACGGTTTGGTGAATCTTGTTTTAGCGTATTCCCTGAACATGGGAAACGCTAGTTGTGTGAGAGTTCACATACTGGAAATACCTCGCACCACGTGCGACGGTTGCCGACCGCAAGCGAGGCCCGTTGGACGCACGTGGGCGCAGCTGTGGAAAGGAAGAGAGAGAGAAGCCAAGGGTCAACCCGTATTTATACTCCCGGGAGGGAGAGACCCCTGGTGAAGCGTTAAGAAAATGAAGGGGAGCTAACTGCGACACCTTGGTACAGGCAACAGAAAAACTGTTTTTTTCCCTTGGAAATTTAACATTAACGATCGGACGGGAAAAATAAATTATTATTTTTTTATTTATTTTTCTACAAGAGAGAGAAATTAACAATTTATTTTCAAATTGTATTTAAAAACAAAATAGTTTTAACCTAATTGGTTGCCATGACAACCATTTTGAGTTGGAATAATAAAATTGAAACAAACAGACGATAATAAAAATAAAAAAATAAAAAAATGGTACAAATCAGTCGGAGATTTTGTCCAGCAAAAAATGGATGTGTTTTATCGCAACTTTTTTTTTTTTCCTTGCGATATTGAAAAAAATATTTCTGGGGTCATAAAAAGAGAAAACACATGTGTAAACTTGGAGAAAATCGTGCTAATTACAAGTGAGGCGCTGATAACTTAATAAGCCTTTTTTTAAACGGTAAAATAACAAGAGTAAGAAAGTGAGTTTGTAGCGGTATTGACGGCGTAAATCAACCCGCACATTTTTTACTTTACGAATGTTTAAGAAGCAAACAAAAAGCAAACAAGAGAAAAAACATAAGAAAATAACCTTTCATAATAGGTACACTACAATATAATCGTCAACAAACAGTTTTTTTACATGAATTTTGAATTATTAATATGAGTTACTTCCCTTTGACTGGGTTAAAGATTTTACTACTAACTATTTTTTTACCTGAGTTCACAAAAATTGAAATAACTTGTTGCTCAAAATATTCACTGAAAGAGAGTTTAAAGAATCCTGTAAAGCTGAAAATATGTTGATAAACTTTTAGCTTTAAAGAAGTTGGAGAAGTGAATTTTACGTAAACGTCTCTAATTTGTTTTCGTTGCTCGTAGTGGAATGTATTATTCGTAATGTTTGTAATTTAAGTTTCGTAAGATTCAATAGCGTGATTGAATAGTTTTTAGTAAGTTGCAGAAGAAGTTGATGAGTGAGTTGAAAATTTAGCTTGAATTACAGTGAAGTTATTTCATGTTAAAGAATTTGAGATTCTAACTTTGTATTTCGCTGCAGTAATGATACAAGCGTCGTAAACTCGTTTAGCAAATGCTAGTCGTCGTAAATTCTCACAATATTTATTGTTGAAAAATACAACAAATGTGGCACAAGGCCAAAAGAGGGGGTTGCGGAAAAGGACGGTCATCATTTGTCTTAAATTTAAACTTAGCTAGCCACAACCACTGACCCAATCAAACCAAAACAATATTCCTGCCACCAAAACAACACATTCATACTTACCTTTCTTACTACACCCACCAAAATACCTCACGGTCTCAATAAAAATTCTAATTAGCCCCATATAAGAACTAATGTCTGTAGGAGGGGGGGGGGGTAAAAATAACAATTTTAAAAGAAAGCCCAATGATTATATACAATATGACATAAAATTATTTACAAGAAACTAAACAAAATCATGTTAGTAATAAAACCCCCACAAACCTTAAATGTGGCAGAAAAATCAGTTAACTAGACGAAATCGATGCGGGACTTTTTAAAGAATAGAGAAAACGTCCATCCATCCCAAACACTCACACAGACATGCACTCATTCAGACGCAACAACAAATACGAAAACACGCACGCGAAACGAAAGGCGCCCGGCATCCACCAGAGAACTGAAGTCACTGACCACCTAACGAGGGAGGGGATGGGGAGTTAAACTAAAGGAAAAGAAAAGGGGGCAGAAATAAAAGGGGCCAATGAGCAAACACACCCTAGCTAAGTTTACTGGAAAAGAAAAGAAAAACTAAACAATCAAAAAACCCTACTCACCCACCTTTTGCCAAATTCTGATGAGGTGAGCCGCCGCCTTTCCGTCCTAATCTTGACTTTAAGCTGATGCTTAAAGAACAAGATCAGTTGGGAAGAAGTGAACTTCTCGGCTTCATGGAATTCCTTCTGACGCGTCGTCCAAATCACGACTCTCATAACACCTAGTAAGCAACAGAACACATAATGTTCAGCCTTCGTCATCTGCGGCACCACATTGCTACAAATAGAACTGGCCTCGAGGACAAAGAACTTTCCCTGCAGCATGCGAACCATGAGGCCTTCAACAAACTTGCACAACGGCACTACCGCCCTGCAATGAAAGAAGGCGTGACCTATGGTCTCGACCTCTCCAGTACAGCGACGGCAGTTTGGATATTTCTCCAAGCCTGCTGAACAAAGTCCCTTGCTGACCCAGAGGGCCCCACGAATCGCCAGCCAGGTGAGTGATGCTTCATCATTATTGAGGCATTTCAACCCAGGCGCCCAAGGCCATATCGAGCGAGCCTCCTGCTTCGTAAGACCGAGCTCGTCAATCAGATCATCATGAACGGCCCCCTGACTAACACTTGATACAATGCCCTACGAGACAACGCCTGGACGTTGGAGAGGCCATCCGACGCCCGTGTGAGGCGTTTCAGAGCATGACGACATTCGCGGTAGAAGGAACATTCGGCTCGGAGTGTACGGCCGGCCTCCTCCCGGCACGAGTGCACACTTCTCAGGGATGGGAAATGTTTACAGACGTCTTCCTGTCAGAAGGTGCCCTCCTCATCCGATCCGCGACACATTCGGTCCAGAAAGTTGATGCGAAGCATATATTGACGAATCTCAATGCTAGGCATACCCAGACCGCCCTCAGAGGGATGAAGGCACCAGATCTCGCGAGATACCATAGCGGCTTTGTCTCTCCACAAGAAAGAGAACAAGAGTCTTACTAATAAAATTAGTCTGGTAGGCGGGAGTGGAAGTACAGAGAGTCAGTAAAGGAGAATCTGGTAGATGTGTGAAACACATACTTCCGACCCCCCCCCCTTCAAGGAAAGCTTCCTCCGAGACCACAGATTAATCGCGATCTCGGCCTTCCCTTGTACCTCCGACCAATTCATTTCAAACTGGATCATTAGTAGCAGCTGGTTCCGGAAATACCAAATAGTGAGCAGTTTAATTTCCAGTACCCAGCCAACATAACCTTAGGATTATCTAAGTTTACACGGACCCGGACAAGCCTATGATCCATATAAACTATATAATGGAAGGTTGGACACCCTAAGAGCCCTACATCGACTCTCCTAACTAAAACTCGGTCGAGGTAGCTCGTAAGCGTCCCAGGAGCCGAGTTGCCACTATTTGTACAAGTCCATGCTACCTCCCGAGGGTGCTCATTCCGGTACTTATCGACAAGATCAAACCCGCCGATAAAGTCCCGAAATGGTTTCACATCAGGATTGTTAGTACCAGGTTTTTGCCCTATACGATCTATATCGGGGTCAAGGACGGCATTCCAATCCCCCGCTAAAACTACCCGACGAGATGTCGTCAAGTACGGCTCGATCTGCCGAAACAAAGCATGTCGCACGGAATGGTTATTGGGCGCATAAACCCCAATGAGTCGTAGAGCCTTATCCTTTATGGTAACATCCAGCACGCAAAGCCTGCCCGACGGATCTGCGAAGACAAGAGTACATGCAGCCTTCAAAGACTTGCTCACTAGCCAAGAGATACCCCTCGAACGACCATCAAAACATGCTGAATAAAGGGAGAACCCCTTAGACAGTATGTCCTCACGGTCATGAGAAGAAAACCGGGTCTCTTGCACACAACAAACATCCACCCCGAGGCGCTGAAGGTCACGAGAGAACCTCGCCCTGCGAGACTCGGACCTCAGGCCCCGCACATTTATACTAGATAACCAGAGTGCCAATATGAAAACTGATTAGGGTTGCGTTACTGGTTTAAACATGGTCGGGGTAAGGATACCAATAGCCTCTCCCATAGACCCATGGCCCATCTCAGTCTTGATGGTACCGTCTTGGCAGATTCCGCCGATATCCCAGGGGAAAGTCAGTTTGAGTGTTCTATACAGGGAGGGGTGAACTAAAACTGGGACCCTCCCTGCACAAAATTGTATTAATGATTTCAATTGCTGATTTTGTACAATGGCTATTGGCAAGGTCATCTTGTTAGACATGATGGCCTCGTCCAACATCGCCCAAATTTGTTTGGCTCCAGGGCCGGTTCTGATGACTGTGAGAACCCTTTGGGCCAGAGGGAAATTTTGTGGTACTTCCACATCTAAGTCCGCAAACTGCTTGATGGAAAACAGATATCGCAAGTCCTTTATTCGGTTCCCATAGTCCCTGGCCCTTTCCGCCTGAGCTGGAGAGATGCGGCAAACATCCTCTCCCAAATTGTATATTTGTTTTTTCGGCTTTCTTTTGTCTTTAAGCTCCTGAGTGGGGCTTCTGTTGCGTTTGGAGGAGGGGAGAGGCATTTCTGCTTTTTCAGGGGAGAAGGACTGGTAGTATGCTTGGTGTGGGAGTGTCTATTTTTAATGGGGGAAGGACTGGGAGTGTGGAGAGGGGTATAGAAAGATCTATGTCTATAAAGGCTGGGATCTCTACTGAGGGGAAGTGATTTGGATAGTGATGTCAGGGGGGCTGGTCGTTTCTTGGGTGAAGGGGAGGACCGGGTGGAGGACGTTGAAGGAATAGGGTCAAGTTGTTTCTTCTGGGAGTCTAGTTTTTTTTTAAGCTCTTTGATTTTTTCTGTTTTTGAATAGCCGGGATCATATTTTTGTTTTTTTCAGTTGAGAGGCCGGGGCATCGCCCTTAACGTTGCTAGAGGGAGTGGGGCTGTACGTGACTTTGGTCCTTGGGGCTTCAGGGGCCTGAGGACCCGCTGTCTGGCGCTTCCCTCTGGCCCTACCAGCAACAAGCCATTCCCCCTCCTCCTTCTCCACAAATGCACTAGCAGCGAGTGAAGGCTCATTGGGGAATGTGGTCTTTTGGCCAACCGAAGGATTATCCCTACCGGTCCCAGATGCTGGCATGTCCATCACAGGCGAGGCGGTAGGAAAAGACGCGGTCAGAGGGGGATTTTGGTCAACAGGAGATTGAATCTAGAGGCGTTCTTCTCTGGGCGGGAAGAGGAGAGGTGACCAGGCTCTCCACACTTCCAGCATACCGGTTTACGGCCGGTCACAATGACCGGCAATTTCAATTTCCCTACCACCAGACAGTTGGGGATGGAGCGGAAGGCCTGTTCATCGAGTCGTATATCAAAGCTCCACCCCCACCCCGTTCAGGCTATCGCAGGAAGCTCCCAGTATTTCGCCCTACTAGGACAGGTGGGCCGCGAGATGTTCCCCGAGAACCTGAGGATGGGCCTCATATATTGCTACATTGGTCCTTCTGCGGCCTTCATATTCAGTGCGTATTATCAGATCTTTTGTGATAAGGTTTCGGCTCGAAGCCGCTACGCAATCTTCCGCAGTGGGTAACAATACGTCCCACATGAAAAACTTTTGTCCTTTAACAACTCTGAGGGGTTTGAACCCCATGGACTCCAGTGATTTTATAACTGTGTTTTTCGTCAAGCGACAAATTTTGCGCGTACGCTTGTCGATGACGAAAACTGACACAATTCTTTTTTCAATTTTGCTGAGTTTCTGGGCGTCTACTAAGAGTCCACCTTCTACCACAAGGTGTGCTTAACTCTTAGCTTGCTCCATGAATTCCAGCCCATTGATTATACAATTAGGGAGTGACTTCCAACAAGAGGGCGATTCCCCAGCCTCTGAATTTTTCCCATTCTTGTCATTATGTGAGGCACCATTGACCTCCATTATACTTTCATTTTGGTTTTTATTGGCCTCGTTAATTTCAGAAAATTGGCCATTATTGGCCTCCTTGTTCTTAGAACTTTGGCCATTATTGGCCTCCGTAGTTTTAGAAACTTGGCCATTATTGGCCTCCGTAGAACTTTGGCCATTATTGGCCTCCGTAGTTTTAGAAACTTGGCAATTATTGGTCTCCGTAGAACTTAGTAGATTTTGGGGGTATATTTTCTACGTCTATACTAGCAGAAGTGGCTGGTAAAACAGGATACTCATCCATATCGTCTTTGTCGGGGGGGGGGTCTTAATAGCAAATAAATGCTTTTTAACTGACCGTTTTAGGTCAGGGATAATCGGTTTTTTCTTTTTAATAAGAAAAGACGAAGAACTTTTTTTCTTTCCCATTTTTTAAAAAGAAAAACAAAGGGAATTGGAGAGGAGGGAAGGGGGCAAGGGGAAAGTGGAGGCAAGCGGGAAGGGGAGGTGTGGTAAAAAAAATCCGCCTATAGACGGTGTGTGCGAGGGGGAAACTAAAAAATAAGGTTCGCTTAGTAGCGAAAAATAAAACTAATTAAAGAAATAGGGAAAAAGTTCGCCCGAAAGCGAGGCAGGAAATAAATTCACAAACAAAAAATAAAAAAGGTTTTACAATTAAATACAAATGAACAATTAAAACAGGGTTTACCTAAAAGCAAGACAAAAAATTACAGACTAATGAATAAAGGACAAATTTCGACTAAAGACGAAAAATAAATGTATTTAAAACACTAAAAACGAAATAGACAATAAAACGCTAAACAAAGAAAAAATGTAAACAAAAACAATACGAAACTTTCAAAAATAGCCGGAGCTATTTACAAAACCAAAAATGGCTGACGCTAAGAATTTAACGAGTTACACAAATAAACAAAGGAAATTAAATGCACAATTTAGACAATAACAAGGGATAATACAAAGATTAGAACAATATTTGGCACGGAATTTAAAAACCAGTAAAAAAGAAAAAACTAACGGCTATTAACAGAAAGAATTTAAAGAAATAACGAGAGATTAATCGTTAGTCACAAACGAATATAAATTAAAAACGAACAAATATAAATTAAAATAGAAAATTTAAAATAGAAAATAAGAAGAAAGAAAACTCAAAAAGGAAAAACTATAATAAAAGAGAAAGAGCAAAAAAAATTAAGGAGGCAATAACAAAATTAAAAGGTGGGGGTAAAAAAGAAAGAAAAGAAAAATCAAAATTTTTTTTTTAAAAAAACAGTCGTAAAAGGCAGTAAATAATAAAAACGAACCCAACCAAAGTTAATGTTCAGTACACAGTTCCAGAAACAGACAGGCAGCAAAGTAGCAATCAATATTGAGGTTCAAAACACAAGGGTAAAAATAAAAAAAAACTGTCAAGCAGCAGTCTGAAAATGTAAAAAAGAATGTCAAAACGGGTCGTAAATTATCTCTGACTGGGTTCGCTCGTACATTCAATTTATATGTTTTTTAATCACGAGACAGGACCCTGAAAGCATTGTTTTTTCGTCAGTTCAAAAACTAAGTTGATGTTATTCGGACGTAGTGGTGAACAGAAATTGTATTTTTAATATTTGTTAACCACTCAGAAAGCGCCTTACAAAACTCAGTCTGGAGCCTGATATGTTTTGTTTTGCTGATTGAGAACAAATGTACGTGAAGATACACGAGATAATTTTAATATTTATTGTCCAATGAGAAGTTAAGTTTTACAGAAAAAATGTATGAAGCTGTGATTCGCTTTTTGCACGAAACTCGACATTGATGAAAAAGTGGTAGCGGAATGCTAAAAGTTTATGTGTTAGGCCCAATGCTGTTGAGCATGTAAGTCAGAGTGTTTTTATAGTATCGCTATGCCATGGTGTTACACTGGTTATGCATAGGGAAATAATTCCAAGATACTGCTACATCCCTCTCACCAGATGTGTAGAGTTGTTATGATGGTGTTAGTTGTTTTCTTATCATTGTTTGTACCTTGTTGGCCTGTGTATTTTACGGCCGGTTCTGGTTGTATTTGGGCTATAAATGTTGCTTGTGTTGGTGTATTTTTTACTTTGTGGTGAGGTGGTATGGTCATTGAAATGGATCTTCTTATCAGTGGTTGTTGTTCCCCTTATTTCGACTCTATTTCGTCTCTTTACTGATCCATCTGGGAATTGGATAAAGTAGGATCTTGGTTCAGTACATTTATTCAGTACTTTTGCTGGTTTCCATTTCCCCGTTTGATGGTCTAGAGTGCGAATGGTTTTGTCCAGGGACCAGTGGTGGAAGTTCCTTCGCTGTTTTCTTATAGTATGTTTTCTTCTTGTCCAGTCTGTTTTCAACTCTTCACAAATGTAATCAGAGCTGGGGAACCTTGAAGTTGGAATCTTTGAGATTACATTTTTTTTCAGAACACATTGGTTTAGTAGTTCGGCTGGGCTTGGAAGCTTGTGACTAATGGTTGTTGCCCGTAGACACAGCATTGCTAGGTCGTAATCTTTTCCCGCCTGTTTAGCCTTGAGTAGCGTCCGTTTGATAGTTTGTATCTGTATCTCTACGAAACCGTTCGATCTTGGAAATCTTGGCGAAGATGTGATATGATCAAATTGCCGTTGTTGAACAAATTCTTTGAATGCTTCACATGAATACTGAGGTCCGTTGTCACTGATTACTCTAGTAGGAATACCATGCTCTGAGAATATCTGTTTCATTGATGATATGACCATGTTGCTCATGCTCTGGCCTGTCATTTTGTGAATGATGGGGAATTTGCTGTAGTAATCAGCGATAATGAGGTATTCGTGATCGTCGAAATGAAACAAGTCGGTACCAACTATTTCCCATGCTCAACTTGAGATATCATGTGGTTGTAGAGTCTCCATTGCTTGCGCGGGGAGATTTTCCTGGCATATTGAGCATTTCTTGTTCATGCTCTCTATATCAGTGTTATTCCTGTCCAGTATACAGCATTTCTGGCTTGAAGACGTGTTTTTCAACACCTTGATGGCTGGTCCAGGATGATTTTCTGCTGGCTTTCAAGAACAATAATTCTTGGTCCTTTTAGGATGATGCCATCATTTATACATAGTTCGTCTCTGTATGACCAGTATGAGCGTATTGCTGGTGGTATCTCTTTGATTGAGTTTGGCCATCCTGTTATTATTATCTCTCGTAGTTGTTCAAGAACTGGATCTTCCATGGGTTTTTTCTTATTTCACTCAGGTCACTACTGGATCTCACCAGATCAACTCTGACATCCAGGTCAATCGTGCTTGTGTTTTCAGTACTGGGGAGACGGCTTAGAGTGTCTGCTATAGTCATTTCTTTTCCAGGTACATATTCTATGTGTATTCGGTATCCCTGTAGTTTTATTATCAGCCGTTGTAGTCTAGGAGGTGTGCCGGTTAATGGCTTTTGCAGTATTATGACCAGTGGTTTGTGGTCAGTGAGTACTTTGAACTGATGCCTATATAGATGTGTGTGAAATCTTTGGACTCCGAACACAATTGCTAGCAGTTCCCTTCCTATGCATACATATCATTTCTCTGTGTCTGATAGGGATTTTGATGCATATGCAATTGTTTTTTTTGTTTGTTTTTTTGTTTTTTGTTTTGAATCAGTACAGCTCCAAGCCCTTTTAGACTTAATCTGTTTGCAGTACTGGCATCTCGTTCGTGCTGAAGTAGGCTAGAGTTGTCTCTTGGCTGATTTCTGTTTTGAGTTTTTCAAAACATTCATTATTATCTTCTTCCCACAAAAATGCTGCTTCTTTCTTTAGTAGACCTCTCAGTGTATGTGTTTTGTCAGCCAGTTTTGGAATGAATGGTGACAAGCGGGTAAGGAGGCAGTTCTTTCTTACAAATTGGTGATGGCATGTTGCGTAGGTCATTGATTTTTGTGGAGTCTGGACTGACACCGTTTTCACTGTATGTCATTCCAAAGAAAGATAGGCCTTTGGCTTTGATTCTGCATTTGTTTGAGTTGAACACGAGGCCATTCTCTGCAGCTACTTGCATGAGCTTGTGTAATCTTTTATTTTGTTCTTCCTCTGATTTGGCGTATATAGCGACTTCATCAGCTATTCCTATTGCCCCATCAACCTGTTCAAGTATTTGGTCTATTTTCATTTGGAAAATGTTTTGTGATACATTCAATCCAAATGGTAATCTGTGGAAGCAGTATCTTCCAAACTGTGATTGGAATGTTGTTAAGAGTTGGGAGTCTTTATCTAGGTAAATGGACCAGTAGCCAGATTTGGTATCACGTTTGGAGAATAGCTTAGCGCCTGCAAAGTGATCCGTTAGTTCTTCTATTGTTGGCGTTTTATGATGTGGTCTTTTGAGTGCAGTGTTTAGGTGTCTTGGATCTAAGCAAATTCTCAAATTCCCATCTGTGAGTAGGCCAGGCTTGTCACCCAGTCTGTTGATTTGGTCACCCTTCTAATGATTTTATTTTTGACCATGCTGTCAAGTTCTTCTTTTATACTCTTTATTAATACGATCGGAGTTTTACGAGGTGCATCAATGTGTGGTCGTACGCTCTTCTTGACTGAGAGCTTCACAGACCCTGGCATAGAGCCAATTCAGAGTATGTGTATATAAGTTCTTCGATCGTATTTATGTGTGTTGCAGGAGGGTTTTTGTTTTGTTTTGTGTTGTTACTGTACAGTGTAGTGTAATTAGTTTGAGCCTTTCTAGTGATGGTAGTCCTAGAACTGCTGGTCCTTGTACGTCAACGATGTGGAAGGTGCTGTCATGCCAACCCGAGTCATTATATTTGCAAAGTATGTTAATGCTGCCGTAACATTTTATTGGAGTGTCGTTGTATGCTATCAGTTTGTTTTTGTTGCTAGTTTGGGAAAACCATCCAGGTCCAGTTTTTCTGGAAACATTCTACGGAATGTAGAGACTGGTACTGGTGTTTCCTTGGGCTCCTGTGTCGATTTTCACTCACAACCTGTGGATTCCATTTATGTTTGGCAATTTAATATTGACATAGATGAAGGCTTTATCTCTCTGGGTGGTAGAGGATATTTTAATGCTGTTAAATGTTAGTCCTTCAAGCTCTGTGTCTATCCCTTGTGTATTATATAGTATGTCTGTCCGGATTGGTTGTCTGTCTTCATGTGAATTCCTATTATGTTGTAGCTGGTACTGTGACCTTGGTTTGCTTTGGTTTCTGCTTCGTGACTTTGACCATGGTCTTGTTTTTGTTTTGCTCGACAAGAAAACTTTTGCGCAGTGGTTGGCTTTACCACATGCGTTGTATATTGCCCAAATATTTTACCGCAGTTTAGGCATTTTTTCCATTCCATGAGCATGTTGGTGAGCCTATAGCTAGTATTATAGTGTTTCTGTCTTCGTTGTTACTGTTTTGTATGACCCTGAGTTGCTTTTTGTGGGCGTTGGAAGCTTCGTAAGTTTTTCCAATGTTGATCACCTCTTCAAGTGAGAGTTTATCATCCTTCTGTAGCAGTTCTTTCTGAAATTCTGCAAATAGAGTGCTGGCGATCATAAGTTCAATTATCCGCTACTGCTGTTTATTTTCTGACAGTGCACATTTTTGTGTTAGTCGTCTGTATCTATTGACAAAATCGTCAATTGACTCTTCGGCCTTTTGTCTGTATGGCATCAATTTGATTTACCCTGAAGTTTTCCTTTGGTTCCAGTTGCTGCAAGAATTTTTTAAAGATAATATCAGGAGAACGCTTTTCTTCCTCTGTGAGGGTCCAAGAATTATACCTTCATCTCCTACTTTAAAGAGTATGTGGCTTACTTGCTGTTCCATTTTAATTCTGTTCGCCAAAAAATAGAGTTCCATTTTTTGTTTAAACAATTTAAATGTTTCAGCAGTGTTAGGAGTGTTCCAGTGCATATTATAGGGAATGTCGTTAGCTGCCATGTTATTGACGAGTAAATATGCAAATATGAGAATAATAATACACGAACAATTTTGTTGAACCACTGTGAGCAAGATGTACGCGTGTGGTAGAGGGAAGGAGAATGTTTATACGAAGGAACAAATATGGCAGAGTCTCCGTTAAAGATACCACAATATAAGTAAACTGTTTGTTGAAGGGTTTTTTTTTCTCAGAAAGTATGTGTAATGAGAAATGATTGAGGAATTCAGAGTCAGGTTCGCTTAAAGAAGCTTTATTCAACTAGATCCTCACAGAGAGGTGGTCTAGGTAAAATGGCCGATCAAACGGGTACAAAAGTCAAAGGGGAACAACTTGTTCCCGAGAAGTAGAGAAAGGGGTTAGAGAGTTCCTTCTTTATCACCACAGTATGTATGAATTACCTAGTTAGGCGATTCAGCGTGTTTTGGAGGCTCTGTTGTGCCTCTTGTTACTGCTTGCAGTGTGATGTTTTTCGTGTCGTTTCATGTTGTTTAGTTCCGATGTCTGCTATTGTTGTCGTACGTTTTCCTTTTGATTTTCTTTTGTTTTTCTGTGAGCAAGTGTCTTTTTTCCATTGCCACCATGTAAAGTTGGAGATGTTATATTATCGTGCTAATTACAAGTTAAGCCTTTATAAACAATAAGGTATATTTATAGAATCGTCCATATTTTCTACTCACCTCCGTAAAAAATACACTCTTCCATTAGAATCAGTTTTAACCAATCAACACCTCACGTTGCGAAACTTGACTTTTTATTGGTCGAGATGACACCAAAATGTGTATCGATTGTCGAAAATCTACTTACCGCCAAGCTCGCTGGATCCTACTTTGACTTCCCAAAACATATATAAGGACAAATTTCAGTCCAATTCACCAGTCAGTAACTCAGCTTCAGGGAAATGCCACACGAATCCACGCGTGTCACTATTTTGACTTAAGAAACTTTTCGCGCGTCAACTGCTGACTCAACCACCAACATCATTCTCTCTCTAAATCCATTACAACTGTCTTAAAAAGTGTTCATTCACACTACTAAATAGAAATTGTAATTTCAACAAAAGACAAACAAAAGACAGTCCAAGGTAAACAACTCTGGAAGAATAAGAAAACAAATCCTACTTTAATCTCGCATATTTACTACCTAAATTACCTTTTTGATAAATTTTCCTTTCTTATTCTATTTGAAAATTTCTTCAACAATTAAACATTGCTGAATTGTAATTCATTATCATACTTAATTCACACTTCGTCAACTTTCATATAACCAAAACACAAGCTTTTACCAATTGTATTAATTGTATATAAATGTTCGATATTTTCTAATTGAATTCACGACTACCGTTGTTTCTTATTCAATTTTGCCTTGAGATTTATTCAACTTGTATGCCTATGCTTTATATTGTTGTGATTAATATGAAGAACATGCTTTCAAACTCATCATCTTCAAACAAAAAACAAAAAACCTTCTGATTACACACTCATTTCATAGCAATCCCAACATATGCAATAACAAGACAGTGAGATTAGGCCCAATGCTGTTGAGCATATAAAATCAGAGTGTTTTATAGTATCCCTACGCCATGGTGTTACACGGGTTGTAAGGAAATAGTTCAGTGATACTGCTACAACATGAGTAGAGAATTTATACATTTTTTTTTTGTTTCAGATGAAAATCTCTCGGATTTGGCCAAACTTCGAATTTATTTCAGTTAATTTCCAAAGAAAAAAAAATTCATTTCTGTCTAAGAATTGTCTGTTTTATTTTATTTTGGTGACAACGAAAGAACTCGACTACAGAAATGTTGAATGAAAAGCATTAATATTTAAGAATCCGAGGGAAAAATAAGAGGTGGAATTGGTAATTGAAAGAATTTGCTCTTTTGTTTTTTCTTAATTAATTATACTTAAAGAAAAAAATACATTTTGAGCATCAACGACTTCAGGCAGAGAATTTTGGAATTTTCTTATAGAACCAAAATCCAATTTCACCTCCACAACTCAAAAGATATTTTACATTTGCTTCAGATTCATATATTTTCAGATTCATTTGATAATTTCTTAGGAAATTAATATTTTTTTACTAATTTCCTCTTTTCAATTCCATCAATTATACGTTTTATTTAATTGTCTCTTTCTCTAAGAAAGATGTCTTTCTTTAGGTCTTCTTTACTTTTCTTCGTTTTCTATGAATCATTTGCAAATCCTATAGAAGTTGAATTTTATGAACACCAATGTTTTTTCTTTTTGTTGTAATGAATTGGAAGAATTCATTGATTATTCAAGAGAAATTATTTTACATTTTAGCATGTCCACATGGACGTAATGGAACATCTTGCATAGAAGGATGCCATTGTAAATATTCTAGGGAGTGCACATCTGCATCATGTACCTGTGCTGCTGGATGGAAGGGAAATGGTTGCAATGAAGGTAAGTCAAATAAAATGTCCATCTTTATTAGATTCCGATTCAAATATTCAATATACTTGACTATTTTCATTCACTGTTAAACAAATAATAACATTTTTTTTTTCATATTCTTCGACCACAATATAATTCTGTGGCAAATTTAGTTTCTAACCTTTCCTCTTTTTACTATCATCATTTAGGCCTGTTTGGAAATCGTTTTCTTTCTCTTTTATAATAGAAATACTATCATGGCGTGATATCAACACAATCAAGATAAAGAATAGAATTGAAACAATCAGACGACAATAAAAAAAAATATTTGAAAAAAATGATACAAATCTGTCACAGAAGATTTTGTCCAGCAAAATGGACGTTCTTTATCGTAACTTCGTAAATTTTATTTTTCTTATGAAATTGAAGAAATTATTTCCGGGCAAATAAAAAGAGAAAAAAACGTGAATACAGAATTTATACATTTTTTGTTTCAGAAGGAAATCTCTCGGATGTGGCCAAACTTCGAATTTATTTCAGTCAATTTCCAAAGAAAAAAAAATTAATTTCTGTCTAAGAATTGTCTGTTTTATTTTATTTTGGTGGCAACGAAAGAACTCGACTACAGAAATGTTGAATGAAAAGCATTAATATTTAAGAATCCGAGGGAAAAATAAGAGGTGGAATTGGTAATTGAAAGAATTTGATCTTTTGTTTTTTCTTAATTAATTATACTTAAAGAAAAAAATATATTTTGAGCATCGACGACTCTGAAATACTTCAGGCAGAGAATTTTGGAAAAAGACGTCTTTTGCTGCCAGAGATTTCTTATAGAACCAAAACCAAATTTCACCCACAACTCAAAAGACATTTCTTGCCTTCAGTTTCATCAACAACTCAATAGGTCATTTATTTATTTCTCTCTCTTTAAGACGTAAAAAAACGCCTTTTTTGTCTTTTCAATATCATCTCAGATTGGTTTAATCATTCGTTACTTTATTTTCAGAATGTCCATCTGGCAAATTTGGTAATGAATGTCAGGAAACATGTCATTGTGCTAACAATTCCAAATGTAATAAAAGAGACGGGCGATGTCTTGATGGAAAATGTGAACATGGATACACAGGATATACATGCCAACTACGTACGGAATATTTTCTAAATAATTGTTTCTGTCTTTTTTCCTATTGAAAAATGCGAAAGAAAATGAAATATATATAATGAAGGTCAATGTTTAATTTGGAGAAAACAAGTCAGTGTTTTATTGATCATTTTTATTTGAAGCTTATTCTTTTATCTTCTTTTTTTTTTAATTGATCTAATTGATTTTATAGAAATGTCTATGAAAATGGATGTCATTGGAATTATTCTTAACCCTCTGAAATATTTTCCTATAAAAGCTCCGTTGAATAATGTTGGAATCCTGTACAAATAAATAAATAACGCTAGTAATTGAGATAAAAAAATAAGTGAATTAAACGTAAGAATACAGACTTGAAGTGAAGATTAGTAGTCCAGGAATGCGGGTTAGTAGAAAGTATATGTACAAGTCTCTGTAAGTGAAGCCGTAATTCTCTCTCTCTCCCTCTCCCTCTCCCTCTCCCTCTCTCTCTCCCTCTCCCTCTCTCTCTCTCTCTCTCTCTCTCTCTCTCTGGACTCTCGTATAACTCTCTGTGAACACCCTGTATACTGTCTCCGTATCTCTCACCCTGACTCAACGTATATCAACCTGCACGTATTCTCTGTCAGAAAAAGAATACTTTGGACGAGTCCATCTTGTGTAAAAGGGGTCTGCCCCACAACAAATAAATTGGAAATATTTTTCTATCACTTTCTTGTTAATCCGATAGAAATTATATTTTAGACATGAATTTCTTTACTCGTTATAATATTTATTGCATCCGAATCTCAATCCATCCTTGTTTCTCTCTTTTTATGATGAATTGAAAGAATTCATTGATTATTTACTAGAAATTATTTTAAAATGTTTAGAATGTCCACGTGGACGTTATGGAAATGTTTGCAGAGAAGGATGCCATTGTAAATATCCTATGTACTGCGCAACTACAGCATGTACCTGTGCTGCTGGATGGATGGGAAACAATTGCAATGAAGGTAAGTCAAATAAAATATCCATCTTTATTAGATTCCCATTCAAATATTCAATATACTTGACTATTTTCATTTATTGCCCAGTGTTGTGGTGGGATCCACCTAATCTGCATAGGTGACTACTAACTATATAAATAATGGTTGGTACCGGAAGACGAGGGAGGAGAGAATCACGAGATCCAACTAGAGACTCTGATCGACTGCGACTAGTCAACACATTCTCCAGGAACGTCTTCCCAGAAATATACAGAAATACTATATGTACTTATTGTGTACACTTCTTGTTATAATACATTCTTGTTCTAAGTACATTTTGTGTTGCATTATTATTCCATGCATTAGGCGAGATTCAACATTGAGTCAAGACTCAACAATGGCGACGAAGTAGAACGAACCATACGTCAAGTTTCAACAATGGCAAAGAGATAGAACGAACCATAAGGAAAGAAGAAAGAATTAATAGTGAGAGTTTTCAACAATTGGGACAAGTCATTGAAGAACCCAGGCTGAAAAAAAAACTATTAATTAAAAGTCCAACGTTAACATAACAACGAAGGATTCTAAACTTCTGGATATGTAAAACTCGTTAAAAGACGACTAAGCATAAAGGAACGTTCACTCAGAAAAAGTGGAAAGGTGTCGTAATCGAATAACGGTAATTTTAAATTAAAAAATTATCTACACCGAGACACCAGCTAAAAAGAAAAATTGGCCGACTACAAACACATGCATGGATTAAAAGGAGCACAAATACACCGTGTCGACTTTGAAAGGTAACAAACTTTAAAAAATTATTTTTTTAAATTATTTGTTCAACAATATAGTGACGAATTAGCTCTGATAAGAAAATCAGACGTTGTCATTGAAATACGCGAACAGAAGTCGAAAACGAAAAAAAAAAAGTCCGACGCTCTCTGTTCACGAAAAAAAAAAAATACCAAAGTTGATTAGCACGGGCGTGAATGTAAAAGCAAGTCATAAAATTAAAAAGTCGTACGTTGTTTCGATTTTTTTGGTCAGCTTATGATATTCGTGGATACACAAATTAAAAGTATATTTCTTGTTGCATGGACACTATCAGATAAAAATGGATGAACTATCCAAAGTCATATCTGAATTATTAAAATCCCAGCAGTTGAGTCAACAACGTCAGCAGGAACAGTTTGCCTTATTAATAAGGGAACAACAGATAGCTCTGCAAAAATATCAAGTTAAACAAGATGAAAGACAACAAAAATATCAAGAAAAACAAGTTGAAAGACTTTTGGAAATTCAAAAGTTAACACTGGAGAAATTAAACAACTTTCAGGCAAATGAGGGAAATTCTTCATATTCTAATAACACCATATTTAATTCGCTGGAAACTTTTAACTATGTGCCAGACGAAGAAAAAACGTTTGAAGCGTACTTTAAACGATATGAAGATATTTTCTACACAGACTGTGAAAACTGGTCGAATTCAAGAAAAGTCAGTCTATTACTAAGAAAGCTAGATACAGCAGAACATAGCAATATTGTAGATTTTATTCTACCGAGAAAAACAACAGAATTGGAATTCTCGGAAACAGTGAAATTGCTAAAAGAGCTGTTTGGAGCAAATATGTCGCTTTGGCATAAGCGATGGTTATGCATGAATGTCTCTAAATCCGACGATCAGGATTACTTAACATATGCATCTATAGTGAATAGACATTGTGACAATTTCAGATTGGCAGAGATTACGGTTGAAGAATTCAAGTGTTTAATTTTTGCTCAAGGACTGGTATCCAGTAAGAGTGCCGAAATAAGACGTAGAGTTTTGTCTAAACTCGAATCTGAACAAGGCCTTACCCTGCAAAAGTTAGCAGAGGAGTGTCAACGGGCCGTAAGTTTAAAGAAAGAGTCGCAAAAAATCGAAAAAGCTGGTATTGCTTATATTAAAAAAATAAAAAAGCAGTCACATTACCCATCAGAGAAAAATTGGAGAAAAAATTCAGCGTACTTTAATAATAGACAAGAAAATAAAAAGAACGAAAATAAAAAAAGTCCCACCATATAATTGCAGACGTTGTAACGAAAGACATTGGGAGGTAAATTGCCCATATAGAAATAAGAAATGTTTCGTGTGCCAAAAGAATGGTCACAAAGGATCTTGTTGTAAAACGAAAAAATGCAAGAACCGAATTAGACAAACAAATTCGAATATCAAATCAGATAGAGATTTGAGGAAATATGTGACGACTGAAATATTCAAAAAGAATATCAAATTTCAACTCGATTCAGGGTCAGATTTAACAATAATGAACGATAAAACATGGAAAATTTTAAAAAGGCCTACAATAATGAAGTCAACGAAACTCGCTCGAACGGTAACTGGAAAGCAAATTAACTTCGAAGGCGAGGTTGTACTTCCAATGAAATTGAATGGGATCGTTAAAAAAATAAAAGTTTTCATTCTGAGAAATGGAGAAAACTTGTTGGGTACAGATTTTATTGAAACATTCGAATTGTGGGATAAACCGTTAAGCTCTTTCTGCAGAAAAGTAGAAAGTAATACGCAATCAAGACAGGACATTAAAGAGGAATTAAAGAAAAGTTTCCGGAAACCTTTACACCTGGTCTTGGAAGATGTAACAAGTTTGAAGCTAAATTTGAATTAAAAGAAAATACTATGCCTATATTTAAAAAGAAACGTAACGTGCCTTTCGCAAGTGGTGAGAAAGCAGTAGTACCAAAAAAGTTGCAGAAAAGAATCCTACGGGACTTTCATATGGGTCACCCGGGGATTAATAGAACAAAAAGCTTAATGCGAAGCTTTGTATATTGGAAAGGAATGGATGTGGATATTGAAAACATGGTTCATCGATGTAAAGGGTGTGCGTTAGCAGCTAAGGCACCACCTATAGTACACAAACCATGGCCAAAGACGGATCATCCGTGGGAAAGATTACACATTGATTTCGCTGGTCCAGTAGAAGATTATTACTACTTAATAGTGGTAGATAGCTTTACAAAATGGCCGGAAGTACTACGCTGTAAAAAGCCTACGTCCAATACCACAACAACTTTTTTGCATGAACTATTTGCACGGTTCGGTGTGCCAGAGTGTATTGTGAGTGACAATGGTACACAATTCACTTCTGACGAATTTAAGGAATGTTGTGAGTTATATCAAATTAACCACATAACGACGCCGCCGTATCATCCGAGATCCAATGGACTCGCAGAAAGATTTGTAGATACGTTAAAGCGCGCTCTGAAGAAAGCCTCAGGAGTTCCAACGGAAAAGGCGCTTCAGCAATTCCTACAAGTATACAGAATCACGCCTAACCAGAGAACACCATCAAACATGGCACCAGCTGAACTAATGTTCGCTAGGAAAGTTAAGTTAGTGTTTGACAAGCTTTTGCCAGGAAGAAATAGAATAAAGAACACTATGTATACAGCTAGAAAAAGATACACCCCCGGAGAGAAGGTCTTTTTCAAGTGCTATAGAAACAACATTGAGTTCTGGGAGCGAGGCATAGTGGATAAGAGAATCGGTGACCTGATTTACATAATAAAAGGGCCGAAGAATACTCATAAAAGGCACCAGAACCAACTCAAAAAATGCTACGTGCTAGAGCATGAAGAGAGTATACCGGATGAGGAGGAAGATCCCATTGATGTAATGTATGATACTTTTCAAGTAGAACCTCCGCAGAGTGCTCATGAACCGAGAAGATCCGGTAGGAAACGAAAGTTCACGGACCCATTGGACGTGAATCCAAAACGAAAAAGATATTGAAAAAAAAAACCCAGATATATATATGAACTATGCAAAGGGGATCTACAAAGGAATAACCATAATCATCATCCCATATAGAAGCCAGTTTGAAATCCAAAAGGATTCCAAGGCTTGGGAGGGGGGTGTTGTGGTGGGATCCACCTAATCTGCATAGGTGACTACTAACTATATAAATAATGGTTGGTACCGGAAGACGAGGGAGGAGAGAATCACGAGATCCAACTAGAGACTCTGATCGACTGCGACTAGTCAACACATTCTCCAGGAACGTCTTCCCAGAAATATACAGAAATACTATATGTACTTATTGTGTACACTTCTTGTTATAATACATTCTTGTTCTAAGTACATTTTGTGTTGCATTATTATTCCATGCATTAGGCGAGATTCAACATTGAGTCAAGACTCAACACCCAGAGAACAATATCATTTTGTATTTTTGAATTACAAAGTATTTGTGTCGGTAATAAATTTTAACTTAATTTATTTTTGATCAACACAATTTCTATGAATCAGTTGCAAATCCAATAGAAGTTGAATTTTAAGAACATCAATGTCTTTTCTTTTTGTTGTAATGAATTGGAAGAATTCATTGATTTTTCAAGAGAAATTCTTTTACATTTTTAGCATGTCCATATGGACGTAATGGAAGTTACTGCAGAGAAGGATGTCATTGTGAAAATCGGTGGCACTGCACACATACATCATGTCCCTGTGCTGATGGATGGATTGGAAATGGTTGCAGTGAAGGTAAATCAAATAAAATGTCCATCTTTATTAGATTCCCATTCAAATATTCAATATACTTGACTATTTTCATTCACTGCTAAACAAATAAAAACATTTTCTGTTTTTTTAAACCAGAAAATGAAAAAAAAGAAACTCATTATTTCAAAATATTTCAATATAATTTAAATGAATTAATAATCTTTGTTTTGACGTGTTCGTCTTATTTTTTTTCTTTCACTCTCCTCTTGACTCCCTCAGGAAACGAGTAATTGGGGGAAGGGGTTAATCCTGGGTAGCAAACATGGCAGAGTCGGATATAGAGCTCGACTGGGTGATCTTATTCCAATCAACACTGGTGACATCTCTGTTAAAAAATGAAGTCTGTAGCTGGTTGACTGAAGGTTGTGAGATCGATTCTTGCACTGGGCATTCAATTTTATTTTTCTCTTCAACCAAAATATAATTTTGTGGCAGTTTCAGTTTCTGACCTTTCCTCTTTTCACTATCACCATTTATGCCTTTTTGTGGGAAATTGTTTCTTTTTATAACACAAATACTATTATGGCGTGACATTTAATAAGGGAAATAAAAACCGAATCTTTTCTTATGCATCAAAGCATTCTCCTTTGCTCTTTTGATGATTATGATGATGATGGTGGTGGTGGTGGTGGTGTTGGTGATAAGGATCTGAAGTTAGGTTGGGTAACTAAATTGTTATTATTTTTAGTGCTAAATTGTAAAAAACAAAAATAAAGGTAAAGAGACTCTTTAAATTCATTAAAGTGTCATAGCGTGAAATTCATTAGAGAAATAGAAATCGAATCTTTCTTTTCCTGACTCCAAAATCAAACAAACCCTCATAAAAACGCAAAAGTTTATTGAAATATATGAAATTATTTTTATTTTTTCAATGAAATGCTATTATTTTTCAATTAAAACCAAAATTATAATTAAAAAGGAAATTAATACGTTTTTAAGGGTTTTAGGCCAATTCTTTTGGCATTAAAATCAACGTAAAGATGACGCATTTTAAAAAATCGTCATTGCTTTGATACAGAAGTTAAGCAACGTTAATACTGATTAGTACCTAGAATGGTAACTGCATGAGAATCACAGGTCAATTAATAAATGCTGATAAAAAAATAAGCTATTTCCCTAATTTTGCGAGCGGTCCAGTTTCCATCAGTAGTGAACATAACTCTTGTCATTATTGATATATTTGACTGATTAATTCTACGGAAATGTTGGTTTCTGGCTATTTCACTCTTCAGTATCTTCATTTATGCCATTCTCTCTTTCAGACAATAATGTCAGCTTGTGATATCAATACAGAAAAACAAACTTATTGAAAGAATTCATTGATTATTCAAGAGAAATTCTTTTACATTTTTAGCATGTCCACATGGACGTAATGGAAATGGTTGCACAACTGGATGCCATTGTTATAGTACTTCGGAATGCACATCTACATCATGTCCCTGTGCTGCTGGATGGAAGGGAAATGGTTGCAATGAAGGTAAGTCAAATAAGATGTCCATCTTTATAAAATTCCCATTCAAATATTCAGTATACTTGTCTATTTTCTTTCACTGCTAAACAAATAATAACATTTCCTATGTTTTTTTTCTTCCTGTAACCAGAAAAATAAAATAAAAAAGAAATTCATTATCTCGAAATCTTCCAATATCACTTAAATTTTGAATGAATTAATAATCTTTATTTGTTTTGACTTCCACGTCTTATTTTTTCTTTCACCCTCCTCTTGACTCCTTCAGCAATTGACCAACTGGTGGAGAGGGTTAATCCTGGGTGACAAAGATGGCAGGGCAGGGTATAGATCTCCACTCGGTCACCTTATTTCAATCAACAGTGGTGACATCTCTGTTAAAATCTGAGCTCTTGAACTGGTTAACTGAAGTTCGTGAGATCGATCTTTGAACTGGGCATTAAATTTTATTTTTTATCTTCAATCACAATATAATTCTGTGGAAGTTTTAGTTTCTGACCTTTCCTCCTTTCACCATTATTGTTTATGACTTTTTAGGGAAAATGTTTTCTTTCATTTTTATAACACAAAATAGTAACATGGCGTGATATCATCACTATCAAGATAAAGAACAAAATTGAAACAAGCAGATCATGATAAAAATAAAATTTAAAAACAATGATACAAATTAGGCAGAGAAGATTTTGATCCAGCAAAATGGGCGTTTTTTTATTGCAACTTCGTAATTTCTCTCTTCCTTAAAAAATTGAAAAGAAAATTTATTTCTGTGCAAATAAAAAGAGAAAAAAAGTGGGGCAGAATAGATACATTTTTTCGTTTCAGATGGAAATCTCTCGGATTTGGCCAGAATTTGAACTTATTTCTATTAATTTCCAAAGAGAAAAAAAATTCATTTCTGTCTAAGAATTGTTTGTTTTATTTTATTTTGATGGAAACGAAAGAACTCGTCTACAGAAATATTGAGTGAAAAGCGTTAGTATTTAAGAATCCGGGGTAAAAAAGAGGTAGAATTAGTAATGGAAATGATTTGCCCTTTTCTTTTATTTAATTAATATTTAATAATAATTTCTTTTTTTTACATGTTCAGATTGTTATATTTTTACATTTTTCATTATAATTTCTTAGAGAATGAATGTTTAGCATTTTCCTCTTTTCAATCTCATCTATTATTCGTTTTAATTGTCTTTTTCTCTAAGATTAATAAAATGTCTTTCTTTTGTTCTCGTTTATTTTCCTTCATTTTCTCAATACAATTCTATGTGAATATGTCAAATATTTTCATTGTAAAATTGTCTGAAAATGAAACTACGATTTTCTACACTTCAGTTTCATCAACAACTTAATTAGTCATTTATTTATTTCTCTCTCTTTAAGACGGAAAAAACGCCTTTTTTGTTTTTTCAATATCATCTCAGATTCGTTTAATCATTTGTTACTTTATTTTCAGAATGTCCATTTGGCAAATTTGGTAATAAATGTCAGGAGACATGTCATTGTGCTGACAATTCTAAATGCAATAAAGAATACGGACGATGTCTTGATGGAAAATGTGAATATGGATACACAGGAGATAAATGCCAAATACGTAAGGAATATTCTCTATAAAACCTTTTTTTCCTGTTGAAAAACACGAAAGAAAATTAAATATATATAATGAAAGTCAATGTTTAATTTGAAGAAAACAAGTCAGTGTCTTATTGATCATTTTTATTAGAAGTTTATTCTTTTATCTTCTTTTTTTAATTGGTCTACATGGATTTTATAGAAATGCCTATGAAAATGGATGTCATTGGAAATATTCTTCGCCCTCTGAAATATTTTCCTATAAAAGCCCCGTTGAATGAATTGGAAATATTTTTCTGTCACTTACTTGTTAATCCAATAGAAATTATATTTTAGACATGAATTTCTTTACTCGTTATAATATTTATTGCATCCGAATCTAAATCCATCTTTCTTTTCTCTTCTTTCTGTGATGAATTGGAAGAATTCATTGATTATTCAAGAGAAATTCTTTTAAAATATTTAGAATGTCCACATAGACGTTACGGGAAAGGGTTGCAGAGAAGGATGCCATTGTAGAAATCCTGGGTACTGTAGATACCCGAGTTGTGGTTTCTTTTGTTCTTGTTTATTTTCCTTCATTTTCTCAATGCAATTCTATGTGAATGCAACTTTATGACTTTCCCCTTTTCTTCAATATTATTGCTTATTTCTTTCGTCATTTGTAATTTTGTCTTGTCTAAACACAAAATAGATTTTGCCTCTTGTTCATTTTCTAATATTTTCATTGTGCAATTGTCTGCAAATAAAACTTTACGATTTTCTACTTTCCAGTTTCATCTACAACTTAATGGGTCATTTATTTATTTCTCTCTCTTTAAGACGAAAAAAAACGCCTTTTTTGTCTTTTCAATATCATTTCAGATTGGTTTTATTAATTGTTTTCAGAATGTCCATCTGGCAAATTTGGTTATAAATGTCAGAAGACGTGTCATTGTGTTGACAATTCCGAATGTAATAAAACAGACGGGCGATGTCCTGATGGAAATTGTGAACATGGATACACAGAAGATAACTGCCAAACACGTAAGGAATATTCTCTAAAAACTTATTTCCGTTTCTCTTTTTTTTCCTAATGAAAAATGCGAAAGAAAATTAAATATATATAATGAAGATCCACGTTTAATTTGAAGAAAACAAATCAGTGTTTTATTTTTTATTTTTATTACAAGCTTATTCTTTTATCTTTATTTTTTTAATTGGTTCACATTGATTTTATAGAAATGTCTATGAAAATGGATGTCATTGAAAATATTCTTAACCCTCCGAAATATTTTCCTATAAAAGCTCCATTGAATAAATTACAAATATTTTTCTATGACTTACTTGTTAATCCGATAGAAATTATATTTTAGAGATGAATTTCTTTACTCGTTATAATATTTACTGCATCCGAATCTAAATCCATCTTTCTTTCTATTTTTTTTTTTTTTTTTTTTGTGGTGATGAATTGAAAGAATTCATTGATTCTTTACTAGAAATTCTTTTAAAATGTTTAGAATGTCCACATAGACGTTATGGAAATGGTTGCAGAGAAGGATGCCATTGTAGAGATCCTGGGTACTGTACATCTACATCATGTCCCTGTGCTACTGGATGGATGGGAAATGGTTGCAATGAAGGTAAGTCAAATAAGATGTCCATCTTTATAAAATTCCCATTCAAATATTCAGTATACTTGTCTCGTCTCTTTCACTGCTAAACAAATAATAACATTTTCTATGTTTTTTTTCCTTTAACCGGAAAAATAAAATAAAAAAGAAATTCATTATCTCGAAATCTTCCAATATCACTTAAATTTTGAATGAATTAATAATCTTTATTTGTATTGACTTCCACGACTTATTTTTTCTTTCACCCTCCTCTTGACTCCTTCAGCAATTGACCAACTGGTGGAGAGGGTTAATCCTGGGTGACAAAGATGGCAGGGCCGGGTATAGAACTCCACTCCAATCAACAGTGGTGACATCTCTGTTAAAATCTGAACTCTTTAACTGGTTGACTGAAGTTCGTGAGATCGATCTTTGAACTGGGCATTAAATTTTATTTTTATCTTCAATCACAATATAATTCTGTGGAAGTTTTAGTTTTTGACCATTCCTCATTTCACCATTATTGTTTATGACTTTTTGGGGGGAAATGTGTTCCTTCACTTTTATAACACAAAAAATAGTAACATGGCGTGATATCAACACTATCAAGATAAAGAACAAAATTGAAACAAGCAGATCATGATAAAAATAAAATTTAAAAACAATGATACAAATTAGGCAGAGAAGATTTTGATCCAGCAAAATGGGCGTTTTTTTATTTCAACTTCGTAATTTCTCTCTTCCTTAAATAATTGAAAAAAAATTATTTCTGTGCAAATAAAAAGAGAAAAAAAGTGGGGCAGAATAGATACATTTTTTCGTTTCAGATGGAAATCTCTCGGATTTGGCCGAACTTTGAACTTATTTCTATTAATTTCCAAAGAGAAAAAAAATTCATTTCTGTCTAAGAATTGTTTGTTTTATTTTATTTTGATGGAAACGAAAGAACCCGACAACAGAAATGTTGAGTGAAAAGCGTTAGTATTTAAGAAATCGACGGGGAAAAGAGGTAGAATTGGTAACGGAAAGAATTTGCTCTTTTCTTCTCCTTAATAAATATTTATAATACAAATAATTTCTTTCTATGCATGTTGTTCAGATTGATATATTTTTACTTTTTTCATTATATAATTTCTTAGCAAATGAATGTTTCGCATTTGCGTCTTTTCAATCTCACCTATTATACGTTTTAATTAATTGTCTCTTCCTCTAAGATTTATAAAATGTTTTTCTTTTGTTCTTGTTTATTTTCCTTTATTTTCTCAATGCAATTCTATGTGAATGCAACTTTATGACTTTCCCCCTTTTCTTCAATATTATTGCTTATTTCTTTGCTCATTTGTAATTTTGTTTCGTCTAAACACAAAATATATTTTGCCTCTAGTTTGTTTTCAAAGGTTTTCATTGTGCAATTGTCTGCAAATAAAACTTTATGATTTTCTACTCTTCAGTTTCATCAACGACTTAATGGGTCATTTATTTATTTCTCTCTCTTTAAGACGAAAAAAACGCCTTTTTTGTCTTTTCAATATCATTTCAAATTGGTTTTATTAATTGTTTTCAGAATGTCCATCTGGCAAATTTGGTTATAAATGTCAGAAGACGTGTCATTGTGTTGACAATTCCGAATGTAATAAAACAGACGGGCGATGTCCTGATGGAAATTGTGAACATGGATACACAGGAGATAAATGCCAAACACGTAAGGAATATTCTCTAAAAACTTATTTCAGTTTCTCTTTTTTTTCCTAATGAAAAATGCGAAAGAAAATTAAATATATATAATGAAGATCCACGTTTAATTTGAAGAAAACAAATCAGTGTTTTATTTTTTATTTTTATCACAAGCTTATTCTTTTATCTTTATTTTTTTACTTGGTTCACATTGATTTTATAGAAATGTCTATGAAAATGGATGTCATTGGAAATATTTTTAACCCTCCGAAATATTTTCCTATAAAAGCTCCATTGAATAAATTACAAATATTTTTCTATCACTTACTTGTTAATCCGATAGAAATTATATTTTAGAGATGAATTTCTTTACTCGTTATAATATTTATTGCATCCGAATCTAAATCCATCTTTGTTTCTCTTTTTTTGTGATGAATTAATTGATTATTCACCAGAAATTCTTTTAAAATGTTTAGAATGTCCACATGGACGTTATGGAAATGGTTGCAGAGAAGGATGCCATTGTAAAACTTCTTGGGATTGCAAATCTACATCATGTACCTGTGCTGACGGATGGATGGGAATTGGTTGCAATGATGGTAAGTTAAATAAAATGTGCATCTTTTTTAGATTCCTATTCAAATATTCAATATACTTGACTATTTTCCTTTATTGCCCAGAGAACAATATAATTTTGTATTTCTGAATTACAAAGTATTTGTGTTGGTAATAAATTTGAACTTAATTTATTCACTGTTCATTCACTGCGAAACAAATAATAACGTTTTCTATGTTTCTTTCTTCTCTTAAACAGGAAGTGAAAAAAGAAACTCATTATCTCAAAATCTTCCAATATAATTTAAAATGAATTAATAATCTTTGTTCATTTTGACTTCCTCCTCTTATTTTTTTCTTTCATTCTCCTCTTGGCTCCCTCAGCAATCGGGGAAGTGGGGTTAATTTTGGGTGACAAAAATGACAGGGTCGGGTATAGAGCTTCACTGGATGATCTTATTCCAATCAATAGGGGGGACATCATTGTTAAAAGATGAACTCTTGAACTGGTTGACTGAAGGTTGTGAGATCGATCCTTGCAGTGGGCATTAAATTTTAATAGCCATTTATTTATTTCTCTCTCTTTCTAAGACGGAAAAAACGCCTTTTTTGTCTTTTCAATATCATTTAAAATTGGTTTCATTATTTGTTACTTTATTTTCAGAATGTCCATTTGGCAAATTTGGTTATGAATGTCAAGAGATATGTCATTGTGTTGACAATTCCAAATGTAATAAAACAGACGGGCGATGTCCTGATGGAAAATGTGAACATGGTTACACAGGAGATAACTGCCAAACACGTAAGGAATATTCTCTAAAAAATTGTTTTTGTCTTTTTTGCCTTAAGAAAAATGCGAAAGAAAATGAAATATATATAATGAAAGTCAATATTTAATTTGAAGAAAACAAGTCATTGATCATTTTTATTAATTAGAAGCTTATTCTTTTATCTTCTTTTTTTTACTTGGTTCACATGGATTTTATAAAAATGTCTATGAAAATGGATGTCATCGGAAATATTCTGTAACCTTTGAAATATTTTCCTATAAAAGCCCCGTTGAATGAATTGGAAATATTTTTCTGTCACTTACTTGTTAATCCGATAGAAATTATATTTTAGACATGCATTTCTTTACTCATTATAATATTTATTGCATCCGAATCTAAATCCATCTTTCTTTTCTCTTCTTTTTGTAATGAATTGGAAGAATTCATTGATTATTCAAGAGAAATTCTTTTAAAATGTTTAGAATGTCCACATGGACGTTACGGAAATGGTTGCAGAGAAGGATGCCATTGTAAATCTTCTTCGGATTGCACATCTGCATCTGCATCATGTACCTGTGCTGACGGATGGATGGGAAATGGTTGCAATGAAGGTAAGTCAAATAAAATGTCCATCTTTATTAGATTCCCATTCAAATATTCAATATACTTGACTATTTTCCTTTATTGCCCAGAGAACAATATAATTTTGTATTTCTGAATTACAAAGTATTTGTGTTGGTAATAAATTTTGACATAATTTATTTTTGATCAACACAATTTCTATGAATCAGTTGTAAATCCAATAGAAGTTGAATTTTAAGAATTTGTTTTTCTTTTTGTTGTAATGAATTGGAAGAATTCATTGATTATTCAAGAGTAATTCTTTTAGCATGTCCTCATGGACGTAATGGAAATGGTTGCACAACTGGATGCCATTGTTATAGTACTTCGGAATGCACATCTACATCATGTCCCTGTGCTGCTGGGTGGAAGGGAAATGGTTGCAATGAAGGTAAGTCAAATAAGATGTCCATCTTTATAAAGTTCCCATTCAAATATTCAGTATACTTGTCTATTTTCCTTCACTGCTAAACAAATAATAACATTTCTGTTGGAAGGAAACATAAAGGGAGATAACTCCAAAGTATTGTAAGAGTTATCCCACTTGCTTTGGACATCGTGACGTCAGACGTCACGTGTGGCAATACAGAGAGAGATCCAAGATGGCGGACTACACCAGAACACGTGTGGCAAACGTCTCTCCATATTTCACTAATTCTTTTGTAGAGTAGTATTAACTCAGTTTATCTAGTGATTAATAAAATGCTGTAAACCAGCGTTCTTGGTAATTATTTCCAATCAACAAATCACGCAAACATAACAGATTTGGCGACGAAATGAGATTACCTTTCTCCATTGGATATACCTCTTAAAAAAAAAAATTAAAATATCCTTTCTTCGTCATGGACCCTGCATCGTTGGAAAGAATTCTTAGAAGGCAACAGGAACAGTTTCTACAGGCACAGAACCGTCTAATTGAAACGTTAACGCAACAGTTTCAAACACAACTGAAACGCGACAACGAACTGATACAGCAGGAGCCTTTTATCATCTATTTCCAGCCGTGTAACAACAACGGAAAAATCCCCGACTAAAAGGAAAACACCCCCAACATCTTGCTGGTCATGTGGAGATTGGGATTATGCTCGATTTTGCCCATACAAAAAACACACGTGTCAACTCTGTTCACGTCGTGGGCATAAGGACGGATTCTGTGAACGCAAAGATAACAAAGCTACGAAAAAGAATAATATACCTGTAAGAGAAAAACCTCATCACAAAAAGACAGGATATTCCCGTAAGTCGTTTTCAAATTCGATTTTTGCTACGTTTAATGTAAATTTTGAAGCTCGGAGGAAATACATAGTGGTATCCATAAACAAAAGAGCGATAAAGTTTCAGTTCGATACTGCTTCAGATATCACTTTGATTTCACGTACAACATGGGAGTCACTGGGAAAACCACCCCTGAAAGACACAACGCATGTTGCGTGTAGTGCTTCCGGGAATAAAATACGATTAAATGGGGAATTAATTTGTGATGTCTCTTTCAAAGACAAACATTTTTCAGGTGTGTGCTACATTACGGACTCTTCAAACTTGAATCTTCTTGGCCTTGATTTTATTGAGGAACCTGACCGTTTCAAGGTTCCCTTGAACACCATTTTCAATACCTGCCAAGTTAATTCTGCAGCAGACACGGAAAAACATTTTAAGAGCATGCTGAAAGCTAAATTTAACAATGTTTTCCAAGAGGGTCTCGGATGTTGCACAAAAGTTAAAGCCACGTTAAAACTGAAATCCGACGCAAAACCAATTTTCAGACCCAAGCGTCCGGTACCATATGCAGCTTTAGCTACAGTGGAAGAGGAACTAAACCGCCTCCAACAAGCAGGAGTTATCCAGCCTACAAACTACTCATCCTGGGAAGCACCCATTGTTATGGTGAAAAAGGCAAACGGCAAGGTACGTCTATGTGCAGATTTCTCCACAGGACTAAATGATGCACTGGATATACATCAGTATCCACTACCTGTACCGGAAGACTTGTTCACAAAACTAAACGGTGGAACTTGTTTTGCAAAATTGGACCTTGCAGATGCATATTTTCAAATAGAAGTGGATGAAGATTCCAAAAATCTTCTCACGATTAACACACACAAGGTTTATTCCAATTTTGTCGCCTTCCATTTGGTGTCAAGTCAGCACCAGCATTTTTCCAGCAAACAATGGATACAATGCTCACAGGATTACCATTGATGACATCATTATTACAGGCACAACCCCAGAGGAACTTCTGCATCACTTAACTTCTGTGCTGGATCGAATTCAACAATATGGATTTCGCTTAAGGTCAGACAAATGCAAATTTTTCCAAACTTCAGTTAAATACCTTGGATTTATATTTGACAAAAATGGCCGTAGACCGGATCCAGAAAATATCCATGCGATAAAGCAAATGGCAGCACCAACGGATGTATCGACTTTACGTTCTTTTCTGGGCCTCGTAAGTCATTATAGTTCTTTTTTACCAGAACTGCACAAGTTACGTGGACCTCTTAATAATCTTTTGCAAAAAAATACTAAATGGAACTGGTCAAATACATGTAAAGAATCGTTTGAGAAGATAAAATCCCTTCTCAGTTCGGACTTATTACTGACTCACTATGACCCATCCGTAGACATTACTGTGGTGTCTGATGCCTTAGATTACGGAGTCGGATCTGTGATATCACACATTTTTCCTGACGGAAGCGAAAAAGCTATCGCGCACTCATCCAAGTCTTTGACACCCACGGAACGCAAATATAGTCAAATTGAGAAAGAAGCTCTGGCAATTATTGTCGCTGTGAAGAAATTTCACAAAATGTTATATGGTCGTCATTTTACCCTGATCACAGATCACAAGCCGTTGATCAGTATATTTGGTTCCAAGAAAGGAATCCCTGTTTATACAGCTAACCGGTTGCAAAGATGGGCCACTATGCTCCTGGACTACAATTTTTCAATAAAATACCAACCAGGCAGAAAAATTAGTGAAGGAGATGCGTTGTCCAGACTCATCTCTTCGAATCAAAAAGTACCGGAGAACAGAGTCATCGCAGCTATATCAGTAGAACCTGAAGTTGTCTCGAGACTTGTTTCCACAGTTAGAGCACTACCTGTCACATCAGAGATGATTCAAGAAGCTACAGCCGCAGACCCAATACTGCAGAAAGTCCTACATTTTCACTCCACTAGCTGGCCAAATATATGCACTGACCAGAAACTTCAACCATTTTTTCAGCGGAGATCATCCTTATCTGAAATCGATGGGATTCTACTTTTTGCTGAACGCGTTGTTGTTCCATTTGAACTTCAAAACAGAGTTCTCGAACAGTTTCACTATGGACATCAAGGGATTAATCGGATGAAAGCCTTAGCACGCGGATACGTGTACTGGCCAAACATGGACAAACAACTAGAGGAACTTGTTAAGAGTTGTACCAAATGCCAACTGGTTGCAAAGTCTCCTCGGAAAACAACACTGTATTCATGGCCTACTCCAGAATCCCCTTGGTCACGACTCCATATTGATTTTGCTGGACCAATAAATGGACAACATTACCTAATATTGGTGGATGCTTACAGCAAATGGCCGGAGGTCTTTCACATGAATCACCCTACATCCACTGAAACTGTAAGAAAATTACAGGAGATCTTCAGCAGATTTGGTACTCCGGAAATCTTGGTTTCTGACAACGGTACGGCATTTACTTCAGCAGAAATTTCAGAATTCAGTAAAAAGAACAGTACTCAACACCTCAGATCACCACCCTTCCACCCACAATCAAATGGTCAAGCCGAACGCTTCGTCGACACGTTTAAGAGAGCACTCTTAAAATTAAAAGGGGAAGGATCTACACAAGAAATAATAGACATATTTCTAAGTAGCTGTAGAATTACCCGAAAGTGTTCGAACAAAATGTAGTAAAGAAAGTAAGTCTCAAAAGAAATTACCAACTAGAAGGACGCAGCGTAAGGGCAAACCAACCTCATCCTTACAAGTAGATCCTCAACAATCATCCTACGACTATCATACTTCAAAGGGAGGTGTTGGAAGGAAACATAAAGGGAGATAACTCCAAAGTATTGTAAGAGTTATCTCACTTGCATTGGACATCGTGACGTCAGACGTCACGTGTGGCAATACAGAGAGAGATCCAAGATGGCGGACTACACCAGAACACGTGTGGCAAACGTCTCTCCATATTTCACTAATTCTTTTGTAGAGTATTATTAACTCAGTTTATATAGTGATTAATAAAATGCTGTAAACCTAAAAACGTTCTTGGTAATTATTTCCAATCAACAAATGCATTGCTCGGTCCTCAGAACTCGCGCAAACATAACAATTTCCTATGTATTTTTTCTTCCTGTAACCAGAAAAATAAAAAAGAAATTCATTATCTCGAAATCTTCCAATATAACTTAAATTTTGAATGAATTAATAATCTTTATTTGTTTTGACTTCCACGTCTTATTTTTTCTTTCACCCTCCTCTTGACTCCTTCAGCAATTGGCCAACTGGTGGAGAGGGTTAATCCTGGGTGACAAAGATGGCAGGGCCGGGTATAGAACTCCACTCCAATCAACAGTGGTGACATCTCTGTTAAAATCTGAACTCTTTAGCTGGTTGACTGAAGTTCGTGAGATCGATCTTTGAACTGGGCATTAAATTTTATTTTATCTTCAATCACAATATAATTCTGTGGAAGTTTTAGTTTTTGACCATTCCTCATTTCACCATTATCGTTTATGACTTTTTGGGGGGAAATGTGTTCCTTCACTTTTATAACACAAAAAATAGTAACATGGCGTGATATCAACACTATCAAGATAAAGAACAAAATTGAAACAAGCAGATCATGATAAAAATAAAATTTAAAAACAATGATACAAATTAGGCAGAGAAGATTTTGATCCAGCAAAATGGGCGTTTTTTTATTTCAACTTCGTAATTTCTCTCTTCCTTAAATAATTGAAAAAAAATTTCTGTGCAAATAAAAAGAGAAAAAAAGTGGGGCAGAATAGATACATTTTTTCGTTTCAGATGGAAATCTCTCGGATTTGGCCGAACTTTGAACTTATTTCTATTAATTTCCAAAGAGAAAAAAAATTCATTTCTGTCTAAGAATTGTTTGTTTTATTTTATTTTGATGGAAACGAAAGAACCCGACAACAGAAATGTTGAGTGAAAAGCGTTAGTATTTAAGAAATCGACGGGAAAAAGAGGTAGAATTGGTAACGGAAAGAATTTGCTCTTTTCTTCTCCTTAATAAATACTTAATAATACAAATAATTTCTTTCTATGCATGTTGTTCAGATTGATATATTTTTACCTTTTTCATTATATAATTTCTTAGCAAATGAATGTTTCGCATTTGCGTCTTTTCAATCTCACCTATTATACGTTTTAATTAATTGTCTCTTCCTCTAAGATTTATAAAATATTTTTCTTTTGTTCTTCTTTATTTTCCTTCATTTTCTCAATGCAATTCTATGTGAATGCACCTTTATATCTTTCCCCTTTTCTTCAATATTATTGCTTATTTCTTTCGTCATTTGTAATTTTGTCTTGTCTAAACTCAAAACATATTTTGCCTCTTGTTCATTTTCAAATATTTTCATTGTAAAATTGACTGAAAATGAAACTTTATGATTTTCTACTCTCCAGTTTCATCAACAACTTAATGGGTCATTTATTTATTTCTCTTTCTTTAAGACGTAAAAAACGCCTTTTTTGTTTTTTCAATATCATCTCAGATTGGTTTAATCATTTGTTACTTTATTTTCAGAATGTCCATTTGGCAAATTTGGTTATGATTGTCAACAGATATGTCATTGTGTTGACAATTCCAAATGTAATAAAACAGACGGGCGATGTCCTGATGGAAAATGTGAACATGGTTACACAGGAGATAACTGCCAAACACGTAAGGAATATTCTCTAAAAAATTGTTTTTGTCTTTTTTGCCTTAAGAAAAATGCGAAAGAAAATGAAATATATATAATGAAAGTCAATATTTAATTTGAAGAAAACAAGTCAGTGTCTTATTGATCATTTTTATTAATTAGAAGCTTATTCTTTTATCTTCTTTTTTTTACTTGGTTCACATGGATTTTATAAAAATGTCTATGAAAATGGATGTCATCGGAAATATTCTGTAACCTTTGAAATATTTTCCTATAAAAGCCCCGTTGAATGAATTGGAAATATTTTTCTATCACTTACTTGTTAATCCGATAGAAATTATATTTTAGACATGAATTTCTTTACTCATTATAATATTTATTGCATCCGAATCTAAATCCATCTTTCTTTTCTCTTCTTTTTGTAATGAATTGGAAGAATTCATTGATTATTCAAGAGAAATTCTTTTAAAATGTTTAGAATGTCCACATGGACGTTACGGAAATGGTTGCAGAGAAGGATGCCATTGTAAATCTTCTTCGGATTGCACATCTGCATCTGCATCATGTACCTGTGCTGACGGATGGATGGGAAATGGTTGCAATGAAGGTAAGTCAAATAAAATGCCCATCTTTATAAAATTCCCATTCAAATATTCAATATACTTGACTATTTTCATTTATTGCCCAAAGAACGATATAATTTTGTATTTGTGAATTACAAGTATTTGTTTCAGTCATAAATTTGAACTTAATTTATTTTTGATCAACACAATTTCTATGAATCAGTTGTAAATCCAATAGAAGTTGAATTTTAAGAATTTGTTTTTCTTTTTGTTGTAATGAATTGGAAGACTTCATTGATTATTCAAGAGTAATTCTTTTAGCATGTCCACATGAACGTGATGGAAATGATTGCAGAGGAGGATGCCATTGTAAATATCTTGGGTACTGCACACATTCATGTCCCTGTGCTGATGGATGGAAGGGAAATGGTTGCAATGAAGGTAAGTCAAATAAAATGTCAATCTTTATTAAATTCACATTCAAATATTCAATATACTTGACTATTTTCTGTCACTGCTAAACAAATAAGAACGTTTTCGGGGGTGGGGAGTTCTACTTTTAATAACAAAATTTTAAAAATCAAACTTATTTTCTCGAAATCTTTCAATTTAAATGAATTAATAATCTTTGAATTCCTCGTCTTATTTTTTTCTTTCACTGTCCTCTTCCTCAGCAATCGAGTAACTAGGGGCAGGGGTTAATCCTGGGTGACAAAGATGGCAGGGTCGAGTATAGAACTCCATTGGGTGATCTTATTCCAATCATCACTGGTGACATCTCTGTTAAAAGATGAAGTCTCTAGCTGTTTGACTGAAGGTTGTGAGATCGATCCTTGCACTGGGCATTAAATTTTATTTTTCTCTTCAACCAAAATATAATAATTGTGTCAGTTTCAGTTACTGACCTTTCTTCTTTTCACTATCATCATTTATGCCTGTTTCTAGGAATTGTTTTCTTTTTATAACACAAATCCTCTCATGTGCCATTTAATAAGGGAAATAAAACCCGTACCCTTTTTATGCAGAAAAGCACTCTCCCTTGCACTTTTGATGCTAAATAGTAAAAAACAAAAATAAAGAGACTCTTTAAATTGATTAAAGTGTCATAGTGTGAAATTCATAAGGGAAACAGAAATCGAATCTTTTTTCTTTTTCTGACGCCCAAATCAAACAAACCATCATTTCGAGCAGCTGACACATTTTAAGTGGGAATCTATTTAAAAAAATTAAAATATTGGAAAAAAAAATTTACAAAAATAAAGTAACCCGAAAAACTCGTGCTTTTTTTTTTCCTGAAATGAAAGCAAAAAAATCGTTATCTCTCGTTATAAAATATTTGCCAGAACCTAAAATTAGTGAATTATCTGATCCAAACAAAAGTTTCACTACTTGTTAACTTAATACCTCCTAATAACTTAATACTTCCATACTTTTCCACAAAAAGAATAAACACAAACTAAAAATTCTCAAGGCTATTTATATCAAAAATTTGAAACCAAACCTCAATAAAATTAATTACAAATACTCCACAAACATTTTAAAATGTGTACAATAGTCTTTAAATGTTAGCATTTGTCACTAATAGTTTTTTCTTTATCTGGCAACTACTCAAGCCCGTAACTTTTTCACAGCATACCTAGTTACCTCCCCTTAAATGGTGTCTGTTAACCAGCCACGACACAGCATTCTTGACTCTATATATAAAAAATAGTAATCTTCAGAATGCCACAAAAACTTTTGTCCTTCACAACAATGGACACTAAATATTTACTCAACATTTAACTAACTATACTCTGATGATAACATTATGCTATGTCGAAAGTACTCGGAATAAACACAATATGAGCCAACATGTTGTTTTCCTCTTGTCTTTTAACAACCGTACAAAAAAGCTTATTCGCGAATATGAAAGGAGCTTATCGAAAATAAGTAGACAAAACATATCTAAATTATTTAACGAAACCTGTCTGTATATATATATATATATATATGTGTGTGTGTGTGTGTGTGTGTGTGTGCGTGCGTGCGTGCGTGCGTGCGTGTAATTTTGTCTGATCTTTAAAAGACATCATTAGCCCCACAAAGGAAATATATAAAAGAACATATACGTATACAGAGATAAAAAGTTAGTTTATCTATTGGTAAATATATGACTTCTCAGAGAGCTGTACCAGGATCTCTGCCCCTTTTCAGGTGTAATTTTATTATATCTTATAACTTACACGCAAAGTGTGAATGCAAATCGTGTGATAAATGCCCCAGAATTAACATTCAAAATACATGGATATTCCCAGGTTCAGATAATGACCTTTTGGGACTCCTAGACTAATGAAATTATGAGGCCCCACCTCTAATTTACCCATCTTGAATATATTTTACTTGTGAACGACATTTACATAGCTTGAAGTGAGCCTACAGAAGATTCTTCAAATAAACTAGAATAGCCATCTTTTGATTGCGAATAAAGAAAATTCTTTAAGAAATATCACTATTTTATTATTTATTACCAATCAAATTAGTCCATATTTCAATACAACCCTACTAAAAACATTTTTATAACCAGCATTATAACCAAGTTTGGGGACCCTAAACTGTTTTCTATACTAGTCTATATAATAATCCAGCCCTATATATCCGCAGTACCTGAGAAGTGACAATGGATAACCATTTTCATATAGTAAATTTCAAGGATGCTTAAGTCTTCATGTTATTTTCCAAGTTAGAGAGGAACTCGTATGGTAGTAAAAGAATTTAACCAAAATTAAGGTAGATAAATTAACAAAAATGATTCATAAGGAAAAAAAAGTTTAAATCTTAAGTTTACGATAAGTACTTACGTTAAACAAGTAGATTTTCTTGATGTTACATGAGATCCCATTAATGATATATTTCAACCTTATACAAAAAATAATGCCAACCCAATTTATATTCACTCCAATTCTAACCACCCTCCATCTATAATCCATCATATACCTTCATCTGTAGAAATTAGGATTAGCAACCACTCATCGGACAAAGATATGTTTGATAAATGGAAAATTTTAAAAATGGCAAGGACATGTAAATCTTTATATGAACTTTGTTTTCTGTGTTTACATGAAAAACTGAAACTCATCAGATTTTTAACAAAAATTCATTGTTAAATCAAAGAAGTGAATTAACTGTAAATTGTAAACATAGTTTACAATATAGTTAAAATTTGGAATTTGATAATGCCTTTTCTTATAATTTAGTTGTATAGCATTGCACTATATATGGCTTACCTTTCTATTTGTAAGAATAACGTGGATTTTAATGTAATTTTGTATTAATCTCCTGGTAGTAATAGTAACATCTTGTACAGATGTATTGATATTTGGTTGCTATTTTTGACATTTTGCATTGATTGGTTTATTTTCTTAACATTATATATGAAGGATCTTTATTTAACAGTTACATATTACTTTACCAAATTATTCTATGTTTATATTATTTACTATCTTCTTAAAGAAGTTATTTATTTATCAACTACAAAAAAATTTTACATAGGAAATTCACATATAACTTGTTTAGCATTTTGTTACCTTACCTCTCCACCCCAATTTTATTTCTTTGGAAGTTAAAATAAAGATTGTTTTGATTTAGAATTTATTTTTGAAACAAGACTCTCTGTAGTTTTACACAAAGCGCCAGAGTGGTTGATAGCAAGGTGATAAAAATAGTCTTTTTGTGGACCTTGGAATCCAATCGATGAAGTAAATTATTTACTCTCGGAGGAGTGAAATTATATTTTGAAAGTACGTCAGTACGTTCGCACTAGAAAAACAGATACGTCACCAGTTCTCTATATAAAGAGGCGAACCAACCGGGCGATAAGGAGAGCTTCAGGTTCGTCTGTCTCCGAGTGCGGTCGAACTGAGTGGGGTGACGTCAGAGATTGAAAAGAAAGCGTTCGCTGTGTGTTGTTGAGCTTAGGGCGAGGAAGCGAAATACCGCCGCTAACATCTAAGTACCGCTACACCTGCTACTACTAATACTACTACTTCTATTATGACTACTGAGAACGGGAACATCTAAGGTTGTAGTAGTTGCGCTAAGAACAGATCAAAAAGGGTTAAAACGAAGGCCACATCTCTCTTTACCGAAATTATTCGAAGTATTTGTGTTGTTTGGCTATTCACATACAAGAAACATTCAACCTTGTGCAACAAGAATTATTTTTTGTGTTGGCTTTTATATATAATTTTTTTTTTCCTTTCAAAATCGAATCGACTTGGTTATTTATTTTTCTGTTAACCCGATTCTGACCCGACGAATTCGCAGGTGAACCAACGAGGAGCCTCCGGATTTCTACGATCTGATGATCACTCTCCAGGATAAAAAAGGAGTGGAAGAAGCCACGAAAGACGACAAACGTGCCTCCACCCCAAAAAGAGCGATCACCAAAGCAGCAATCATCACCGCAGGAGCGGCCAGAAAAAACAAAAGCAGCTACATAAGGAGGTGCAGAGGAAAGAAGTACCACAAAGTCAACAAAAGCCTAAACTACAACAACAAAGGAAGCAAAAGCAACAGGAGACACCGATGGAGGTGGAAAAATGCCTCCATCTCGTGCTTCGTCCTTGAAGGAAGAGAAAGAAGAGCCAGCTCAAAGGCACTCTAGGCGTAGTAGGGCGGATAGAAGCATGGACAAAACCAAGTACCTGTCCGTCCCCGCATCTCCTAAAGAAACTGTGGAAGTAGCTAAAGTAAAGAGCCTCCCTTCTTCCGCTTCCCGCGCTCAATCCCCCTCTCCTTCCACCTCTTCCTTCAGTTCATTTTCTACACCCCCTCACATGTCCATTTCTTCCCATCCCACCGTTCAAAGAAAAAAATGAAATTGCTCCTTGGCCCAGACGAGATTTGTAATGCAGACAGGGAAGAATGCAAAATGTAACTGCTTCGTCAAACATTAAATCATTTGTCTTTTTTTGGCAAGATGTAATCCACAAATTTTGTGTATTCCTCTGTTCCTAATTTTCTGAGTAACAGATGTAGCTTCTTAGCTTCTGTCAAGTTCTGACAATCGATGTTGAAGATGTCTTCATGACGTCTGAAATAGTCCCCGAAATTTTTATCTTCTTCTAGAGAGTAATTGAATGTTTCTATCGTATTCCACACTGCGTCTTGGGAAAAAGTTACCTCTTTTTCGATATTTTGTTGTTTGTTACCCGCTACCTTTAATATTAGTTCCTGGAGTTGCATTTGCCACTTCTCTTCCATTCTTTCTTGGAGTTGTAATTGCTGTACATTTTGGTATTTTACAAGTTCTACTAAAATACTTTTAAAATCCTCCATGATAAGAGTTTTACGAAAAGCTCGCTTTTGCGTATTTTAATCCTCGTAAATCTTTTGTCGGCAAGTTGTTGTGGACACTGGCAAACGGCAATTTTTTTTTGTGTAGGTCCGAAGTCCTCGTCGCCAAGTTGTTGTGGTCGACGAGGGAAAATTTTGTTTCTTTTTCCTTCCGTCTGAGTTCGAATATCCTCGTCGCCAAGTTGTGGATTCTGGGATAAAATCCGGTACCAAATAATAACAAACGCCAAGAATGAATATGTATTAACGTAATAATACAAACTGGTAATACAGGTTAGTAGTTCCAGGAATGCGGGTTAGTAGAAATATATATATATATATATAGTCTTTGGTATCGACGTATCGCTGTATGACTTCTTACCGAGTCTATGTGCTCGCTACTGTGGCTCTTGCCCGCTACGTTCGTACGCTCATTCCTTTTGACGTTCGACTATGTTCGACCTCTGTCTCTGTCCCTCTCTGTGTGACTGTCAGGTATCCACTAGCAGTAGTATATGTATACTCTGGGTGAGTCCATTTGTGTAAAAAGGGAAAGACCCCTCAACATGGGGAAAATATAAAAACCTACTTCACTAAATCCTGGAAATTATACTTAGATGATTGCTTCATTTTCTGGAAATCTTCATGGGGGTGACATTAACCAATTCCACACTCTTCTTCAAAACTTACACCCAAAAATCAAATTCACCCAAGAATACAATTTCAACGAATTACCATGTTAGATATACACATTAGAAATAAAAACAACCACATAATCACAGATATCTACCACAAGCCTACAAACACCCAACAATATCTTCATTTCAGGAGCCATCACCCAAAAAGCTACCTGATATCCATCCCCTATTCTCTAGCATGTAGGGTTTCTACTATAGTGATTGACAAACACCTCCGAAAAACTCACCTAGAAGAACTACATAAAACTCTAAAAAAATGACTCTACCCCACAACAGTAATAAACAAAGGTTTTAAACTTGCAAAAAAATTCCTTTAGACGAACTACAAAATCCAAAGAAACGTAAGGTTGAACAAACTCTAGCATATGTTTCAACATACAATAAAAACAATCCAGAACTATTTACAGAAATGACAAAAAATCTAGACCTACTTAGCAAGAATGACAAACTGAAAAATATACTAAAAACAACCAAAATAATCAAAAGCAAACGCCAATCTAAAAACCTAAAACACATACTAACCTCATCCAAATTTCATCAACACACAATACAGGGAGTCACAAAATGCAACAAAAAATGATGTGGGGTTTGTGACATCATTACAGCAGGAAACTCCTACACTTTTGAAAACCCCAAAATGACATTCATAATAAATAAAAACTTAAACTGCAACTCCAAAAATGTGATTTATGCACTCAAATGTACAAAATGCAAGAAATCATATATAGGTATCAGCCCAAAACTAAACAACAGGGTCTCCCTACACAAAAGCAACATAAAATTACCAGACAACAGAAAACTCTTTGTATCACAACACATTTTAAATTATGCCAATATACCAGACAGACAATTATTCTTACCTACAAATACAAGAAAAAACTTCATAAACAAATTTAAACCAGCACTAAATAGATCATATCCCCACACGGAAAAGCATACAACATGCACACATAATGGCCAAATACAGTGGTCAAACCACTCACATCCATGCACACATACTAACACGCAGGTATATGTGGAGCACGACTATGTATACACATATTGGCAAAAACAATAGACTGCTCACAGGCACGCGTGCAAACCCTACACAACATAGGAATTGTGTGTGCGTATGTGTGTATATTTATATATGGATGTATATGTGTGTGTATGTGTATACTAATTCTTTATAATAAGAAAGTATGTGTGTACAGAGAGGGAGTGTACATATATATACATATTGACAAAAACAAAACTGTTCACGGGAACACACATGAACCTTACACAACATAGGAAGTGTGTGTATGTGTGTATGTATGTGTACATATGTGTATACTAATTCCTTATAATAAGACAGTGTGTATATATGGAGAGTGAATATACGTATGCGTACGCATGCTGACAAAAACACAAAAAATGGAAATAGATCCAAGAACACACAGGGGTCATTAAAAGATAAGAATATACAAATCTTTCTCACCCTTTCTTGGACCAGTCTTAATTGTTTTATCACCCTTTACGCAGAACTCATTCACAGCCAGTTCAAGAAAGACATTTGGGTCACTGACATACAAAATTTTTTTTTAAATTCCACATTACAACCAGAAACGTTTGTGGTTTCTCTCTTCTTTTTATTATACACACTTTTTTCTCGCTGGAACAACTACAACCTCTTCCCCCTATATATATATATATATATATATATATATATATATATATATATATATATATATTCACAATTGCCATAGAGTTTGTTACTAAATATTCAGACATATCTGAAGAAAAAACATAATTCCCAATGCAAAATAATCTGTCCTCATTTTTAATGGGGACCAATGGATTAGAAAGTCTGAGTACCATTTTGACATCACAATTGGGTCATTAGACTCTGTGGTGTCTTCCAACCTTGTCTGTCCATTTTATATTGTACAACCTAACTGTGCACCGCGAATTAGACATTAAATTCTTCAGGCTATACAGAGATGATGGTCTCATGGTAGTGAGGAGTTCCACTAATTTTAAAATAGATAAAATTAGAAAGATAATATATAGTGAATTCAGAAACCTAAATTTAAAAACTACAGTCAACACAAAATTGAAAACGGTAAACTTCCTTGACATAATGTTAGACTTAATGAATAACATATGCCTACCTTACAGAAAACCTAATACTAATCTTTTGTATGTACACCCCAGGTCAAACCATCCTCCATCCATAATTAAGCATATACCCTCATCAATAGAGAAAAGAATTAGTATGAATTCCGCAAATGAAGGAATATTCTATAAACACAGGCTACAAACACCCTAACATCCATTATATAAAAAATAATAGTACAAACCAAAGAAAATACAGAAAAAGAGAAATCATTTGTTTACCCCCCGCACCCTCCCTTTCAACGAAATGGTCAGTAATAAGCTAGGACAAAAATTCCTAGCTTTAATCGAAAAACATTTTCTTACTAACAGCAAACTTAGTGTTGTGGTAGGATCCACCTAATTTGCATAGTGGAGTACCGACTATATAAATATGGTTGGTACCGGGAAGACAGGGGACGCGAATCAAGAGATCCAACTAGAGACTCTGCCCGACTGCGACATAGTCAACACATTCTCCAGGAACGGTCTTCCCAGGAATATACAAAAGACTATATGTAAATATTGTGTACACTTTCTTGTTTCAATACCTTTTGTTCTAAGTACATTTTGTGTTGCATTATTATTCCATGCATTAGTCAAGTTTCAACACTTAGCAAGATCTTTAATAAAAACACCCTAAAATTAAGTTATAGCTGTACTGCAAATCTAGAAAGGATTATAAAAAAACATAATAATAAAATCCTGAAGAAACTCACATGCCAAAATCAAATAAATAAAGATCGTTAATAATGAAAAGTTATGTAATTGTAGAAAACCCAGAAAATTGCCCTCTGAATAATAAATGCCGCATAGAGACTGTGGTATACCAATGCACAATCTCATCCATTGAGAATCCAAATTCTGAAAAGATATATATAGGATTCACAAAAAATGAATTTAAAATAAGGTGGAGGCTACACCATATCTCTTTCAATAATATTAGTAACAGAAATCAGGCATCCCTATCTAAATATTTTTGGCATTTAAAAGAAACAAATAAAACACAAACAGTAAAATGGAAAATAATGAATAGAACAAGAACTTGTAGAACCTGGGATGACCATGCCCTTTATGCCTACATGAAAAACTACACATTGTCATGTTTCTGAAAAATGAAAATTTATTAAATCAAAGAAATGAAATAATAGTTTTTGCAATCACCACCAAATATTCGCCTTAAATAATTAACATTTTATAAATAGATAAAGAAAAAATAATAATTTCAACAATACCATATAAAAATTACAAAAAAATAAAGTGATGTTAAAGAAATTCAGTTTTTAAAATTATTCAGATTTCCATTGTTCAATATTAACACATCTTTGCTTTGTTATTGTTACTTTATCATGAAACATGTTTTCTTCCTAATATTTCAATCTGTTACTATTCTCTTTTCAGTTTGTGATTTACATTATGTCTAACATTAATGTTTTGTATCAGAAGTATTGAACTTAATCTTAGTAAATTACCACATTGGTTTTGTCACTTACTATTTTTTCTATTTTTAGAATGTCCGATTGGCAAGTTTGGCAGTGGCTGCATAAAGACCTGTCATTGTGCAGACAATAACAAGTGCAATAAAACTAATGGGAAATGCAGTGATGGAAAATGTGAAAAGTCATACTGGGGATATAAGTGCCAAACTAGTAAGGAATTATTTTAATTCTTTCACCAAATCCAAATATTCATTTCTTTTCAGATGTTATTATATTAAGAAATGTGAAAGAGAATTTATTAGAAAATGTAGATTTATTTTGTAAAGGGCATTAATTATAAGATTTTTTTTTCATTCTTTAATGTGTCCACATGGACTTAAGGAAAAATCTTTCACACTGCAATATTTTCCTATAAATACATTGATGGATGAATTGGAAGAAAACATAACCCAACTAAAGGAATTAGAAACTGCATGTGGGGCTAATGAATGTGTATCTTAAATGATTTATGTTTGGTCAATACAATTTATATCAGTTAGTTGCTAATCTAATAGAAATTATATTTTATACACATAAATTTCTTTACTTGTAATATTTGTATGCAAATGTAAATGTATTTACTTTTCTTCTTTCTTGTTATCAATAGTAAGAATTAATTGAAAATTCAACAGTAATGCTTTTACATTTTCAGAATGTCCACATGGACGTTATGGAAATGATTGCAGAGAAGGATGTCATTGTAAAAATTCTCCTTCCTGTACAACTAAATCATGTCCCTGTGAAAATGGGTGGATGGGAAAAGGTTGTAATGAACGTAAGTAAAACAAACAATAATCTTTATTACATTCGCATTCAAATATAATTGACTATTTTCATTCATTTTTCAGAGAAGAATGACAATTGATTATTCACCAGAAATTCTTTTACATTTTTAGCATGTCCACATGGACGTAATGGAACATTTTGCAGTGATGGATGTCATTGCAAAGATTCTTCAGACTGTATGCAGCAATCATCATGTCTCTGTGCTGATGGATGGATGGGAAAAGGTTGCAATAAACGTAAGTAAAACAAATTTCAATATTTATTACAATTTCATTCAAATATTAAATATACTTGACTATTTTCAGTTACTGTCCAGAGAACACTAACCGTTTGTATGTGTGAATTACAAAGTCTGTGGGTCAGTAATAAGTTTTAACTCATAATTTCTATCAATCAATTGCAAATCTAATAGAATTTACATTTTAAGCACATCAGTTTCTTTCCTTTATGTTGTAAATAATTAGAAGAACTCATCAATTATTCAATAGAAATTCTTTCACATTTTCAGAATGTCCACATGGACATAATGGAACATCTTACAAAAAAGGATGTCATTGTAAAAATCCTGCATACTGTACATTTCAGTCATGTACTTGTGCTAATGGATGGATTGGAATGCAATTTAATTTTATCCATTTTATTAAAAATATTTTTATATCAATTTTGACACGATTCCAAAATTTTAATTATTTTTTTCATAAAATTTTAATATTAAAACTTTTATTAAAAATAATTCTTATAATATTCAATTTTCTATTCTTCAATATTAGCAAAATCTTGTTTTTTGTTGATACCTGGCTATGAAACAATAGTCAGCATCCTAATGTTTTAGTCAATTATTACCATAAATTAAGTTTATTCACTGGGTGTTCAATAACTGATATTTTGTACATGACTAAAATATAAAATATAAATCAGTAAAATCATCTATTATTTAATTGATTTTTAGAATTTTCAGTTGGCATATATCAGCAGACATGATATTGTACAGGCATTTTTGAATGCCATAATATTGAACAGGCATTTTTAATTTGCCAATGAAGAAAATGGAAAGTTATACTGGAAGAGATAACTGCCAAAGTAGAAAGTAATTTTAATTCTTGAAGAAACATGAAAATTTCATTAGAATCAAAAGAAAAGAATACTGAATTGTTATGTATTTGAATGTAAATGCATTTATATTTATTTTTGTTTTTATGAATGGGAAGAATTCATTGACTATTCAACAGAAAATCTTTCATCCTTGTAGAGTGTCCACATGGACGTTATGGAACAACTTGCACAGAAAGATGTCATTGTAAGAATTCTTCAGACTGCAAATCTACATCATGTGTTTGTGCTGATGGATGGAGAAGTGAAAGTTGTAATCAAAGTAAGTAAGACATGATAATTACAGTTACATTCAAATATTAAATATACTTGATTAGTTTCATTCATTGCCAAGTCAACAGTAAAAGCTTGTACATATTTTTGACCAGAAAATAAAAAATAAAATGAATATGTGGATTGTGTATTATTTTCACTATCAAAATACTTTAAGTGCAAATGATAATCCTGTAGTTGCATTTTTTATATCTGGTCTCAGTTCATTACTGGTAAGAAAGTGTAATGGTGCACTATACATCCTTTAGTCATTTGTTATATTCTTATTCGGTCTCATGTCTTTCTTTAAATCTTTCAACTATTTATATATTTCTAATGTACAATTCTCTGGGAATGCAAGTTTATGAAATTCCTTTCAATTGTTTATTTCTGTTGTCATTTGTTTTAATGTCATGTCATGTCTTGCTTTTCATCTTGATCTATTTTCATCTTTCAAGTAAAGGTAATTTTAATTAATGATCCCCTCTCATCAGCATCATCTCATGTCGAAATCAATTTGCTGGGCCAAAAACATTATTAAAAGTATGCCGACTAACAATGGCTAACATGTCTTATCCAGCATTTTTGCAAATTTAATGCCTGACTGCAAACCAATGGCAATAAAATCAAGTTGGTATACAAATGAAGCAAAGCTAATGTTTACTGATAGAATGAAACAACATATAGCCTCTCACAAGTTCAATTCTAGATATTATTGGTTGCTCATCCTCAGCAAATGCTCAATTCCTCCTCTCTCCAATCAATTTGAAGTCCTGACATCTACAGCAGATAATGTTGAGTGCTTTACCTGATATCTGCCTCAGAATGAAGGCTCTACTGAGTGATAAGCTTGTCACTGGTTTCAGATATTATTTCCAAACTAGACTCCCACAAGGCCAGTAGATAGTAGATGTGACAACATCCCAGCCACCGTCCTAAAGAAATGTGTTCTTGAGCTAGAGTCAGTTGTCTACAAACTCTACAACAATTTCATCTCTGCTTCATGCTTTCCAGCTTGTTGGAATTTCTTCTTTGTAGTTCCTGGTTTTAAGAATTCTGGAGAACCCCCTGACTCCTCAAATTATCACCCTATTAGTCTCTTACTGCTTTTTGGAAATGTATTCAAGTCTCTAATCACTACTGAAGTGGTTAAGCATCTTACTTCTTATGAGCACCTCTCAGACAAACAGTATGGCTTCTGTTTCACCAGGTCCACTGCTGATGCGTTAATGGCCATCACTGAATATGTTTATCAAGCTCTAGCTAAGAACAATGAAGCTCAGGCTGTGGCTCTAGTTATCTTGAAACGGTTTGGCATGCTAGTCTTCTATGCAAGCTCTAGGGTTACACTATCACAGAATGAATGTTTGATTTAATCCGTTCGTTCCTATCAAATATTGAAATTAATGTTGTTTTGAACAGGCTTGCTTCCGCATCCTTTCACACAAATGTAGGTCTCTCACAAGGCTCTATCCTGGTTCATACACTGTTTCAGATTTTCATCACTGTCATCAGTCCCCAACTAGGTATTTATGCAGATGACACTACCACTTACTCCTGTCTCAATAACAAATCCAACAAATCAGACAAAATAAACTTGGCAAATGGTCTTGAAGAGGACACCCAATCAGTGGTTAAGGAGTCAGAAAATGGCTTGTAAATTTTAACACCTCCAAAACAAAACTGCTTTCATTTAACCACCATAGAGAACCTTTTCTGCCTTCCTTAAGCATGGCTAACACGACTCCAGGAGAGCAACACACTGCAACTTCTTGGCCTCATGTTTTCACTGACTTGAAGTGGAGCAACTACATCAAATCAACAGCTGCATCTACTGCAAGTTGGATCAATGTTTCATGCCAGAAAATCTTTCCTTGTCAAATCTACCATTCATCCATGAATTGAATACTGCTGCCATATCTGGTCTGGTGCTCCTGCTGTACATCTCAACATTCTTGACAAAATCCAAAGAAGGATCTGTAATGTAATCAATCCTGACCAGGCAAATCGACTTCAGTTACTTTCTCACCAACATGGCGTGGCTTCCCTCTGTCTTTTCTACAAATATTTTCATGGTAACTTCTTTGATGAGCTTTTTTCCCTGGTGCCCCAAATACAGGAATTTAAGCGTGCTACCAGATTGGCATCTTGTCCCACCATTTTACTGTTGAAATAACTAAATGCAACTCCCACTTTTACTCCAACAGTTTCTTTTCTTGCACTTCCCACCTGTGGAACTCCCTTCTGTTTACTTGCTTCCCTGGTGACTACAATCTCAAAACTTTAATCCATAGCCATCTTTTGACTTGTTGTCCTTTCCTCAATCCTCCCTATTCTCAATCTTCTCTTTCACTTTCATTCCATGTAATTCTTTGCATACTAGTGACATTCCCACTTTGCTTGGGGTAAAAAAAAAGAAAATAAATTGACAAACTTTTCATTAATGCCAAGATTAAAAGAATGCTTAGAGAAAGGATAACAGAACCAAGCCAGACGCCATTTCCAAACAATTTACCCTCTCTTTGACAAGTGCTGGGAATGTTTACACATTACGCACACTGGATACCTTAATTCTCTGAAAAATACACCCATCAACAGTGACTTCCAAATTCTCCTTGCCTCCTCACACCATCAGAACATTCAAAGATCTAAAAAGAAACATTGCAGAAGCCACTGTCACAACAATTAACTCTTCAGAGCCTCTGGCAGCTGAGACTGACATTTTGGACTGTGCCATAGCTTGTTAAGACAATCTGGACATCCGATAGCATTCATTTCAAGAACTCTTTTGCGGTCTGAGTGGCAACACTCAGCATTTGAAAAAGAGGCACACGCTATTGTCGAGACACTGAGAAAGAGGCAACAATCTCTAATCAGTCGCCATTTCATGGACCAGAAATCTTTCACATTTATGTTCAAATATATGACAGTGAGTAAAGTAAAAAAAAGACAAGAAAATTGTGAGGTGCATAGATGGAGCTTTCTTGCTTCTCATTTAACTCCGCTTATCACCCTGGCAAAGAGAATACTGCAGTTGACATGCACTCAAGGGTGTGCAACTCAACTACCTGTAGAAATAATCTCCTTAAACTTTGGAGATAGGAAGGAGACCAATGCTCAGAGTTATAGCCTAGGTTCTACAAGCCTAGAACTGAAATAGATATAAAAACCACTCAACCTTTTGAAAGACTTGTCCATTGAAAACAAGGAATAAGTACCAAGTGACAATTATCAATGAGTACTCTTGTTTTCTGTTTTCTATTCACTACCCAGATATAACAGTGACAACAGTAATTCAAGCCCTCCGCTCTCTTTTAACCATCTTCAGATTACCTGCTTACATCCACTCTGACCAGGGGACTGCCTTTATGTCAGATTGCATCAAGCAATTCTTGTGAGAACAAAGAGTGTCCATAAGTAGGATAACACCTTAAAACCTTCATTGTAATGGCTAATGTGAAAGATACAACAGCATAATATGGAAACCATGTGTTCTTGATAGACCACTGGGAAAGCTTCTTCCCTGAGCATCTATATGCTATTATTATTATTGCTGTCTACGGCAACTAATGCTACTCCATATGAAACGTTCTTCTTCTTCCTGTGACAAAGCTTTATGGGTACTTCTCTCCTGTTGTGGCTTTCCCAACCTGGGACCATGTCACTGAGTCGTTGTGCTCATCAGAGCAAGCATGAACCACTTATGTATAAAGTAGAGCGGATAGAGGTAAACTCCAATATGCTCATGTATGCTAGCCAGATGGGAGACAAGTTACTGTCTCTCTAAGAGATCTGGCTCCAGGAGGAAAAGATGCAGGTCCTGTAACTGCAGAATAAGTACCTACGATACCTGTTTGTGATACATCAAGTGATCCACTGACAACTAATTCAAAGTGAACAGTCCAAGCATCAAAGTACAGAAAAGCATGTCAGATCAAAGCACCCAAACTTGGAACCTGAGGAAGAAACGCAAGCAAGATGTGGTCTAGACATCCTAATGATGCAAAGGACCCACAAGATGCACAGACATTTGAAGGATTTTCTTCCATATGAATAAATAAATACTAGGGGAGAATATGGTAATATACTAAGCACATCCGATCTCACCATTTGCTTACAACCATCCATTACTATAAAATAAAATATTTACAGCACTAAATCTGAATTAGTCAAATAAAGCTTCTACTTGTTATTATATTACAACTTTCATGGTAATTCTTTGGATGATATCTTCACTATGGTACCTAGGCTTTATGAATTTAAATGCAGTACCAGACTACCAATGAGTTCTCATCCATTTAGAGTCAAGTTGTCTAGATGTAACCATAAGTTCTATGCTAACAGTTTCTTTTCTCATACTTCTTACTTGTGGAACTCTCTTCTGGCTCCATACTTTCCAGTCAACTTTAGTCTTCAGAAATTTAAATGCAATGTCAATCACTATCTACTGTTTTCCTGATTACTCTTCTATTGTTTGCACTCCTTAGAAATGTTTCTGTTTTCTAATTTTTCCAGATCCAGTAATCCCATATGTCTTAGTGGCTTTACTGCCTTGCTTGTGGTGAACTCAATTAAAAAAATGTTCATATAAAAAAATGTTATATATGAATAGTAAAAGCAGGTTTTTGAATCATCTTGATTAAAAAAAAATATCTGAAATAAAGAATATTATAAGAAATATTTTTAATTCAACATTTTTTTAAAAGCAAATTCTTCCATGCTCAATGTTTGCATGATTTGCATGTTATGAAGTACATTTGCTTATTTTTTAGAATGTGGTGATGGCACTTTTGGTGATGGTTGTCAGTTAAAATGTCATTGTGCAGATGATTTGCAATGCAGGCACATTGATGGCAAATGTCTGGATGGTAAATGTGCAGTTGGATACAAGGAAGAGAACTGTCAACAAGGTAAAGAGTTTCTCATTTTTTTAATAATGAAAATGATGTTCATTTAAAATTTCAAAATGAATGCATGAGCAAATATAACATAGAAAGTATTTCAGTTTACTATGGAGGTGGACAGTGATTCAGCGATATCCATTTTGGATGTGCTGGTTGAACCGTATGAGGGTCGTTCATTACTGGTGTTTATCAGGAGCCTACATTTACCAGTATGTACACAAATTGGAATTCTTTCATTCCTATATCTCGGAAGTTAAATCTGATTTCCACTTCAGTCCAGCGTTTAGATTGTTGGAGATGTGTTCGGTCAGAGGGTTATTCGGTAGAAAGATGCAGCCAATAGGATTATCAGGGGCAGCTGAAAGTGTGCCTCTCTCCACCTTTGATGTAGTAGTAGTAGTCGGTATGTTGTTATGTACTGATGGACGAACTCTGTGAATTTTCAAGGAATAACCCTCTGACCGAACACATCTCCAACAATCTAAACGCGCTAAAAATTAAAACTACTACATTACTCACTAAAACTATCCGTAGTATATTGAATAATACCAGCAGACAGCATATAACATCCGATGCTTGTGCCTATCAGGTGCCTTGTAGAGACTGCAACTTGAGTTATGTAGGCGAGACAGGTAGATCATTGAAATCTCGCATTTCCGAACATAAACGTGATATTCGCCTCGGTAATCTAAGCAGTGCTTTAGTTATACACATAGCCAAATCTGATCACAATTTTGATTTCGACTCTGTGAAGATTTTAAAATATATACACAATAAAAACCTTAGGCAGATTTACGAGACTGGCATGATAGCCACCTCACACACAGTAAATACCCGACAAGGTTTCTTTCATATAGCAAGCTGTCTAGCAAGATTAATGCTTGACAAACGTACCGATAAGCTATAGTTTTAAATAAGTCCCCCCCACCTTCCACTTAGGACACAATCTTTTCCTTGTGCGCAGTTCTTCGTAGTTGCCGCCCACGCGACGCCAGCGTATCCGACTCCAAGAAAGAATACTCTGACTTTAGAATTTCAGTTTTTCTGTTTCTGACCAGTCCTGTATATATCGTCTCTTCATCTAACTTAAATCTAATATAAATAGGTCTCCATTAACCATGTCCTGAAGAAGGTCTATTTGACCGAAACGTCTGACATCGACAGAATAACAAAAACAAAATAAAAAACAGTAAACTCACATATTCGGATTTTGCTTTGTCTTTTCCACATTTTCATCATACCGTCGGAGCTACATGTGTTTCTGTCTGTAGTGAAGAATGTGTGTACACATATGCCTGTATGTAGTTTTTATTTTCTTTCACCTACTGTTGTATTTTTGTACTTGTGTATGTGCACTAATGTGTATATAGGTATATATGAAATATATTTTTATATATATTTGTGTGTTTGGTGTTTTCATTTTTATATATAGATGGTGTTATTTTTATGCATATATATCTATTTTTCTGTCCATGTATATCTGTTTTAATGTCCTTTCTTTCCCTAATGTTTGTTTTTCTGTTTTGCCCAAATTGAATTTTATCTATTCTACCATTTTTATCCATGAATATTTGCTCGTATAAGTTATATTTTAATAAGTGGTTAGAATTCGTTTAATAACACTTTCAAACTTGAATATTTCTTGGTAGGTGTATCGGCGTGTATTTGTCAATGTATGTGTATGTACATGTCTTTATCGGTGTCTGTGTGTATGGTCACTTCTGTGTACGTTTCATTGTGTATGTATGTTGTGTTTTTTTTTAAGAGTCATGGAGATATTTCCTGTCTCGTCACTTTTTTGTGTGTGTATATATCTAAATACGTCTGCGTGTTTATGTATTATAATCTGATTGTGTATGTATTGTCATTTGCAAGATGTCATCCTCCCCCCTGTCTCTGTTTATGCTTCAAATGTATCTATGTTGTCATGAAGTTCAGAGCAAAATTTGATCTTAACATTTATTCTAACTTAATTTCAATAAAAACAAAATAAATAGAATAACGTAATTTTATAATTTTAAACTTAATATAGATTAAATTTAAATTTTAAAATGGGTAATTTTTAATTTGTAATTTCAAATTTTATTGTATAATTTAATATTTATTAATAAGAATAAATTCCATTTCAAACCCAACATTAAAGCATTAAATAATTATTATAACCTTAGTTCGTTGTCAAGTTTTTTGAATTCTCATATATTGCATTTTGATGGGTCACTCCAGCTTATGTAACAGCATTTCCCTTAGCTAGGGATGTTTGACTGATTTGAACCTTTTAAAACCCTTTATTCCACATTCAACATCATCACTTGATAAGACACCAGAAGTGTTGAAACAAAATGGCTATTTTTGTAGTGATTTTATAACATATTTATGTTATAATTTTCGAATAAATAATTATATTGGGTCTACTCTGTATTGAGCACTCTTTTAAGAATAGTATTTGTTGGTTATTGAAATTTATTCCATATACACCAATCTTATACTATATATATATATATATATATATATATATATGTATGTATTGCAAAAGACTGTTTTTATATTTTAAAAACTTGTTTGAAATTTAGAATTTATTGCTCTTTTAATGGTTTTATTTACTTTTTTTCTGTCTCATCTCTTTTTTCCTCTGATTTATGAACAGAAAATTAAAATAATGTATGTATATAATGCAGAAGAAAATGCTTTTATGTTTAAAAAATGTCTCTAAAATATAAAATTTATTGTATTTCCTCTGATTCAGTTGACCTAAACTTAATTCTGCCAATTGCATTGGTTCCTCTTCTGGTAATTTTTATCATCATTGCACTTGTGATTTGTTTCAGGTGAGGTTTATATATTTTTCTTTATTTACACTCTTTCAAAAAATATAACATACCTTATTGATTCATTTGAAGTGAACAGAAATTTTTCTCATCTTTCCCTCGTGCCAATCTGTGTCTGGTTAGTATATGTTGTAAATTTTCATTTTTGTTTTGGCAGATTTTTGCATTTAGGCATTGACTAATCAGAAAGTAATCAATAAATATTTAGTTGATACTTTAAGGAGATATTTTGAATATGGATCGGCAAATAAAATCTGGTTTTATTTTGTAGATTTTAAGCCATATTAAAGGTCATTATTCTTAAGCAAGAATGAATTTTTCTTGTTAGATATTTTAACACAAAGTTCCTAGTTTCTATCAATCTTTAAGTAACTTACAGTTATGGTAAATATTTTTACACAAAAAGTAAACCAGATTTTATCAAATAATTTATTTAACTATTGTATACTTCTCAATTTAATGTTTGTGGCTGACTGTTGTTGAGTTTATTTATGTTATTGTTTTTTTATATTATATTCTGGTGATTTTTCCAGAAGGAGAAATTCAAAAAGAAGAAATGGTCAAGTGAATGAACCATTTGGAAACTATATTCCCATGGAAACAGGTGATGATATAATGACATAAAGAGGATGATGGTAGTTCCAAAAAATCTTCTGGCTACTGATGTTTTGGTGGGAACTGAGCAAATATATGCAATGGATGATTAAGTTGACCAATCACTGTTTGACATATGTGTTTAAAATGTTATTAAAACTTAAAAACTGACTTTTAACAAGGGAGACCCTGACTTCCAGAGAGAGAAAGACACTCCCCACCAATTACACATTTTAAAATGTTGTGTAAAATGTAAATGAGAAGATTGTTGAGAGAAATGAGTGCTGCTCCAAAGTTCTTGCTCAATCCATTTCCAGGATCTGACAAAATGACCAAAACATTGATTTTTTTTTAAGTGATCTTGTTATTCATGCCAATGAATTTTCACGTCTCCTTTGTAGTTTTAAGAAAAGTCAAGTAATGACTGTGAGATACATGAAAAGACGATGACATTAGAAAACAAAGCAGGAAATAGTAAAATAGATTTACAAAGATTGTCATTCTTTCTTTCACTGAAATCATTTCTTTTTCTTTTTCTTTCTTTTAATGCACCAAAACTTTAAATCATGTGCTGATGATGATGTGAATAAACAATGAAATGTTATCAAAAGATCATATGAAGGATTTCTATAATTACCCTACATGCAAGTTTCTAGTGTCTTCTGGTGGCAGTGGGCCTCTAGCAGTTCGCCAGCAGTAACATTGCCGAGAGGAACACACTGGCAGTTCAACAGTGGGCCACCCAGTAGCAGATTGTTGGCTTGTGTTTATCTCCCTTTTCTTTTAAAAATGTGTATATAACAAGTTTGTGTTAATTCTATATCTTTAAA
>OZ038491.1:20173797-20176297 GCA_964036315.1 Acanthosepion esculentum
TTCCTCTATCTTCAGAGATCTCTTATATGTAGATAACGGATGATGAAACTAATATCATCTTAACTTCTAGGAAATCACTGTTAACACTGAATAATTCCACCTGGACTAAATGCCTTAATGATGATTTTGATGTCCCTATGGGAGCATACAATTCAGCCCAGATTGATGATTTAGTATATTTTAGATATACTTAGTAGAATCACAGATCCAGAACTAGTGGGCTTATATAGAGATATGGACTCAGCTTCATCCCCAATAGTAATGGTCCACTAACAGTGAATTTACAAAAGAAAATCATGAGGGCCTTTAAATTACTAGGGTTTACTTGGGACTTCTTCTAATCTTCAAATAGTTAATTACCTAGACATCACCCTTAACCTTAATGATAAAACCTTAAATGTAATTATATTGAGAGAAACATATTTATATCTTGAATATCTTAGATGTATTTATTAATATTTAGCAGGATATGGATGTACTTTAAACTAAGCAAAAGTTAGATTGGGGTTAATTCCCTGTATTTCAGTGTTTGTGTCTGCATTTTGATATGAGTTCCCTTCGAAGGTTAAGTAAATTCTCCTGTTTTTTATATTTAATTATAAGTATTTTCTCCAGCAGATATTCATATCCTACTAAATCTTAATAAATACATCTAGGATATAACAGTTTAGGACTCTAGGTATTTAATCTATATAAATGTTTCTCTGAATTTAATTAATAATAATTTAATTCAAATCTCTTAGGTTTTTAAGTTAAATTTCTTGGCTGATTATACAACAAGCTTATACTTATTTACATTTAATTTTTAAAAAAATTTTTTTCACTAATTTCAAAACCCTTTTAAAAATGTTCCGATCCAGACAGTTTTTTAATATTATTTACAGAATTTGTTGAATGAAATACAGGGAATTAAGCCTGATCTAACTTTTCCTTAGTTTAAAGTACATCCATATCCTGCTAAATATTAATAAATACATCTACGATACTGGAGATATAAATATGTTTCTTTCAATATAATTAATAATCATATAATTCAAATTTCATCTGTATTTTAATTTAAATTTCTTGGTTAATTATATAAAAAGTTTATGAAAACTTTTTTGCTATTTTCGAAATCTTTAAAAAGGTTCTCTTTTAATATTATTTACAAATAATTTGTTGAATGAAATATGTCAGAATTGAAAATTTTGCCCATTGACAGAAACAGACAGGGTTGTTTCAGATTCATACTTTAAGCCCTTCCACCATCCTCAAATGATATACTGAGGTCAATTTGTCAAAATAAGTCAACACTCTCTGCCTTTTCCCTCCACTCTCTTAAGAAGATAGCAATGTCTCTTGTTTTTAACCCGGAATATTTTTTCCATTTCATTTGTGATTTGTTTGTAGGTCTTGAAGATTTAGAGCAGCTGTTTTTTAGAGCTCTTATGAAATAAAAATTATTACCTATGGGCTTTTAAGTATTTGATATTCTTTAATTAATATATATATATATATATATATATATATATGTATATATATATATATATATATATATATATATATATTTATTTATGAATAAATCCTGAAAGGTTCATTAAAATTGAACAAACTATTTGATTTTTGCAAAAATTTCCAAATCAATAAATCAATGTGTTTCCCAGCACCTAAGGACACAAAAGTTTTAGAAACACATGCTGACACTAAAAAGTCTTTTTCCTTTTTCAAAGATTCTAAAAAGAATTAAAAATATAATTTAAACTGCTCTCTATTAACCAGCACAAGGATCCATCCCTGCATCCCATTAGAATGTCTGAAGACCAGCTTCTCGAGAGTTCCTCTCTGCGGCTGCTCAGTCTCACGCTGGCCACTGATCTGAGATGGAACAAATACATCGAGTCAGTTGCATCATCCACCACAAGAAAAGTTGGTTCCCTGTGCCGAGCCAGGAAATTTTTCTCCCCGGAATCGATCCTCCAAGTCTATAAATCGACCATTTGCCTTTGCATGGAGTATTGCTGCCATATATGGTCTGTTTGCCTCAGGGTTCTTGATAAGATCCAGAGACGGATATGCAATGTGATTGGCCCTAATCTGTCATCTCGTCTGCAGTCGCTCTCTCACAGACACGATGTTGCCTCGCGCTGCCTTTTTTCAAGTACTTTCACGGTAATTGCTCCGAGGAGCTGCTTTCGCTTGTCCCTAGGCCTCGTGAATTTAAATGTCCTACGAGGGTGGCATCCCGCTCCCACCCCTCCACACTGGAACTTGTTAGATGTAGACGTCTCTTCTACTCCAATAGCTTCATGTCACGCACATCTCGCCTATGGAACTCCCTTCCTTATTCCTGTTTCCCTGACAAATACAATCTCCAAATATTTAAGTGTAGCGTCAATCGACATCTCCAGTTGCCTTGATCTATCCACTTCCCTTCTCCACATCCTTTCATTTTTCATTCCTATCTGCTCTCACTCCAAATCTTCTGTAACCCCCTTGCCTTGATCGACCCACTGTCTTTCTC
>OZ038491.1:20186297-20413797 GCA_964036315.1 Acanthosepion esculentum
CATATATATATATATCTGTATGTATGTATACATATATATATATATATATCTGTATGTATGTATACATATATATATATATATATCTGTATGTATGTATACATATATATATATATATATATATATCTGTATGTATGTATACATATATATATATATATATATATCTGTATGTATGTATACATATATATATATATATATATATATATATATATATCTGTATGTATGTATACATATATATATATATATATATATCTGTATGTATGTATACATATATATATATATATATATCTGTATGTATGTATACATATATATATATATATATATATCTGTATGTATGTATACATATATATATATATATATATATCTGTATGTATGTATACATATATATATATATATATATCTGTATGTATGTATACATACATATATATATATATATATATATATATATATATATATCTGTATGTATGTATACATATATATATATATATATATATCTGTATGTATGTATACATATATATATATATATATATATATATATATATATATATATATATATATATATATATATCTGTGTGTATGTATACATATATATATATATATATATATATATATATATATATCTGTGTGTATGTATACATATATATATATATATATATATATATATATATATATATATATATATATATATCTGTATGTATGTTCAGAAATTCTCATCTAACTCGATGCTCAACTTATCCAGTGTACCCACACCCAATCCCCTGCCCCAGAAGTGAGGATCTATTAAGTGAGTTGCACATAATCCCATCATTGATATTGGGTATCATCTCTAAATTAGACTCCCATAAGACTAACGGTGGAGACAGGATACCATCCATTATCCTGAAGAAATGTGCTCCTGAACTGGCCCCTGTCCTCTCCAAATTATATAACTACTAACTTATATAACTACCAGCCTGTTGGAAGTCCTCATCTATTATAGCTGTCTTTAAGAACTCTTAGAGACCCTTCTGACCCATCTAACTAACTTCCTATCAGTCTCCTACCACTGTTCAGCAAAGTCTTTGAAGCTTTAATCAATGTCAAAGTGGTTAAGCACCTTACATCCCATGATTTGCTTTCTGACAAGCAATATGGTTTCCGCAATGCCCGTTCTACAGCTGATATGCTCATGGCTTGTACCATGGTTCTAGATATCTCTAAAGCATTTAATAGGGTTTGGCATGTCGGCCTCCTTCATAAGCTTCAGGGACACAGAATTTCCGGTCTATTATTTGGCTTAATATGAAAATTCCGATCAAACCATGTAATGAAGGTCGTCTTTAACGGATTTTCTTCCAGTTCCTTTCCCACAAACACAAGTGTTCCCCAAGGCTCTATCCTGGGCCCTATTCTGTTCCTTATCTTCATTAACGATCTTCCCGATGTCATCAGTACCTAAATAGGCATCTATGCAGACGACAGTACTATTTACTCCTGTCTCAAAAGCAAGTCTGGTATCATTGACAAAACTAACTTGACTGTTAGTCTCAAAAAAGACCTCCAATCAGTTGTAGACTGGGACAAGAAATGGCTGGTTAACTTTAATGCTTCAAAAACAAAACTGCTCTCTATTAATCACCATAGGGAACCATCCCTGCCTTCCATCAGAATGTCTGATGCTCAACTTTACATAGTCACCTCTTTGCAACTGCTTGGTCCCACACTGTCCACTGGAACAAATACATTGAATCAATAGCTTCATCCACTGCAAGGAAAGTTGGTTACCTGTGTCACACCAGAAAGTTTTTCTTGCCTGAGTTCATGCTTCAAATCTATAAATCAACCTTTCGCCTTTGCATGGAATACTGCTGCCATATATGGTCTGGTAACGCCACTGTTCATCTTAAGGCCCTCAAAAAATGCAGATGCAGATATGCAACATTATTGGCCCTGATCTGGCCTTTCGTCTACAGCCGCTCCCTCACAGACATGCCATCGCCTCCCACTTTCTACAAATATTTTCACAGTAACTTGTAAAAAGTTAAATGTAGCCATCTCTTCTACTCCAATAGCTTCATGTCTTGCACCTCCCGTCTGTGAAATTCCTTTCCTATTACTTGTTTCCCTGATAGCTATAAATTCCAAGTATTCAAATGTAATGTCAATCAACATCTCCAGATGCCTTGATCTATTTCCTATCCTTCTCTTCATCCTTTCCTCTATCACGCGTCTTTATTCTTTCTCCCACTCTCTGTAACCCCTTGCGTGCTAGTGGCATCCCACCTTGCTTGGGGCGAAATGCTTTATATATATATATATATATATATATATATATATATATATATATATATATATATACTGCGGGAAAAAAATCTGCCTTATCAGTCATGTATCAAAAGATACATGATTTACTAAGGGTTTATCATGCATGGCACATAACTGACTGATGTATGTGCCTATGCAATTCTTTATATATATTATTTATATATTATATATGCACGGTACTTATAGGAAAGCCCTCAATATCAGTGATAGAGCTAACATATTTAGTTGGATTGATGTGAGTTTGTGACACTGGGTTTTACGCTATTTGTGATCGTCAGACAAAATGATTAATTTTTAAATTTTGGATTTATGTATGGTTGCGTATATCAGTGTTTTTATGTTAGTGGAAGGAAAAATTGTCATTGGAACACCACTAATACGTATGCAAACATACATACATGCACGTTCACCCATTGACGTATGCAGAGATACGTACACGCACGCTTACTCATTAGAGCTCACACCAACACCAACACGTGTGAACAGTGTGGGACAACGCATATATGTGCATCCATGTGTCGTTGCGTACATACGTACGCATTTGGTCACTGTATTCAATGTTGGATTGTGTAGCGAATATCTTTCATCTGTTGCAGTGTTAACGTGCAGACGGTTAGTCTATTCTGTTCGCTGAATAATGTTTTCTTGCACACATGTATATACGTATGATGGAGTCTGTGTAAGACTATGGTAGCTAAAATTGAAATTATTTTTAATTTTTTAATGCTGTTTTGTTATTATTTTAATGCCAATTATTTGCTTGTTTTTGGCGATTACACATATGTAAATGGTAGGGACTCTAATTTGTAATAGTTATTAGTATTTATTTGCTGTTGTGGCAGCAAATATTTATTGTAAAACGGTAGAAATATAACAGAAATAATAAAAAGCCACAACAAAAAAGTAACAACCTGCAATGATGCAATCAAGATACCTCAATGCAACTGCAGAAATAAAACATGTACACTCCAAGGAAATTGCCAACAAACAAATATAATATATAAAGCCAAGGTAAGTGCAAACAACAGCACAATGAATATGAAAAGAGAAACCACTGACACCATAACACCATCAATTATTTTCTAGTTCAAACTACCAACATAATTATAATTATTGTTATTACCATTCCACTACCATTACTATAATCACTTCTACCACTTTACAATAAATATTTGCTGCTATAATTGTTATTATCATCACCCACTCCTTCCAACATTACTACTGCATCACAATTACCATTGCCACATTATTCCACAATTACTACTGCACTACAATTACCATTACCATATCAGTCCACAATTATACTTACTTCTCCCTTCCCCAGCAAAATTAATACCACCACATAAATACGCAAGAAGAATAACCACAAGACATTGTTGTACATAAAATATATGTATATTAACAAAATATACAATATCAAACAACGATGTGAAAGAAAACATGCATTTAAGAAAGGTTAAATTAATCAAGAGTTGCCTCCTTTGATTGCTATTTAAGAGTTCAGTGATAGGTAATTATTTGGTTTAAAGTTCACTGGATAAATGTTCATGAGTGTTTGAAAAGTATTGTTGTGTCAAAAGAAGTTTTTAGTGAAGGTGTACAAATAGTTGTCAGCATGTGAGTAAGAAGTTTGGCGCGTGGTTGCAACTGTTGTGGATTGGTTTAGCTGTTGAGGTCTCACAAATTGAAATGAGAAAAATATTGGCTTAAATAAGTGACTATAGGCTCCGATTCATTGTGAGGGAAAAATTATTCTTCACATGCAAACAATCTGATTGGTTGGCATCAAACAATCAGCGAGCAAGCTTTGGGGAGACTTAAGGAGGCTCTGTGAGTCACTTCACCCAAAAGTGCACAAATTTGACTACTTAAAAACAAAATTGTTGCATTACTTCAATTTATAAATTGCCTGTAGGAAAATGTATTAGTGATTTATTAGCCAATGATCGTTTGGCATTGTACATGTGATTTTGTGTTTGTATGTATATGTTCGTGCGTAAGTAGGTTTGCACACATCAATTGAGTTTGATATACCAACCATAGAATATTATACAGTGAAGTTTAAAAACCAATATTCAGTTAATAAAAATGTTTCATATTAAAAACTGATTGATCTTGTGTCACATCTTACTTTAGTAAGGAGCTCAAATAAATAATGCATCTCGTATACTATGCAATATAACACGATTTTCTTTTGTAAAATAAAACGCTTGATTATCTCCCTTAGACTTAGTTCAGGGGCGACAACTCAATTTTCTTTTGATTGCGATCGTTTCTGTTGTACCCTGTCGGAACACTAGTTCTTTAACTTAAACGGAAGTGTTAATTTCGACGTTCCCAGCTCATATTACAAATACAGGCCTTAATTTCAAGCTCTGCGTACCCACCTCTAGAATACCATAAAAAACATGGTCATAAAATATCTTTTCTGCTACTGACCCACTAAAGTAGCTAACCCTCCCCGACACACAGAAAACGTGTACCTAAGCTAAGCAGAAGCTCAAGGTTTAAAAAATTTTAAATTCTTTCTTGAAGCTTTTATTTTAGTTTTAATTTCAAAGTAATAAATTTAATTTCTAATAAGCAAATTACTTTGCTGTATTTCAAAACTAATTTAAATTGACTAAAAGAAGCTTTCCTTTTGAAATTACTAAAACTTTTTTAAAATAGTTGATTTTAGCGTCATTTTTAGCCATCTTTCATCGCAACGTAATTCTTTCAAAAATAAAATATATTTTTATGAAACTATTTGAAGAATATTTGCTGATTTAAATTTTAATTAATCTGACTTGAAACAAATATTATTAGGTTGGTGCAAAAATAATGTCGTTTTTTGACGTTCAACTTCATGTGAGAAAACGACATTATTTTTGCACCAACCTAATACTTACTTTTAATTTAAAAGATAGTAGAAATGCATTTTTTAACACGGTGACAGCTGTTTATTTTAGATTCTGACAAGTTGAATGAAGTTTGTTTCTATGATGGATATATCTGTAAAATTTACTTGAGGAATATAACATGAGGGCCTTTTTATATAAGTTTTAACTAAACAGTAATCGCAAAAATTTACGGAAATATTCTTCAAAATCTAATGTTTGTTGAATTTTAGATACTTTGGCTTTAAATTTACGATAGTTATCACTCTTATTTTCTGATAATGTCATGTATGGACGTCTGTATTAACAAAAATTGGCACACAAAAAGATGTCAAAATTCTTTTTAAAATATTGTACTAAGCTTTTAAATATGTTTAGTATATATAGTTTTTACTTAACAATATCACCTAACTTCTATAAAGCATTTTAAAAGATTTAAAACTTTATAAATTATTATAATTAATTTTTTTTAAAAAATGAAAATAATTTCTGTAAAAATTCATTATTCATCAAAAAATCTTTTTCTTAAGTCAATAGTATCCATAATAATTTTTATTCATATAAACAGTTAAAAGCTTTTCTAATTAAATAATGTCTTAGTATGTGGCACCTACTATAAAGCCAACGCTGATTTCACACAGACCTGACCTGGCTAACATTAGCAATGGACTACATGGCTGCCCAGGTTATCGGCAGCAACACCAAGACACTTCCATCAATAGCAATGCCCTTGGCCAGTGGCAGTAGCAGAGCCTAACCCTCGACAACTACAATGTGTGATAATTCATGAAATATTTTCTCCATGGCATCAAGATCTCATCAATTTACAGTTGAGCTGGCTAGACATAGCCATAAATTCTTATTCTTTTGCACTTCTCACTTGTGGAACTCCCTTCCAGCTCCATGCTTTCCAGACAACTTTAATCTGAAAAAAATTAAATGTAATGTCAATTGCTATCTATTGTCCACTTGATTACTCTCTTCTCTTTCTGCTCATCATTAATGTTTCTGTTCCTAATTCTTCTACACCCTGTAACCCCTTGTGTTTTAGTAGCATTACTGCCTTGCTTGGAGTGATTCCATTTAAAAAAAAAATTTTTTAAATCTCAACCATGTCTTATCTCCATTTGTCTTTTTTTCATTTCCACTTTCTTTCTTGTTAATGATAAGGCTGCTATTACATAGTTATTTTATTTTATTACAACAAATTGCACAGCACTTATTTTGCTTAACTATGATTACTTTGCTACTTAAGTAAATGTAAAAACAGTCTTAGTGATAATATAAGTGACAGATGGCTATAAAAATCCATTTTCAATTATTTATGACTAATTTCTTTAAATAATTGCACTATTGTTTGTCATGTGGCAATAATTGTAAATAAAATGATGCACTAAAATAAGTAACCAAGTAATCATTTTCAAAATCACTGAATATCAATACTTTATTTATTTTCAAAACGTCATGTCACACCAGGTTCTCCATTATTTGTAATGGCTCATTTTAATAAAATGAAGGAAATGGCCAATCCAGAGGTCTCTTTCATAACATTGTTGTAACCAGTATGTAAGAAATCCTCTTATTGGCCAATAACAGCTCTGCCTTGTTTTCATTTTGGCAGACAATTTAGAAACTCTCTCTTTTTTGATGACTAACCCCTGAGCAGTAAAAATATACCGAGCTGCTTTCTGACCAACAACAATGCAGAAAAGTCATGTATGTACCATCTGAATAAATATTTCTAATTATATATATATATATATATATATATATGATATTTCATGTTATTTTAATTTCATGTTTCTCTTGTTATGGCCTGTTATTAGAAGTGGACCCATAGTGTCTATAACTGTATACAACAACTTGTTGGGAAATAATGTGGAATGGTTTCTTGTTATCATCTACACAATTTTGTATTCAGAGTTGACCTTCTCCAAGATCAGCTTCCACCAAAGACAGGCAGTGTAACCTGCTATTTAACCTATTGCTAGGAGAGGAAATAAATGGATTCATGCCTTTTCCAAGGGCATTAGTGTAAAGTGGGATTCAACCAATTACCTTTTTTTTAAATCAATTAACCTCAAACAAGGTGATAATGCCTCTAAGACACAAGGGGCTACTGTGATTGAAAGAGAATGAAAAGACTTTAAAAAGAACTGGAAACCCAATCTTAAGCGTTAGCAAGGGATAAACCTCTACTCCTGTTCAAAAGACCAGGGAGAAGTGTAAACTGAATGATAGGCAAACCTATCTACTCATGTGTGTAAATTTTTTCCCATATGAGCAATCAACAGACTAAAGCTGATGCAATTTTGCAGAATAAATTCATTATAATGGGAATAAGTCATGTTTCTTAAATTGATTGTAAATTTTTCTCCATTTTTGTTATTGGTGTTGAAGTGATTTTGAATACTCTTACACATTTATTGATTCAAACCAGTTTCCTCAAATTTTCTGTCTTTATCACAACATTTCAGTTGTGCTAAACTCTGAAGAATTAATGTGTGTCAGTTTTTGTATCACACTTGTCCATTTTTCTCAGCATTGGATCTGTATTTGTCTGTTTAATTAAGAAATACTGACTTCATCTTCAAAACCCATACAAAAAAAAGTTGGTTGGGATAAAGAAAAAATTAGACACTGGCTTGGAGAAATGACCAAACATTTGTTTTCATTTACAAGATATGGAAATGTCTCTGGTAAGTCATATAGTTTAGCATTCGAATGTATTGTTTACAAGGTGTGAAATGAAAGCATGGAAAAGGAATATGCTTAATCTAGCTGACTGCTTGTTGGCTATCAGTTTGGGTTTGTTATGTCAATAGTGGAGTTCATCCTCTCTGTATTCACGGGAGGTCGTTTTCACAGCCTAATGGGTGGATGGGCTGTCACCCATACTCTCGAGTAGCATCTATGGTTAGCATGTGTGTATGAAGTAAGTCTCTCTCTCTCTCTCTCTCTCTCTCTCTCTCTCTCTCTCTCTGCTCTTCAGCTTCTCTTATAGCCTATATAAGAGAAACACATGTAGACATCTGTGGTAAGTGAGACTCACATCGATAATCGCCAGCACTCTGGTATATTTGTGTTTTAAAATTTGTTTTGAGTAGAGTGCAGCATGTGTGTGACTTAGCTTGACAAAAATTGGTCTGTAGTCAGAAATATATGTTTTCTGATAATTGTAAAAACTAGGCTTTAATTTGTTATCTCTATGTGTAAATTGTGTTTTTCTGCTACACATCTAGTTACTATCACTCAAAGAGATAAATGAAAAAAAAGACACACTCACATCACTTATTAAAAAGGAGGAAAATTTAATTATAGATTCAAACTTTTTAAAAGAGTTGAATAATCTTTAAAATAGACTGTTAATATACTTATTCTGGATAAACCAAAAAGTGATAACTAAATAGGGAAGCAGTAACTGTAGGTCATATAATTTAGCCCCGCTTCCCCATCCTCTTTATGTGTTTTAGAAGTAAAAGGATTTTATTTTAGGACAGAGTCACGGTCAGTAATTTGGCCTTGTCTTCATGCTAGTTTGAAATGAATTGTCCATCCATGTTTGAAATTGTAATGTCATACTTGAAATACTTCCATGTTTTCATGTCAGCTAAAGAAGGTATCATTTCCTCCTTTTACTCTATGTAATATCTTTTTTCTTATATTTTGTGTATGTTCTATTTCTCATTCATATTAATGAGAGAATTCTTAAAAGGTAACACATTTTAGATTATCCATTCCTCTTCACTTATATAGTAATCCTGTTTAAAGTTAAAACTTTAATGTATTAAAAATGGATTTTCCATCATCCACAATTAACCATCACCACAAAACCTCCTTTAGCAGCTGAATCCATTGCTGTTTTTAAATTTCCTGCCCGACTGTAACAATTTCTGGTTTCCTCCCTTTTCTTTCAGTACCCTGCAAAATATCCATGAAATTTAAATGCATTTCTTTTAGGATTAGTTAGATTGCTACCCCTTCACTTCTGTCTTTTAGCAAAATTCTGTTTGAAATGGGGACAAATGTCGGCTCATCTCCAGGCAGCTTTTGTAACCCTTCCCCCCACTTCTAGAGTGTCCTTTAATTCTCATGTTCAAGTGAGTCTGTCTCAATGTGTACACCCAGGTCAAGAACAAAAATTGCCTAGCCTCCACAACTGTCGATTGGTATATACCCTTCTTTAGTACAATGGAAGTGGTGCAGCTGTTCCCTGAGACATCTCAAAGTAATTATTTTCCTCAGTTGCATCTTTGAGCCACAACTGAGAGATGATAATTCCCCCTCAAGCATAGGCTGCGAAATGGCTCATTTCAAGCCTTGAGGCCATTTTATATCCTGAATTAGTTATACAACAATTGTTGGTTAAGCTTCTTCTTTCGATTGTTTTTAAAAAATGTAGCAGTGCTGGCAGGATACGACAAACTACATAAATTCCTCTTGTCAACAATTTATTGAAAACACAAAACTGTGACATTCCTATTCAGTATTCAGTTGAATAAAATTAGGTCAGTACACATTTGTGTTTTCTTCCTTGTGTAATTTTTCTTCTTCAAAGATTTAACTTCTCATTTTTAAAAGTTAAAATCTTTTTTTGGTGTGTATTGGAATTGTTATCCTGCCTTAATTATTTAAAAGGAAATTTTAGTGCAAGAGTTTTATATGTAAATTTTTTTTGTAATTTTTCCTTTTTCTGTCTACTGTAATAAATGTTTGCCCTTTAAAATTGAACGTGGTGGTTTGAGTCTTGATTGTGCCCTATATAAATTCCTTATAAAAATACACTTATATAAAGTTTTCTATTCCTGCTAAGTTTTGTGTGTGTGTGTGTGTGTGTGTGTTTGGCACAAGAATTTAAAAATTTTATATTTTGCGCAAAAAGAGACGAATCTGGTTTTTGTGTAACTTAAAATTTTGCACAAACAATATTGTTTGTTAATTGCTGAATACAAAGAACAAAATTTGTGTTTCTTTTTACAAGACTCGGCAGTATGAAATTTGAAAGAAATTTCGTGCCATCTGTGACTGGATAACTTACGCTTGATTAAAGTAGATTATCAAAGTAAACTAAAAAAAAAAAAATTAGTTAAAACTTAAAAACAATTTGAATTTTTTTAAAAATGTCTGCCTTCCCTTGAAGCAATTTCTAAAAATTTTCTAAATGTAAATTCCTTGGCTTATCAAAACCAAACTAAAAGTTAAATAAAAGTCAAGTGTGGTCTTAACGTAAAAAGCTAGGAGGAGTAAAATTCTGCCTTTTATTTTAAATGTAAATTCAGTTTTGTTACTGAAATAACAAAAATCCCACTCTCTTCTTATCTATTGAAGTGTCTGGTAACTACGTTGAAAATGAAAATTACAAAATAATACTATATCTGATAATAATAGATATTTGCTTGAAACTGATAAAAAGTGGCGTCGTTGCAAATGAAAATTCAAGAATTTCATATTCTCTTTGTGATAGTAGTTGGCACCCACTCGCATCCGAGCCTAGGGATCGTCATCCTCTTCCCTTGTTCCCTTTCTTCCCTCCGGTGGCGGTGACAGAGATGGCTGTGAATTCCCATCCTACCGTTGAAGTGTCATGACCATGAGTCACTGAGGAAAGTGGGTGGTCGATATTGGCCTGTGTTCAACTGATCCTTGAAGAGTTGTTTTGGTCCTCCATGTAGAGCCTCTTGTCACCGACATAGATGAGACATGGAGTTGAGTAGGACGTGATCACGATCTGGATACGAGGCCCACCCAGCGGAGGCGATGTTGAAGGATGGTAGCCTCGATGCTCGGAAGAGATGTTCGACAGGGGAAATCATTGTTGGTGATGCAAGCCTCCCAACTAATGCAAGGGATTCTTTGTAGCTTTGTTTGCTGGAACTGCTCCAGCTGTTTGATGTCACGACTATACAAAATCCAAGTCTTGGAAGCGTAGGGAAGGGTGGCGAGGACTACTGTCCGGAAGACCATAATTTTGTTTGTTAAAGTGAGATCATGATTGTTGAAGACCCGGTGTGAGAGCGTTCCGTGCGCAGTATGAACAGATTTTATCCTGCTGTCAAGGTCTCTCTCATAGGTGACCTTATCTAAAATGATATTGCCAAGGTAAGGAATTTCATCGACGTCTTCTACCGGCTGTCTGTCGATGTTGATGTTGCTCTTTGTGCGAGAACGAAGTCGAACGAGACGGAAGAGTCTGCCGTCGAATCTGTATCGGATGTCAATGCTGACAGGGGTGATCTCATTGATTATGGCGGCGAATTTACAGGGAGAAGAGTGTCGGAGCTAACACAGACCTGTTTTAGGTAACCGGTGATTGGAAACGGGTACGAAAGTGGTTTTTGCTTCTCACGACATTCCTGAATCTGTCGTACACAGAAGACCATGTCAACATTGTATGGAAGGATCTCTTCTGCCATGGGGAGAAGTCGATTCATTAGTACGATCTTACCAGCAATGCTAAGTTTCTACAGGGTGAGCGGTCCTCATTTTTGAAAATCGTAACAATATTGGCATTTCAAAAGTCCTCAGGGAGAGTTTTATCTTCCCAGATTTGATGTATCAGGAGCATTAGCCAGGTCTTCAATTCAATGCCTCCGCGGAAGAAAAATTCCAGGAACACATGCAATCCTGACAGGGAACAGATGATGTGGACATCCCTTTCGTCCCGGGATCAAATGAGGACATAGTCCAAGATGTGATAGTTCTTGGTTCTTGGGTGCTGCCATGTTGTTTTGTGCCGGTTCGGGAGTCTGAAAATGATGTTGGTCACAGTCAGGTTGTGTTCTGCACAAAGACCGAGAAACAGATGCACTAAAATGTTAAAAAATAATTTTTATGTTGATAACTTGGAGAAAACTTAGTAATTCTCCTGAACAGCTATTGTGTCTTTCTCAAGAATCAATTGATAGAATGAGTGAAGGAAATTTTTATCATAGATCTTGCAATAGTAATTGTGAAGAGTGGAAAGCTTTAATGATTAAAAATGGAAATTTTGTTGAATATGAGAGGAGGTCTTATGTTACAGAATAAGGGAAATTGAAAAACAAACAATGAGGGAATCAGTGGTGACTAACACATGCCTTAAATTAATTCATTAGCTAACAATAAAACAAATATGTGTAAGAAAAGTGTTTAATTGTCGATCTTGTTTTTTTTATACGTATCTTGGAGAAATGTGTATTTTTAAGCCAGATGGTAGGTAAAAAATTGTTCCAATTGTGTTAAAATCTATTTTAGAATTAGTGGTTAAAGAACCGGCAAAAATATATCATTGTGAATTGTTTCGGATTCATTTTTTGAATTTAAGGAAAAATAAGTTTTCATATTTATTAACCAACGGGAGAAGTTCTCTCAAGCCATTGTGAAAACCAGGATGGAAACTTCTGTGATCCTCTTTTCTTGAATAAAAGGACTGCAATTAGCCTTACTGTCTTTCACTCAAACCCGAACATCCTCCAAATAAAAGAGAGATTTGGTCGTAACCAAAGCCATGATGATCTATCAAGATAGCTTAATAAATCCAAGTTGGACAAGAAGAGGGACCATCTGGATTAATGCTGTGTCTCAGTGAATGAGGAATTAACAACCACCTGGTGCCTCTATCAAAGATATTGTCTTCATGGACGTCATGGGATGAGAATCAGTTAAGTACAAATCTAACATCTGTGTAACACCACTGCCATTCAATTCCTCTAGGCGTTGTCTCCCAAACAACAAGGCGCAAGCACTCAGTGGACTGTTGTCCCTCAGATGCACACATGCAAGGAAACCTGAAAACTTTTTGTTCTTTATGGGGTGTGTCTCTGGCTGTATAATATTGACATATCCCTCTTGGAATAGGATATGTCTATGATTGTAGAACATTAAATATATCAACAAAATAGAAGGATATATCCCTTTTGGAATCGGGTATGTGCCTGATTGTAAAACATCAACAAAATAGAGGGATGGGATGGGATATGTCTCTGGCAGTAAAATATCAAACATTAATAAATTGAAGGGGCATATCCTTCGTGGATTGGGGTAGGTCTATGATTGTACAGCATTAAAGCGTCAATAAAATAGAAGGACATACTGTCTCCGAATGGGGTACATCTCAGGCTGTACAACATTAAGACCTCAATAAAATAGAGGGATATATGCATCTACAAATGTGGTATGTCTCTTGCTGTAAAACATTAAAACATCAACAAAGATGGATTTATCCTTCTCAGAATTGGGTATATCTCTGGCTTTATAAATTTAAAACATCAACCAAATAATGGGATATATCAAACTTGAATGAGGTATGTCAGAAGTTGTATAACCTTAAAACATCAATAAAATAAAGGCACATATCCCTCTCAGAATATGATATGTCTCTGGATTTACAAAATGAAAACATCAATAAAATAGTGAGACATATCTTTCTCTGAATGGTGTTTGTCTACGGTTGTAAAACACTAAAATATCAACATAATAGATTCAATAGGTTCAATGACAGCCTTCTAACAACCAATAAAACTGTCCAACGAGACATCATCAAAAATGGCTAGATGCAACGAAATAAGACCATCCACCATACCACTCCTGCTTGTCACTGGGTACATAAACCCCAATAAAGCAAAGTGCCTTACTTTTATAGTAACATTTTGGGAGTGGGTGCATTTTTCAGGGGCTCATTTTTGAAGCGGCTGGGTTAAGTGACCTAGTAAGCAGTAGAGAGGCAATTGCTTTGTTGGGGAAGACAGAACAGAAGCCGAGAATCTACCCACTCCCACTGGCTTCTTCTCTGGACAGAAAGCAGATGATGACCATTCTTGCCAGACTTCCAGTACATCAATTTCTTCCCCATCACAATGATGAGATATTTCTAACCACCTATCTCTAACCTGTTGGCAATGGAGGTGATGATCCAACATCAACTGAAATCCCAACTAACCACATGTATGGTTAGGGGAGACACTCACCAGATGACCATACTAACCACATGTATGGTTAGGGGAGACACTCACCAGATGATCATACTAACCACATGTATGGTTAGGGGAGACACTCACCAGATGATCATACTAACCACATGTATGGTTAGGGGAGACACTCACCAGATGATCATACTAACCACATGTATGGTTAGTGGAGACACTCACCAGCTGATCATACTAACCACATGTATGGTTAGGGGAGACACTCACCAGATGATCATACTAACCACATGTATGGTTAGGGGAGACACTCACCAGATGATCATACTAACCACATGTATGGTTAGGGGAGACACTCACCAGATGATCATACTAACCACATGTATGGTTAGGGGAGACACTCACCAGATGATCATACTAACCACATGTATGGTTAGGGGAGACACTCACCAGATGATCATACTAACCACATGTATGGTTAGGGGAGACACTCACCAGATGATCATACTAACCACATGTATGGTTAGGGGAGACACTCACCAGATGACCATACTAACCACATGTATGGTTAGGGGCGACACTCACCAGATGACCATACTGCATGAGATACACGGCCAAGTGTTCACATATCATATAATCATAACGTGTATACTTGTTCACTACAAAGACTGAAAATGTTTTTTTAAATGCTCTCTAGTGCCTTGAAGTCTACTAAGAGCCTGCTATCTGTAAAAACATCAATGTACTTAGCTCTCTTGATGAACTCCATCAGATTGATCTTCCATTTCGAGCGTGACTTCCAAACGAAGCTACCCCAGTTTTCTCAGCAGTGATTTCTACTGGAGCCTCTATTTTTTTCATCAGTTGCATTATTTGCCCCTAGAGCCTCTAACACTTTGAAAACATCCCTCAAATGAGTAGTTCACGTGAAAGTTTCTTTTGCAGTCTTTTCCTTTCCATCCTTTGCCCATATAGTATTTTTGCGTGACAACACATCTTTGAGTAGTGTCATGTCTGGAGGATCTGCCTTTGAGGCAGCCCCAAATAATAAACCTTTTATGATGGACAAATTTCTGTTGGCCATCTTGAGCAAGAAGTACTTTGCTAGTAAGGGTAAATATTTTTTTTACTAAAAAAGAGAAAAAAAAAACAAGGAAAAGCAGGAATTCAAAACAAGCTAATCAAAAAAATAATACAAAAAAAAACAATGAAAAAAAGAAAATAAACAAAAACAAAACTAACAAAAATAAAAGAAATTATTGCAACAAGAATTTTTTCCTCAATCAAAATAGTTCACCCAAAATTTCAGAATGACAAAAATCTATCTTTGCAAAGGTCAAAATTAGGAAAAAACAATAAAAGACTATGCGTATGGAATGACTGCTAAAAACATCCCCTCCACAAATTCATAGACAAATCTTACATATGCATGCTGAGATTTCTTCCCAACCACTTAAAATGGAAGATTTCTTGGTCTTATTCACCATATTTCTTTTATCTTTCTTGTCTTGAAGTCAGGATGCTAGAACCACTTGACTGTATCCCTTTTGCACATGAACATAATCCTTACTTTGTGAATGTTTTTCTGTATTACTGTTGCTTTGCCTACTTTTGACTTACATATATATTGTTTGCTTAGTATTATTTTGCCCTGTTCTTTTTCTTATTGTTTATTAAGAACTTATACAAACATAAAAGAAGAAAGATGTTCCAAAGCCTATTTGTGTATTTGGGTTGTTGTTTTCCAAAATATTTTTATAGAAAATTGTGGAATTAATGCAGACACAAGTCTTTACATACATTATGTACATGTTTTTTTTCTCTCCATGTTGTCACCAGACACAATCCTACATATGCATGCATGTATATGTTTGCATATAGATATATTTACAATATGCATCTTTTTATAAAACATATGATAAAAATTGTTATATTGTTAAGTCATTCTTGGTAATTATTTCCAATCAACAAATGCATTGCTCGGTCCTCAGAACTCACGCAAACATAACAGTAAGTGAATTGGAATTGAAGGAATTCTAGAGTAAATAAATCTGATTGACTGTACTGGGCAATCCACAGAAGATGACAGCTTTATATTAGTTGATAAGATCCCAGGACCAACTTAGTACAAGAAATGCAAATGGTCTGAAAAATGAAGTTTGGTAATCCTTCACTTAAGTGGTGTAAAATAAACTACCAGCCCATAAACAGTGTAAAATCAATAAGACCAATGTATATACATTTATTACAGTTAAACATTATCATATATGGGTAATAGTGGACTACAAAGCAAAAAATGCTGAAAACACGGGGCTGTTCCTGTACTGCAGGATCAACAAAATGCTATTGATGAATAAGAACTTTATGAGAGTATCTCCTGTGCATGATTTTCTTGATTCCAGCATAAACAAACCCGCCAATTGAAACAATATGACTTCTGGGCTGAAAAAAACTACACAATCACCTCTTTTAGAGTTTCTGTTTGCCAATTTAATACTTCAACTAAGAAACACTTTCTCAAACCTCGCTCAATACCACTAAATATCTAATGACCAGGGCACCATTGGCCATGCTGATATTTACAATAAAAAACATTTAAAAATATAAAAAGTTTATATTATGCCATTTAAGTGAAGCAGAACTTTAATGGATTACCTTACAGCACATAAGTGAAAGATTACCTAAAGCTTTTCTGCACAAACATTTTGTAAAAAAATAAAGAATATTAAGGGCAAAAAACAACATTATTGTCAAGTTGAGAATTCATCTTAGCTATAATAGTATAGAATCTCATGACATTGCAAGTGTGTGTGTGTGTGTGTGTGTGTCTATTTTTTAGTATGTTTTTGATACATAATAAAAATCACAGGACCTGAAGTTCTTGCAAATTTCTGAGGAAAAAGTTAAAATTTACAATGCAGATTTTTCAAGACAGGTAGACAGTTCTTTATAATTTGGAAATACAATCTTCTCCCTTCCCATGTTTCCCTGTCCTAAACTGAGGTAAATTTAATATAAATCTTTAATGTGAAACAAACTGAGTGTATCTGTTTACAGACATGTGTAAAGGCTTGAACATAGGTACTTTCATATGTGCAAAAACATAGAAAACTATTGCTATAGTAGAAAAAATTATTTAAATTTCATTTGAGAAAAATACAAAGAGATGTCGAAATGCTCTTGAGAATGACAGTTTTTGAAAAGTTTGAATAAGTTCTTAAAATCTGTCTTTTATTCTCTCCAGATAATAGATTTTAACATGAAAGTTGAATATGGAACAGAATAAAATACAGTGATGAGGATTTAAGAATTTGTTTTTCAAGTACAATTGACTTCCTTAGATTAAAATCATGGAAGTTGAGAACAGAAAATAATTGTTGTATAGGATATCCTGGATTCAGTTATATCTTCAAACATACATAGAAAGTTAACAAAAATGACTGCTGAGTTATTAAAATGGACTTCAAGGTTGTGCCAGTGAGTCAGATATAAAATCTAAATTTCAAGTATTGAATATGACATCAGAAATACGGAAATATCCTCTTTCAACAAAACCTGCATAATCTTATTGTTATATTGAAGACAGATTTTACAACTTCCATTTAATAACATATATTGACCTGAATAATTGAGATAATGTTTTTGATGGCAAAATTGACAATAGGAAACATTCTACTTGGATTTTTATTTGTATTTCTTCCATTTCCGAAAGTCCAGGCTGAAAATCGTAAGTTAACCTTTTTTCTTTCTATTTTCTTGTTTATATTATGAGAGTGGAATTTTATAACAGTAATGTTGCATAATTCTTGATGTTAAGACTTGACTTGAATTTTTTTTCAATCTGGTAAAAAGTAGACTTTAACAGTGGTTAAGTCTTAAAAAGGTTTAAATTTAATATTGTTTTAGTCACATAAAGGCTTGACTTGGACCTTGTTTCAGTCGAGTACACCAAAGTATTGAATGTGTTACAGGATTCATTTCAAACTCTTTTTTTTTATGTTCATGATCATTCCTACTTTAGTCTCTTCAATATTATTACAGATTGTTTTGCTCGTTTCTTACTTTGAATCTTCTAGTCTCAGTTTGGTTTTCCCAAATACTTCTTCATTTTCATTTCTTCTCAATTTTGGCATTGATGGGAATGTTTCCAATTTTAGTCTCTTCAGTTTTATGATAGACTGTGTTGCTCATTCCTTACTTTTTTCCTTTTGTTACAACTTTGTTACTTACTGGTTGTCTTCCTGGTGATATTTGGTAGCAGAATAAGTTAAACTTATTAAATTATGAAGTTGGTACAGTCATTTGCTATTTTTTTCTCTTTTTAAAAAAAATTTGGAAATAACTGCAAACAGGCTGTCATTGTACAAACATGAAAAAGCACATTAGAACTGATGGATGTTTGAATTATGCGAAATGTGAAAAACATACTAAAGAGATATAAGTGCCAATCTAGTAAGGAATTTAGTTTATTCTTTGACCAAATTCCAATATTCATCTCTTTTTGAGAAATGTGAATTACAACTTTTTTAATCTCATTTCCCTTATGACTCTTCCCAGATTCCTATGTTTTTAGGTTACTTGTGAATTCTTACAGTTGCCAGCTCTCAGTTTCCACTAGTCCTGGGTATGACATTAAACTGCATCCAACAGCAAGGCCTCTGATCAGGAGGTTTTAAGGAGCATGGAACCACCTCTTAATTGCTGGTTCTCAGGTCCACCCTGACCCGGGGTGGTAGCACCTGTTAGGGTCCCAGCTATGGGCAAATAGTGAACTCCCAGTTTAGCTCACATCCTGGGTATGACGGTAAACTGCATCTGCGTCCATGGGTATGAGAGTAAACTGTATCCGCGTCCATGGGTATGACGATAAACTGCATCCGCATCCATGGGTACGACGGTAAACTGTATCCGTGTCCTGGGTACAGCAATAAACTACATCCATATACTGGGTATGGCGATAAACTACGTCCAACAGAGAGGCCGTTTTTGAAAAAATAGGTGTTGTTGACTATACGTTTTTGAAGGAATAATGTTGCCAGCAGTGCGTTTTTGAAAAACGATATTAGCAGCTATGTTTTTGGAGAAATATTACCAGCTGTACATTTTTGAAAAATAATATTGCCAGCTATATGTTTAAAAAAAAGAAAAATATTACCAGCTATACATTTTTTAACAAAACCTTATTCAATGGAATTGCAACTGGGGCCAAAACACCATGAAAGTGTAAAAATAGGTTTTAATACCAGAAATTCTTTGCAATAATAAAAAAAAATTATTACCATCAATACATTTTCGAAAACTAAATGTTGCCAGCAATGCATTTTTGAAAAATAAATATTACCAACAATATATTATTGGAAAAAGAAAAATAAATATTACCAGCTATATGTTCTTGGAAAAATACTATTATCAGCTATATATTTTTGAGGAAAGAAATATCGACAGAAATGGATTTCTAACAAAGCAAAAATATTATCGGGAAAAAAAGTTGTCAGCATTAAATGACCTATTGAGGTGTTGATATGCCGTAAAACAAATCAAATCAAATCAGTTTCCACTGATGTCAGGTATTATCAGGTTTCTCTGTTTGCCATCATGGTAAGAAGAAAACTTTTATAATATTTTTGATTCCTCTGACTGTAGCTATGCCATTCAGTGTCCTTTTAAATGATTGGCCCCTATGAAAGTGAATTGCATAGACGTGTTTCCTTTTTTATTTTGTTTTTATCACTTTAGAAGCAGAGTCCTGTTCATAATATAAATACAGTATCCAATTTAATCCCCAATAATTTTTAAAGAATTTTGTATTAACCCTGTTGTTATTTACAAATATCAAATTTGAAATTTGGCATATATTGTGATAACTGCATACTATTGATATTGTCTTTTTTTTCCAATTTTTAGATAAAATTTTATGAAACAGATTGATGCATTTTCTTTTATGGCTTTGGCTTTATTTTGGCGACAATTGCACAAACAAAGGGAGGTAATAAATATTTATCATAAATGAATCCTACCATTAGCTATTTTTCTTTTCCAATTCTAAAGTCATGTTACACATGAAATTTTTTAAAGTGTAAATGTTAGGTTGTAGGGTACAATTTAGCAATATTGTACAAGATATTGAAGTCATTATTGGAAGTAATATTGCATATGCCATATAGATTTGTCCAAATAGAAAGGTAACATTGATAAATGCACCCTTTGCATGCATGAGTTTTCTTTTATCAATGATGTTTCAGATTTACATAACATGTACTGCCAAAATATATCTTGAAATGAAAGCAAATAAACATGACACCTTGTTTTTTTTTTTAATTTGCCCAAAATCAGGGAATTATCAAATTTTAATTAAATTTTCAACACTTATTTATTTATGAATGAATTTTATACTGAATGAATTATTTATTAGAAAATGTCAAGGAAATATTTCTTGTCAGTTGCACCCAACTTTATACATCATCATAAACACTTTTAAAATTGCTCAAACATGACAAATATTTTCATTAAGCAAAATCACTGGAAATGTACACTCCAGCCTTCTTCAATGTCGAACTGAACCCTTTATTCTAGTTCCACGTTTGATGGATGTCAATTATCAGTTATCTCCTGTTAATTTCCCTCTGAAAGTTCTCCACTGCCTTAACCGGGTATTGAACTCACACTCTTTGGGTCCTGTCACTGGATCTAACAAACACCTTTATCCACTGTACCATGTGTCCTTGAGGACATCTGTGTATGAATTTCTGGGTATTATAAACCTAATGTCTTCAGCACACATTTTTTACCAGTGCTCATATTTCAATTTTTGCTGTTATCAATCCATGTTTTTACCACAGCTCATACTGCAATTTTTGTTGTTATTATCGCTTTTCTCTGACAATCCTTATTACTGGTTCCAAATCATATTCATTTCTATGCTTGGTTGGCTCAGGAGATTTTTGTGACTTAGCATATGTTTACAAATTTTCCAATGGTGTTCTTTGTCTATGATCTCAACCTGATCCCACAGAGGGTGGTGATCTCCCTTCTCTCTCTGTATGTGGTCAGCCAAGCCTGATTTTTCCACTTTCCCTCATGTTACAGATTTCTGGTGTTCTTGAAGTCTTACCTTTAGGGGGCGGCCTGTCTCCCCTTTATATTTCTTTCCATAGCTGCACAGGATAGTGTACACACAGTCTTAAAAACCTTATATTGTTGAAACACTCCTATGCCATAAAATCAGCACGCTGAATTAAGGCCAGACATTTTGTCACCACCTTCTCACTCCTAGGGTCTGAGCAAATTTTGACCAGTGGCCTGAGTGTTGACACTCAGGTTCCTCACGTTAAACTCTGACCTTGTGTTGCATCTCACCTCATTGGAGAGGCTACAGGTAAATACCCACTCGGTGAGAGGGGTGGCTAGGGTGATTGGGTAATATCCGGATCAGCGATCATAAATGACCGCCAGCAATCACCTTTGACTAAGACTGCCTGCTAGAATCAGATCAACGCACCAACTATCTGTCGACCTTCGCTGACTGCCTGTCAAATGGTTTCGACTTCATCTTCTGGTTACCAAAAACCTTCAACTGTTTGTCAACCTTCATCAGCACCACTCAAGTTGCTCCAGTTATCACCAACTGTCAGCACATCTAAGACCAACAGTTAACTACTAGTACGACCATCCAGGGCATCTAAAACATCTGGATTATTTGACTGTATTTCCTGTCTATAAGAAAATTTGGCATATTTTATCTAAACTCCTTGTTCTCGTTATCCTTGCCTTGGCTAGTGTCACTTCTTCAATTTTAATGACATTGACATTCGGACTCCACAAGAATATATATGTCTTACAGGTGGTAGTTAAAAATTCATTTTAAACCTTGGGTATTAGCAGGTATATAAAATTATTTTTACTTTTTCACTGAACATTATGCTATTATTTTTCAAATAAAATCAAAATTTTACTCAAAAGGAGACATTTCCCTACACACAAGCCACCAATCTGCCACTAGGTGGCATGCCACTAGTGTTTATAGCTTGTGCCTCACTGTCAAACCACTGACGTGTTCCTCTTGGCAATGTTACAACTAGCAGACACCTAGAGGCTCACCAGTAGCTGCCACCAGAGAACCACTGACATTTCCATCAGTGGCCCACCAGCGAGCCACTAGTGACCTGCGCGTAGGGAAATTATTTCAAATGTATTTTAACATTACTAGTCATTAAAATAGGTACCTCCACAAAAAGTAAACAAAAAGAGCATAGCATGATGAAAAAGACGCCAAACTTGACGAAAACAAAATGTTATCGTCTATGTTCATGTTATTATTAAAGAGGAAAAATCAAAGTATTTTCGGGGTATTTTTTTTACATTTTTTAATCGTTCCTAGCATGTCCGAAATTTTCGTTAAAAATCTTGTTTTTTTTTTGTCATCAAAACTGACAAATAATCAATCATTTTTAATCATTTTTTTCCATTTTATAAATAAGATGAAAATCTCACTTTGAAATTCTTTTAGAAATCAATTATCATTTTTTCAAATATTATTTTAATAAAATCAGAAATTATAATGTTTATTTAAAATATTTTGAACCAAGCTTAACTTAACTTGCGCTGAAAAAATGTAATTTGAAAATAAAACAAAGCAGGTCATAACCTTTCGCGTCACTTGACAGGTGACGAAAGACATTTCCATGACGTTTAGATAGCTTACGGAAGGATAATTCTTTCTACGGATACAGGGAAGTGAAATTATTTACATTTAAGTGAACAAATTTTTTACAACGTTATTTTTAAGGAAAACTTTCAGCGCTCTAATTTTTTTTTTTTTTTGTACTTTTCACCTTTACGTTATATTATAAAGAAATGAAAAAATAAGACTGTTAAGAGTGAGATTAAATTTCATAAGAAAGGTATCTAATTAATTTATAGGTACCTTTCTTATGAAATTTTATCAGAAGTATACATAAAATACTATAATTTTATGTACATTTATTACATTTTACTGTGTTATTTGTATTTTCATTCATTTTATTATTAATTTTGATATTTCATTTATAGAAAAATGTCATAACTGAGAGTAATATAAAAATAAGATCATATAAATTTCATAAGATGATACTGATACTTGTAGGTACTCTTCTCAGTTGAAATTAAAAAATCAAATTAACTTTTCCACACGTGTTTCAAATTAACTTCTCCACATGTGTTGAGTTGAATGTCCGTACGGGGTGAATTTTGTTTTAGCGTGTTCCCAGAATGTGGGAAACGCTGGTTGTGTATAGGAGTTCACATATTGGAAATTTTAAGAGAAAGTTTTATATACCTCGCCTCAAGTGCGAGGTTGCGGCCCGCGGCCGAAGTCGAAATAGTTGCTCGCACGTGCGCGTAAGCAGAGAAAAGAGGAAGAGGCGAAAGGTCAGCCAGTATTTATACTCCCGGGAGAGAGAGACCCCTGTTGAAGGGTTAAGGAAATGAAGAGGAGCTAACTGCGACAGACCTATCTCGTAAGGACACTGACAAAACCTGATGCGCCTTTTAACTAATTTTATAATATTTTAACAACTTAAATGTAAAAATCTATTATAATTAAAAGAAATAACAAATAATTGTATTAAAAATTCATTTTTCATTGAAAAAAATTTTTGCTTTCAGAAAATATTGTTCATATTCATAAAAAAAGCAAATAAAAGCATTTGAAATTAAATAATATCTTTGTTTTATTGAGTTTTGTATGTTACAATTCAGAGTTGATTTTCAGGTACGTGGGGTCAAATTAAAAAAAAAAATAATTTGCATTCCTCAAAGCCTTGTGCTTTTAACTATTGTAATCACTAAACCCGATGTAATCGAATTTCTAGAGTTTTCATAAAATTAGTTATGAGGGGAGGTAACAGATATAAAAAAAAACATTTAATAATTTCCATCATCTATGAATCAATAGTTTCTGAAAGTTTCATTAACTTCTGACAATTATTTTTATTTTTGCAAGATTTTCCAAATTAATGTGTGCCATACAAAAAAAAACGTGCTAAAATTGTATATGTTATTTAGTAGTTCCGGTGATACAAAGAGAAACAAGGTTTTTTTTAATAAAAATTTAGAATGTCCTAAAAAGAAGTAAAATTTTAAAAAACAACTTTGGTCTTTCGTCTTCATAATAACATAAACATTTAGACGATAAAATTTTGTTTTAGTCAAGTAAGTTTAGCGTCTTTTTTATTATATCATTTTTTTAGCGATTTCGTGGAGTTACCTAAAATCAAGGTAAAAATAACACATTTGAAAAAGATCTGTGATCGCTTTGATACAATCATTCTGTTATAAAGAGGACCCTACTTCTAAAAAAATCATTTTGTTTTTAAATTCTGATAACGTAATGCTGTACAAAAAAATTATTTCTCATATTTTGCGAGCGGACCAGTTTCCATTAATGGAAAAAAGTTCTCTCCCTTTGAAATTTAATTTAACTAACAATGACGGGAAAAATAAATTATTTTTATATTATTTTATTTACAAGATATTTAAAAGATATTTTTTTAGTTTAAATTGATTCATTTTAAGACTGTATTTAAAAAACAAAACAAATTAGTAGTGTAACCTAATCGGTTGCTATGACAATTATTTTGAGCAGGAATAGAATTGAAACAAGCAGACGATAGTAAAAACAAAACTAAGTTATACAAATCAATCAGAGGAAATTTTGTCCAGCAAATGGACGTGTTTTATTGCAACTTCATCATTTTTATTTTCCTTAGAAAACAAAATTCTGGGTTCATTAAAAGAGAAAGAACGTGAGTGCAAAATTTATACATTTTTTTTCAAATGGAAATCTCCGATTTGGCCAAACTTCGAGCTTATTTAAGCTAATTTCCAAATAAAAAATTGTTTGCTTTATTAATTTGTTAGGAACGAAAAAACTCGACTACAGAGACACTTAAAAAGAACTTAAGAGCATTTAAGAAAACTAGCAAAAAATAAGGACGAAACAAAAGTGATGGAATTGTTATTTTACCTTTGTTGTTTTTTCATTAAAAGAAAAACATTTTAGCATGGATAACTCAGAAATTCAGCCAGGGAATTTTGTGAAGGGAATGCCTTGTAAACGAGTTGAGATAGAGCTTTTCTATGAAGTGAATGTATTGCCTTGTAAACTGGTTGAGGTAGGCCGAGGTGACGCCGGGTGTTGATAGGCCATTTCTGTGGAACAGTGGTTGCTGCATCAACTGTGAAGCGAATGCCTTGTAAATGAGTCGAGACAGAGCTGTTCTATGGAACAGAGGTCGCTGCGTCTACTGTGAAGAGAATGCCTTGTAAACGAGTCGAGGTAAAGCTGTTTTGTGGAGTGGATGTCGCTGGGATCGACTGTGGAGGGAATGCTTTGTAAACGAGTCAAAGTAGGCTGAGGTGGCGGTGTGGGTTGATATCGATGAAGAATTTTGGCTGGGAGGAATTGAGGTTAAGATGTTTTGAGTCGAAACTGGATAGCTGAGGTGGTAGGTCAAGCCAGGAAGTGGTAACGGCCGTTGAAATGTGCGTTCATGTTCGTAGTGGCGGTGAAGGAGGCAATGTTGGCAGCAGTAGCACTTTGCATGGTGGCTGGTCTGCAACTCTGTTCTCTTGGTGACAAGGTCATGGCAGCTTGTAAGCCAGTCCGGTAGTCCCAAGCGGCATCTCTTTTACCGGTGGGAACATTCGCGGTTGGCCACCACTGGAGTTCACGTTGTAGACCTGACATGGTGCTTAGATCTTAATGCAGAGAAAACGACGTTTGCTATTTCATCTTCTGCCTTCGAGGCGTTCACATCCGGCCAACGTGCGGAATGAATCAGAATGAGATCTAATTGCAACAGGGTATAATAACTTTTTCTTTTCAATTTCATCAATTACGATTTATTTAATTATCTCTTTCTCTGAGTTTAACAATGTCATTCTTTAGGTCTTGTTTATTTTCCTTCATTTTCGTGATGCAATTCTATTATTTCTTTCATCATTTGTAATTTTGTCTCATCTAAACTCAAAACATATTTTATCTCTTGTTCCTTTTCAAATATTTTTATTGTGCAATTATCTGCCAATAAAACTTTAAGATTTTCTGCTCTTCAGTTTCATTAACAACTTAATGGGTCATTTATTTATTACTCTCTTTAAGACAGAAAAACGCCATTTTTTGTCTTTTCAATATCATCTCAGATTGGTTTCATCATTTGTTACTTTATTTTCAGAATGTCCATCTGGCAAATTTGGTAATAAATGTCAGAAGACATGTCATTGTGCTGACAATTCCAAATGTAATAAAACAGACGGACGATGTCTTGATGGAAAATGTGAATATGGATACACAGGAGATAAATGCCAAACACGTAAGGAATATTCTCTAAAAAATGTTTCAGTCTTTTTTGCCTTAAGAAAAATGCGAAAGAAAATGAAATATATATAATGAAAGTCAATATTTAATTTGAAGAAAACAAGTCCGTTTCTTATTGTTTATTTTTATTACATGGATTTTATAGAAATGTCTATGAAAATGGATGTCATTGCAAATATTCTTCACCCTCTGAAATATTTTCCTATAAAAGCTCCGTTGAATGAACTGGAAATATTTTTCTATCACTTACTTGTTAATCCAATAGAAATTATATTTTAGACGTGAATTTCTTTACTCGTTATAATATTTATTGCATCCGAATCTAAATCCATCTTTCTTTTCTCTTCTTTTTGTAATGAATTGGAAGAATTCATTGATTATTCAAGAGAAATTCTTTTAAAATGTTTAGAATGTCCACATGGACGTTATGGAAATGGTTGCAGAGAAGGATGCCATTGTAGAGCTGTTAGGTACTGCACATCTACATCATGTTTCTGTGCTGATGGATGGATGGGAATTGGTTGCAATGAAAGTAAGTCAAATAAAACGTCAATCTTAGATTCGAATTCAAATATTCAATATACTTACTTTTTATAACACAAAATGGCGTGACATTTAATAAGGGAAATAAAAACCGAATTTTTGTTTTAAGTTCTCTCCCTTGCACTTTTGATCATGATGATGATGATAATAATAATAATAATAATAATAATAATAACAACGATATGACGGGGTGGGGGTAACTAAATTATTATTATTTTTAATAATAATATTAATTATTTTTAATATTTGTAAAAAACATATTTTATAATAAAGGTAAAGAGGCTCTTTAAATTGATTAAAGTGCCATAATGTGGGATTCATAAGAGAAATAGAAATCGAATCTTTTTTCTTTTTCTGGCTACAAAATCAAACAAACCCTCATTTCATTTCGGGCAGCTGACGGAGACCGCCGAATGCTGTCGGTTATTTCCGCTGCACGTCGCAATAAATATACGCCAATAGCTTGCTACACATTTTGAGTGGGAATCGATTTGAAAAATTCAAACGATTGGCAAAAAAAGTAAAATAAAATAACCCGAAAAGCTTTTGTGTGTGTGTGTGTGTGTGTGTGTGTGTGTGCGCGCGTGCGTGTTTTATTTTTTTATTTCTGGAATGAAAGCCAAAAAATCTTTATCTGGCGTTTTAAAATATTTGCCTAAACCTAAAATCAGGGAATTATCTGATTCAAACAAAATTTTCACTACTTGTTGATAGTGAATTGATATGTTGTGGGTTGTTCTGATGATGCACGAAACTTAGCTGAATATACTTTATTTTATAGATATATAATTTTGTTTTGGGGGTTCAAAAGACATCATTAGCCCCACAACTGAAATATATAAATTATAAATAAATCATATACAATACAATAATCATGAACAAAAACGATAAAATGATTTTGTATACATTTCAGAAAAAAAATTGTAAAAATAAAATAAAATAAATAAAGGTAAAGATTCTTTAAATTGATTAAAGTTGTTGCGAGGCTGATAAAGATGTCGCCCCTGCAAGCTATTTGTTTTCAAAGAAAGGTGTGAACAGCCAAAACAGTGTGGGGACAAAGGCAGAGGTTTAAAAACAAACATCGATTTTTATTTTTATAATATGTACAAGTATGTACTGTCAGGAGAAAATGCCTGGATTGGTGTCGGGTCCAGGATGACCAGTTTGATCAGGTGAACTGATTGGTTGTATCGGCGGCAGTAGCTGGTCTGTTGCTGAGTGTAGTGTTATCGGCGATAGTAGCTGGTCAATTGCCAGGTCAAGGTGTTGTCGAGATGATTAGGGTGTGTTCCTAAATAGGGCCGAGTCAGTGAGATAATACGTCTTCCAGGGCAGATCAACCATGGAAGCAGGATTGCGCCAAAGGGTATCTTTCAACGAAGCACCGGGAAGATCACAAAGGCATCCAGGAAGAAAAACTTTCTGCCCATGATGTGAACCATGTAGCCTTCAATCAGCCTGCACAACCAGCCAGGTGAGTGATCTCCTGTTAATTCCCCTCTCCAAGTTCTCTGGAGAACTTGGAGAGGGGAATTAACAGGCAATAACTGACATCCATTATACATGGCACATGAAACTAGAAGAGTGTACCCCAGTGAGTGAAATAAAGGGTTCAGTTCAACATTCCAACCACCTGAAGAAGGCCGGAGCGTACAACGGCTAAAACGTTATAAAAAATATGGCGACAAAAATGAGGACAATAGTCCAAATAATGTAAATAGTGTACATAATACCTCATCTCAGAAATATAGACAGATACAATCAAGTTTTTTAAGTTCTCATAAACTTGTATTTTGATTGGTCATTCCAGCTTATGCAACAGCGTTTCCCCTATCAAGGAGTGTTTGGTCGATTTGAACATTTTAAAACCCTTTATTCTATATTCAACACCCTCACTTGATAAAACACCAGAAGTGTTGAAACAAAATGGCTATTTTTGTAGTGATTTTATAACATATTTATCTTAGAATTTTCAAATAAATTATATTTGCTCTACTTTGTATTGAGCACTTTTTAAGAATAGTATTCTTGGTTATTGGAATTTATTCCATATACACCAATCCTATACTTGGTAGGTATGCATGTAAATAAGTATATATACATATGTATTTATATATGTATGCATGTATATATATTTATATATATATATATATATATATATATATATATACACACACACACACACACATATATAGGTGTATAGGTGTGTGTGTGTGTGTGTGTGTTGCAAAAGGCTGTTTTTGCATTGGAGAAATTTGTTTGAATTTTAGAATTTATTGTTGTTTTAATGATTGTATTTACTTTTTTCATTCATCACTTTTACTGAATAATTGCAGAAGAAAATGCTTCAATTTAAATAAAATATTTATCTAAAAGTTAATATTACTTTTTTCCCCCCAATTCAGCTGCTGTAAACTTAATTCTGCCAACTGCATTGGTTCCTGTTCTGGTAATTTTTATCTTCATTGAATTTGTGATTTACCTCAGGTGAGATTTCCATTTTTCTTTAAGTACACTATTTAAGAAAATAAAGCAGACCTGATTGAAATTTACATTTTTGTTTAGACATAATTTTACATTTAGCCATTGACTAATCAGAAAGCAATATAATAAATTGATACTTTAAGAATATATTTTGAATATATAAAATTTGGATTTATTTTGTAGATTTTAAGCCATATTAAAGGTCATTATTCTTAAGCAAGAATGAATTTTTCTTGTTAGATATTCTAACACAAAGTTCCTAGTTTCTATCAATTTTTAAGTGACTTACAATTATGCCTTCTTTATTCTGTTTTTGCTTTTAGGGATCAGCAGAGGCTGTAGTCTGTATTTTCATTTTTGAGAAATTTGAGCAAGTAAATATTTCTACACAAAAAGTAAACCAGATTTTATCAAATAATTTATTTAACTATTGTATACTTCTCAATTTAATGTTTGTGACTGACTGTTGTTGAGTTTATTTATGCTATTGTTTTTTTATATTATATTCTGGTGATTTTTCCAGAAGGAGAAATTCAAAGAGAAGAAATGGTCAAGTGAATGAACCATCTGGAAACTATATTCCCATGGAAACAGGTGATGATATAATGACATAAAGAGGATGAGGGTAGTTCCAAAAAATATTGTGACAACTGATGTTTTGGTGGGAACTGAGCAAATATATGCAATAGAGGATTAAGTTGACCGATCACTGTTTGACATATGTGTTTAAAATGTTATTAAAACTTAAAAACTGACTTTTAACAAGGGAGACCCTGACTTCCAGAGAGAGAAAGACACTCCCCACCAATTACACATTTTAAAATGTTGTGTAAAATGTAAATGAGAAGATTGTTGAGAGAAATGAGTGCTGCTCCAAAGTTTTTACTCAATCCATTTCCAAGATCTGACAAAATGACCAAAACATTGATTTTTTTTTAAGTGCTTCTTGTTATTCATGCCAATGAATTTTCACGTCTCCTTTGTAGTTTTAAGAAAAGTCAAGTAATAACTGTGAGATACATGAAAAGATGATGACATTAGAAAACAAAGCAGGAAATAGTAAAATAGATTTACAAAGATTGTCATTCTTTCTTTCACTGAAATCATTTCTTTTTCTTTTTCTTTCTTTTAATGCACCAAATCTTTAAATCATGTGCTGATGATGATGTGAATAAACAATGAAATGTTATCAAAAGATCATATGAAGGATTTCTATAATTTCCCTACATGCAAGTTTCTAGTGTCTTCTGGTGGCAGTGGGCCTCTAGCAGTCCGCCAGCAGTAACATTGCCGAGAGGAACACACTGGCAGTTCAACAGTGGGCCACTCAGTAGCAGATTGTTGGCTTGTGTTTATCTCTCTTTTCTTTTAAAAATGTGTATATAACAAGTTTGTGTTAATTCTATATCTTTAAAAAGAATCATTATACAAAAATGAGTGTAAAATCTGATGGAATTCATTTACTAATTCATTAATAAAGTAAAATTTTGAATTCAATTACTTGCACCACTTTAAAGTTTTGTTGATTTTTATATTATTTATAAAACATCACCAAAACAAGCTCTTTGAGTCGTAATCTTTGAGATATGCATTTTAAGAATTTGGCAATTAGCTGACTTATTGGGTAAATGGCCTTGAAAAAGACTATGAAATCTCTGTTTTGTTTCTTCTCATTTTAGTTTACAATTAGCATACTTAACACATGAAACAGACCCTCTGGTTTCTCTTTCTTCATATCATATCTCCTTTCTCCTGTAGCAATCTGCTGCTGCTTGGCACTCCAAAAAGAAGCAAAAGTTCCCACTACCCGGGCGTTTTACATAAACAATTTCTTTTTTTCCATACAATGCTTTTGTCCATAAAAACAGTCTCCTCATTCACTTAGTTTCTTTGAAGGAACTCAAGTAAACAAAACTATTTCCTCTGCTTATTCATACAAACCCATCACACACACACACACAAACACACACACACACAAACACACACACACACACACACACACACACAAATATATAATTGTGTATTTGGGTAGTAATACCTCTTTTATACAAGTTTCATTAAAGGTACAGTGATTAAGATTTTTATTTGATTTTTCTTGTGTTCATGTAAGTGTTTTTGTTGTATAGTGTTGTTCTATAGCACATAGTCAGTAGTCAACCTCCTCTTGTCCGACTCTTTGCTCTACACTTTATTTCTCTTATAACCAACATATGCAAATAGGTAAAAATTCTATTTGCATATCCCACTGCATCTCCCGGAACTAAAAGGGTTTCATGCCTTTTGTTGTTATAGAACTTCTTCTACAACCCCTTTCTACTTCTCCCCCATGAGGTTTATGTCTTATTCTTTTTAATGGAGATTTTGGTCTCATTTCCTTTTCTTCTGTCTTAGTTACTCCTACAATCATAAAAATCTTTAATCAGATCATATGAGTAGTTTTCCTAATTATTTATCTCCCTTTTCTTTTAAAATTGTCTACATAACAAGCTAAGTTGGTTTGTAGGTTTTAAAAAATGATTATACAAAAATGAGATTGATGCCTAATAAATCCATTTACTAAGTCATTAATAGTCAAATTTTGAATTAAGTAACTTGCACTACTTAAATATTTGATTTCTCTATTATTTATAAAGCATCACTAAAGCAAGTTTCTTCAGTAGTAATTTGTAAGATATGAATTTAATGAACTTAACAATGAGTCAACAACTTGGGTAAATGGCCCTGAAAAAAAACTATAAATTCTCTTTTCTGTTTCTTCTAACTTAGATTGCCTAAAAATTTTGAATTAAGTAACTTGCACTACTTTAAATATTTGATGATTTCTCTATTATTCATAAAGCATCACTAAAGCAAGTTTCTTCAGTAGTAATTTGTAAGATATGAATTTAATGAACTTAACAATGAGTCAACAGCTTGGGTAAACGGCCCTGAAAAAAGACTATAAATTCTCTTTTCTGTTTCTTCTAACTTAGATTGCCTAAAAATTTAAAAACATTCCTCAATTTCCTTACAGAATGAATTCCATTAAAAAATACACTTTTCTATCTACAGGCATTTTACAAGAAAGCAATCAAGAAATCCTCACAGATGGAGACATTCTGGCTGAAGATGTTTATGATGATACTATTGTATTGACAAAAGAAAATTTCTTATCTTATGTTCAGCAAGTGAAAATGAAAGCAGACCCATTTTCAAATGAGTTTTCAGTATGTAATTATTTTTATGACATACATACACACACATATATAAAAATGTATATATGTATATAAGTTATCATGTATAGTTAGTTATTTGAGTGATGTGACACATTTATTTTTATATCAGGATAAAACACTTTGAAAAGGTTTATTAAATCTAAAAATAAATACAAATCTATTTAATATCTGGGTAATATGCATAATATTTACTAGTCTGACCCTTTTTTTTACAGTGGTGTTCACCCTGTACAAGAACATGGGTTCACTCAAGGTAGAGGGTTAAAGTGTAATAAGTACAGCTTATGCAGATATGTGCAAAAGATAACAGTTAACCCTAGACATGAACAGATTAAGATTGTAGTGATCGGGAAAGCAGTCTCTTGGGAGTTAGTTCTACAAGGCAGCAGTTTGTGGGAAGAAGCTGCTTGAGTGGAACTTACATCTCATCAGGGGCATATGAAGGGAATGAAGGTGGTTTGCTACATTGTGCATGGCATGGCCTGTCTTAGTAGTGAAGCTTAGGACTGGTGGAACTAAGGAGAGTAGTTCCTCTGAACACTCACTATGGAAATAGTGATAGAGCAGCAAGAGGCTTTCAACATCTCATCAGTGAGAAAGAGTTTGCAGAATGAAAAATAATTTGTCACCTACAAAGACACAAAGATGCTTTTCGACCTATCCAGAGTGGAAAGTGAGGATTAGATCTTTAGTGATGGATCATATGTATGAGTTCTGCTTAAGGTCTGGGTTGAGTTTAAGTCCTAATAGGCACTCAAGACATGGGCCATTCCTGAGGGAACATCCATTCATCACTACTGGTGAAAGTTCATATGTAAGTAATATTGTGTTTGGTCAAATACTAGTAGTGAGACAGTCACACTCACAGGAGATGCCTGCATCTGTAACTTGGATTGAATTGTCCAAAGATAATTCCATAACAATATCTTTCATCATGGCATCAAGAGGCCCCACCAAAAACTATTGCATGGTCCAGAACCCATTCACAAAATGGCAGTACAATAACCCTAATATTATACACCTGCTGATAGGATAGCCTCTTTTTAAGTTACTCAAATGCTCATATTCCTGACTGTCAGTCAGATAATGCCAAAACCTTGAAAACATTTACCTCCAGCACCCTTGATGAAGGGACAAATAATCCAGGAAAAAAGATACAGGTGCGTGCATGTCCTGTCTGCAGAGAATTCAAAGCAACAGAACTCCTCCATGGGCCAGAAATATCATATTAGTCTGAGACCATAGGTACCAAGACAATCTTGCTCATATATATAGACTAAAGTCAACCCCCTACTGGGAGAAAGGGGTTGACATAGGTTGCTTGGGGAGGGGGGTGCATCAACACCCCCTACCGCCATTTGATTTAATATTAACAGAGGAGAAAGGTTAATTGGACTTGAGCTACATTTAGGGGTTGGTGGGGATTTCTTTTCTATCTAGTACCTGTGTTAGGTGAGATTACTTAAGGAAATGAGAGTGTGGCATAAACTATTAAATTTTAATTTAGTATCAGTCAAAATATCCCCCTATCATAATAAAGGTGAGTTGGAAATTAAGAGTAGCCTTATTCCATAGACAAAAAATTCAAATTATTTGTATAAAAGATCACACAGCTTACATTTCGGGTTGACTCATTTTCTGCTTCATAATTTAGGTAAAAAGTTTAGGCTAGCCTTGCTGTTTGAATTCAATTGATAATCAACAAGTTTATGGTACTAATGACATCCCACTACCAATAGATGGAAACAAAAAAGGCTGTTAATTTGTCAAGGAAGAAATTGATTCAAGAACAACATTTTTTTTTACATTTTTACAAAAAATGAAAAGTTGATTTTTCACTTAAAGACATGACCAGTTTAGTTTATCAAAATTCTTTTGAAGGAAGCTACATGTGAATGCAGAAATTATCTTCAAATAATAATTCAGATTATTAAGTGATATGTTTCCTTAACAGATTAAATGCAAAATTAAACAATGAAAGTGATTTACTGGAAAGAAGAGAAGAGAAAAAGACTGGGAAAGAAAGGAGAAAATATATATATATATATATATATATATATATATATATATATAAAAATTTGAAATTGTATCAAAGAACACATGGCTTACATTCAAGGAACTGTAGAAATTTCATGGGTGTTAAAAACTAAGATTATTCACTATGCTATGCATTTGTTTGTCACTCATATTTTGGGTGTATCTTCTCGTTCTCTTCCTGATCCAGTCCAACTTTTGATGTATGTCTAATGTTTTTACCTATCAGAGATATTTTCATATGTAAAAAAAAAAGAAGAAATGCATACTCTTATTATCATTCTTTTGTTCTCTCTTTCCATAAAGAACTTTTAGCATATCTCAGTTTTTGCAATGATTACAATTTTATATGAAATAAGAAATCCAATTGAAAGCTGGTTTTATATATATTCTAGATGTAAATGTGTAGCAAAAAACACAATTTAAACATAGTTAGAGATAACAAATTAAATTCAAATTTATACAATTATTAGAAAACATATATCTATAACACCCTATCAATTTTCGTCTAGCCAAGTTACACACACGCGCACTCTACTCAAAACAAATTTTGAAACAAACACAAATATGACATGGTGTTGGCCATTATTGATGCAACTCTTGCTTGCCACAGATGTCTACAACTACATCTGTGTGTTTTCCTTATATAGGCTATAAGTGAAGCTGGACATCAGAGAGAGATTTCCCACATGTATGCTAACCATAGAGGCTACCCAAGAGCATGGCTGACTGCCCATCTGACCATTAGGCTGTAAAAATGACCTGTGAACACAGAAAGAGAATGGATTCTACTATCAATGTGGCAAGCTCAAACTGATAGCCAACAAGCAGTCAGCCAGTTTAAGCATACTCCTTTTCATGCTCTCATGTTACACCTTGTACACCAAACGCTACACTATACGACTTACCAGAGACATTTTCATACCTTGTAAATGAAAGCAAATCTTTGGTCATTCCTCCAAGCCAGTGTCTAATTGGTTTATTTACTCCAACCAATTTCTACTTTAGGTCAACTGGTGACCATGCAAATAAACATGACTGTAAAAATGGAAGATGTCTCATTGTCAGTTTCAGACATGTCTACAGAACAACATGAAGCAAGACTAAACATCATCCATTTACCTCCTTTTAACAGAAAAAAACCCTCAGACCTGCTTCAACCAAGTACAAGCTTCATTGCAGATCCAAGAGGCAGACAGGTTGAAAATGATAAAAAAATGATGCTGAGTTTTATTAACCAAACTGTTCAAGAAAGGCATGTATCATGACACCAACACAAGTGAGACAATCACCAGATAACCTTAAAATCGCCTAGGCAGAATTTCAATGGATGCTGGATTTAAATAAATCCGTCCATCCAGTAGTCCTTGGGAATCACCATTACACATGGTGCCAAAGAGAAACAGCCCAGACTGGAAACCTTGTGGAGACTACTGAATAGAATAACAACACCAAATAGGTATCCCACTCCACATCTACAGGATTTTACTTCCACATTACTACAGAAAACAGTATTCTCTAAAGTAGATCTGATCTGATCTTACAACCAGATTCCTGTGGCCGAAGAAGACATCAAAAAGACAGCCATAACAACACAATTTGGACATTTCAAATTTTTAAAAACTCCTTTTGGTTTCAAAAACACAGCACAAACATTTCAGTGTTTCATAGACAAAGTTTTTCTTGGACTGGATTTTGTGTATGCATACATAGACGACATACTTATAGCTAGTACTGAGAAAACAGAACACGAGTCTCACATCTGACAAGTTCTACAACGTTTGTAAGATTTTGGATTAAAAATCAATCCCAGCAAATGCATTTTTGGTGTCTCATCTTTATCTTTTCTAGGTCACAGGATAGACAACACAGGTATAACACCTTTACCTGAGAAAGTAGATGCCATACGTTCTTTTCCAATGCCAAACTCCTTAAGACAATTAGGGAGATTTATTGGAATGATGAACTACTATGAATGTTTCATAATGCCCTGTTCACAGTTACTCACGCCATTGATGACACTATTGAAAAGCAAATCAAAGAAAAATGTGCAGTGGACTAAAGAAGTGAAACTAACATTTGACAAAGCCAAAGAAGAATTACGGAATTGCACCAAATTGCAATACATCAATCCAGAGGCGAAGTACCAACTAATTTTCCTCTAGCCAAGTTACACACATGCTGCACTTTTCTCAAAACAAATTTTAAAACAAACTCAAATATACCTGAGTGCTGATGATTTAAATTCTCCAAGGAGTTCTGCTTTTAACTAATATAGATATGAATTGGGACAAAATTTAATTTCTCAAAATTTTTTAAATTAAATAAGTGTGTGGAGTAACAGATGTAAAAAAAATTAATTTTAGAAAGATTTTCTAAAGAAAAAATTTTCTAAAATAATTTCACTCATTTGTAAATAATTCCTGAAAGTTTCATTAAAATCTAACAATTATTTGATTTTTTTCCAGAATTTCCACATCAGTGTGTTTTTCCCTGCAAAAAAAGATGCTAACAGTGTCTGTACTGATGCAAGAAAAAACAAAATTTCAAACATTTTAAAAAAGATAAATAATATAATTTAATAATCAAAAAATCCTTTTGTCTTTCCTCTTAATAATAACACAAAGATTTTGATGATAAAATTTTGTTTTTATTAAGTTTGGGGCATTTATTCATCAAGCAAGGTATGCTCATTTTTTAAGCAATCTGTGACAGTACTCCCCCATATATATATATATATATATATATATATATATTGAAAGTGATGATTGAAATTGAATACTGCAATTATGTTATTTTAAAACAAAATATTGAAATGAATGTTTGAAGATTAAAAAAGAATATTCAAATCAGTATCTATATATTGAAAATGAATGCTGAATTTGAATGTTTGAATACTGAAAATGATCATATGAATATTGAATTTGAATATATATATATATATTGAAAAATAAATTTGAATGCTTAAATATTGAAATTGTATAATGAAATGTATTTCTAAATATTGATACTAAATTTATAAATATTGAAATTACCTGTTTGAATATTGAATTTAAACGTAAAAATATTTAGACCCTTAATATTGAAAATGAATACTAAATCGAAATGTTTGAATGTTGAAATTCAGTAACTGAATATTGAATTTGAATGTCTGAATGTTAAATTTAAATATTAAAAAAATATTCAAATGTTTAATATCAAAATTGGATGACTGAATACTGAAACTAAATATTGAAATTTACTATCTGAATTGGATATTGATTTTCTGAATATAGAAATTGAAATATTGAATACAAATACTGAAGTGTATGCATGGATATTAAAAGTGAATGCTATTTTGCGAGAGATTCCCTCAAGAAAGAGGGAAAGCAATCACCAAACTGAGGCTAATCCCCACCATCCTCAAACACACCAAAAAGTTAATATTTCTCTCTTTTGAAATTTGAATTTCCTACTCAGAAAAAAACAATGGAATTATGAGCACAATTGGTAATATCTTTTGAAAATATGCAGAGATAATAGAATGTCATTTATATTTCTTTAATAAGAATTTTAACATCAGCTTATATATAGCACAAAAGTTAATATATTCTATAATGTAGATTTATAAAATGATTATTTTTGTAATGAATGATAATTAACTTGTCAAATAAATCTAAGATTATAGATGATAATAATAATGAATAAAAGGTAATTATTAATGATATTTGTTGTTATTTTTTACAGATCCTTGACAAGCATGTTAAGTATCCATGTAAAACAGGCAAATCAGCTGAAAACATTTGTAAGAATCGCTGTAAAGCCGTATTGCCCTGTAAGTATCATAAAGTCTTTGAAAATCTCAGTCACAAAATTTTAGATTATCTTCCTTGAATTCTACAACATTATGACAAACCAAGACTATGATGATGAAAAAATCATTTGGAATATTTTATCTATTAAGATGCTAATCAATGGATGTTCTTATTTTTAGATGATCATTCCCGTGTAGTTCTACACTGTGCTGGAACATCAAGTGCAGATTATATTAATGCCAGTTACATCAATGTAAGTTGTTTCTCCTTTAAATTTCATTTTATTTTTCCACTGTCAAGAAGGCTTTCCTAATATTTCAATAAAATCTTCAGTTGAAAGGATAACAAATTTAATCTATTATATAAAAATTGAAGTTGACTTTGTGTCTATTTGATGTATAAGTCTTACAAGGCATAAAATCCATTTATTTTTTTAATCGCAACTAATAGAAAATGTGTGTGAGTTGATGTGCATATTTTCAGGTTTTTCAGCAGGAAATGCATTTGCATATTTTTCAGAAAGAATAAAATATTTTGGCTATAATTACAAACAAGAAGGCAACAGGATTAAAGAATTTAAGAAAAAACATAAATTTTTTTAGGTTAATTCAGTTGAATATAAATGTAATAAAAGTCTATTAATAGAAAGTCATATCAACTAAATGAGAAAACATGGCTCCTCATTTACTGAGAGAATTAAAGAAAAGCCGAATGACATAAAAAGAATAGCATTTGATAAATAGATTTTTAAAAATGCAGCATCAATGATTAATCATTACTTTCTTTATTAATAATCTTTATTAACAATGTTTAAAAACTGGAATATTGCTTTCTAAATAGAATGACACAATTTCTTAACATCTGTGATTTCCAAAATAAGTTAACCATTATGATTTTTTCAATATCCTTTAAGAAATTTGAACAATATGCATGAACTAAATATGATACAGACTTTTGACACTACACTTTGTGAGCACAATCTTTTAGATCAGGTTTCGGCAACTTTTTTGCCTTCATGGACTGGATTGAGTATTAATGGCAAATAACAGGCTGGATGAAGGGCATAAAAGACTAATTATGGAAAATTACATATGCTAAAATTTAATTACTAGTGTTCACTATACTTAAAATAATTTGTATTAACCACAGACGAATGTAGTAATTGAAAAACATCATTTATTCAATTTAAGACATCGTTGGAATCATTTGTTTAAAAAATCATAAAAATACATAGCAGCAAAAAAATTAATGGGAAACTTGATGTATTTTGTTCTTTGAAAGCTTCTCAGGTTTGTTGATCCCAAGAGCAAGATATTATCAAGACAGTTATCAGTTAAACTTGTTCTGAAATTGTACTCAGATTACTTCAGTTTGAAAAATAATTGTTCGAACTGATAAGTGCTTCCAAACAAAGGTACCATCTTTTTTGCATGATTCACTAAGTTGGTATATTTCCCACTTGGAAAAATATATTTTGTATAGAGATTGATCAATGAAATGATAGAAAATGTGCATAATTTTTATTTCAAGGTTGATGTTCCCATAACAATAGCTTTTTTTCAAAGGCAACAATATGGTTATACATTTTATTTACGAGCTTATTTTTACTTGAAGTTGTATTTTTAGGTTATTTAAATGAGTTGTGATGCCAATTTGCTTCCAAAAATCAAACTTCATTTTTGATATCGTTTTCAACAAAGCTTCAAAGATGTCTGCTCTAATTATGGTTTCCTTCATAGGAATTAACTGAATAAATTCTTCAAAGATCTGAAAAGTTGAAGTCACTCTTCTCACAAAGATAGCAAGTTGTGCAATGTCACTTAAGTGTGTACTCTCATCAATAGCAAATATATTGTAATTCAGTGCAGGCATTGATTAATTGATTTTTAGCATCTGATGACATTTCTTCAACCTGTTGTATGACTATCCTCAAAGACAGGCTTCAAATAATGACATTTTTTTCTGTACAAACAATATCCAACACTGCCTGTAAGCATTCTTTAAAAAAGTCACCATCTGTAAATGGTTTCATCTTTTCTGCGAAGGATCTTGAGACTCCATAGCTGACAGTTGTATTTGCCACATTTTCACCTTTTCTCTTTTTAACAAATGGCATTTGTTTTTCAAAACTAATCTTCAACTGTTCAATTTCATCTTTCCTTGCTTGTCCAGTAAATTTCCTAAAATTTTCCCAATGGTATATCTCATAATCTCACCTAATATTTGCTACCTTATTCACAGCAATGCTTTCTAGACATATGGGACAAACTGATTTCCCACTGTGTTCAATGAAGAAGAAATCTAATGTCCAAGTATCTTGGAAAATTCGGCATTCAGCATCTACCTTTCTTGATTTCATTGTCATCAAAATATTTTCCTATGAATAAAATTGAAATTTATATTAAAAATAAAACCATTAGTTTTGTACAACAATAAAGAGCCAAATTGAAAGAATACAGAGTCAAATTATACAATTACATAAGGTTAATTTTATAAATATTTAAATTAATCATTGTTTTAAAGGAATAATTAAATTGTTTTACTAATTTTACATCTGAATAATTTGATTTTTTAATGGCAGACCTTTTATTGTATTCAAAAGCCTTGTCGCTCATATTACAATTGTTATAATACCAGTTGGTTATGACTAATAACTTGGCTATAACTTGTATGTATCATTATTCTTATTGTTATTATTTTTGTGTTTTGTGAGCAGAAATGATGTGTGAAGCCCTGTGAATACGAGGTAATTTTAATTGTGTTTTTGTTGTCATAGTGTTCACATCCAGTTGATGATGGACATTAGGTAGAGTGAATCAGAAGAAGATTTGTGGAAGCATGTAACAGCAGGCCTTTTATTGTAATTGAAAGCCTCATCTCACATCTATCTATATAATATTAAAAGTCTGTGATTGCATCTTTGCTTGTGTGGTGCATCCATCCAGCACATAATGATTTGAATTAATCTGATTTAAGTGAATAAAATTGAAAAATACAAGTTGTTTATACAGTAAGTATTTTTATTTTAACTTTCTTCAAACAAACAATTTTTTAAGACAGACACAAAGAGATCCCGCTTTGCAGTTTTGTCCAGTTATTTGTAGAGTAATTATTTATGTTTCAGCTTTCTTTAAACAAACAATATTATAAACATGTGAGACTGATTTTGTGCAATAGCAGTAATTTTAAAACACAGTGAACAAGTAGAGTTGAAACAAGACTTACTTTGCCACAGCTTTATATGCAGGAAAATGATTGTCATGCTATAATTGTTCACTGACTTTTCAATTTCGCAGATGTATCCTCTGACTGTCCTGTTTCAGGTATGGCCCCTTGACTGTTGTTGACAAGCTATTTTTATCGCTTATGTTGAGTCGGTGACCAGCTCACAAATTCTGTCTGAGTTCTGTGCAGGAATATACTAAGTAGCCCAAGCCCTGACCTATATACAATGTAATTGGCCCTGATCTGTCATCTTGTCTGCAGTCGCTCTCTCACAGACGCGACGTTGCCTCGCTCTGTCTTTTTTACAAATACTTTCACGGTAATTGCTCCGATGAGCTGCTTTCGCTGGTTCCTAGGCCTCATGAATTTAAACATCCCATGAGGCTGGCATCCCGTTCCCACCCCTTCACCGTTGAAACTGTTAGATGTAGACGTCTCTTCTACTCCAATAGCTTCATGTCTCGCACATCTCGCCTGTGGAACTCCCTTCCTTATTCCTGTTTCCCTGACAAATACAATCTCCAACTATTTAAGTGTAATGTCAATCGACATCTCCAGTTGCCTTGATCTATCCACTTCCCTTCTCCACATCCTTTCCCCTTTCATTCCTATCTGCACTCGCTCCAAATCTTCTGTAACCCCCTTGCCTTGATCGATCCACTATCTTTCTCCACATCCTCTCCTTTACCACCCCTATCTGCTCTTCCTCCAAACCTTCTGTAACCCCTTGCGTGCTAGTGGCTTCCAGCCTTGCTTGGGGTGATAAGCTTAAAAAAAAAAAAATTTCCAGGTAATTTGGTGTTCAACTATGCAGACATCATAGAGAGCACATTATGTGACTTGTTATATCCAATCAGGTTCCAGAAACTACTTATTTAATTTTTTAACCATATTTTGTACAGAATTATGGAGTTTTTTTTTTTGTATCTACCGATTTTTGTAGGATTTATTTGAAGGCGTCTCTTATTTGTTTGTGCTTCACTTATTGACAATAGAATATAGTAATTTATCCTATACTTTCAAATAATCATCTGTATCAAGTCTCAGTTGAAGGTGGTTACAAATAATTATTTGTAACAATATCAATGAGCTGTACATGTAGCATTCTACTTTACGTAGACTCCTCTGTGAAGTATAGAGTTACAGCCTCACCTAGCTAGACATTGCTGTTGTGGTTTCTGTAGCAAGTAGGTTTTTTATGAAGTGAAATTGCTAGCCCTATTCTAACCAGTTTGGGAGTCAGAGTTGTTGTTCTCCTAGACTAGTTGCCAACCAAGACTAGAGAGCCCAGTCCATCCAGTTATTAACCCCTAGCTAGAAGAAAGAGACTGATTCATGTCTTTACAAGCGTATGTGTGCAAAAATGAATGCAGCAGCCCCAGCTGGAATTTGAACTCAACACACCAATCCCACTTTTTGTGCTGATAACCAATAAGAAAATGTCTTAGCATAAATTTGAGAAATGATTTCATAAATTTAGTATCTGTTTTCAATGATAGCGTTCCTGCTATGCATGGAAAAATATTGGAGCTGTTTCTCTTCTACAAGAATTTTTTTGGAAATGAATATTCACCCATCACTGCATCATACATCAGTAGGTTTTATGCAGATAAGTTATAAAATTCAATCATGTTATGCCTGTTGTCTTTTCTATTGTAAACTATTTTTGTTCAAGAGAGCTTAAACATAGATTATTTAAAGGTTTTCTTGAAGAGTTAGATGCTGAATATAGTGACTTGTCATATCATATAGAAGTGTGATACTTACACTGTTGAAAGGTGCCACAGTATTTTGTAATTCTCAAAGAGAAAATATTTCTAAAACATGTACCAAAAATATTTAAAGTTCTTCAGGTGGTATATCATAAATCCTCCAAATAATCTTAATATTCAGCTAATTTTCCAACTAATGGCATCAGTAAAAGCTTTCAAAATGAAATTGAAACTTTTTAGAAGTCAGCTAGCAAAAATTGAAATGTATCACTTTCCAACATATGCCCGGCAGATTCCCATGATGAGTTTAGAGCAAATATGCCAAACCACTTGAAATTCTTCTCGCAGAATTTGAAAGAAGTATTATTTTTTCAAAAGAAAATGACATTCAGTTGAAACTCACTGAGGATCTCTTTTCTATCAACCACTAAAGAATTGTCCATAGAATTGCAATTGGAGGCAACTGAATTTCAAGCTTCCTCAGGTTTACAAAACAAACCGAAGTAGCCTGCAAGACTTTTACTGAAGTCTGGACAAGAAGATATATCAAAATACCATTCAACTTGCTAAGAAAATGTTTGGTATATTTTGAAACACTGACATTTCTGTACAGATCTTCTCTGTCATGAACATAAATAAAAACAAGCAATTTTCTTTTTTCACTGACAAACATTTAGAAGATATTTTGACAATATCTACTGAGAATATTTTTTCTGGAACATAAGCTTGAAGAGATACCGCAAAGAAATCAAAAGTGACTCAATCTGTTTCATGAAGTCATTAGTCTTATTAAAATGAAGATATAACTTTTGTTTCATTTTAGCTTTGAATATTTTTAGATGTGTTCATGCATCTCTATAATTTGCTTTATCAAAAAATAAAACATCCCTAAAAAAGCATATACATAGTTTTTAATGTTTTTTCCCAGTGTTATTTTATTTACCGATATTCCAATATTTTATATTTTTTAAATATGTGTTAGAATTGACAAAAACAAAGGTTATCTACCATTTTCAACACTCAAGTGATTCTGTTAAATTTTACCATTGACACCCATTCCCTATATTACTTATAAAGGTTCACATCCCTGTCCATTCAATGTAATAAAACTGGTACCAATCTGTTTTTCAGTAAAAAAGGTCAGTATTTAATTTTTTCATACTTTTCCTCACAATTCTTTAGCTTTGACTAATGGTCATCTGATGATTTTATTTTTGATTTTAGATATTCAACTTTTTTTTTATTTTAATGTGTTTGAATTTTATACGATAAAAAATGTTAATACTAGTGCCATGTATTTACAGCTCATCTGATGACAGCTTATGTGATGTTGCTAAATGAATCTATGATTTAAATTCAATAATGTGACCTAAAAAATGCATGATGCCAAATCACATGACCTACAAAAAATATTATGTGTTAATTAGGTGTTGAGTTTTAATAAACCTTAAATGTTGAAATGCCTAAAAAAAATACCCAGATTCTAAAACCAAGGATATTTGGGGTAAAATACGAAAATCTAATTCTAAGCCTTTCTTCTCACTACTCCACCCCAAAGATAATTGGTGCCTGCTTAACCATTATCAAGAACCATGCACAATAGCTCATGCTATAATTGCTACCAATTATTTTTTTTTCAGGTAGGAGACAATTACATTGCAACACAAGGTAGGGACATTTTTATCATCTATATATGAAAAACTGAATAAAAGAAACTATTTTAATAAAAATATTTTTTAAAATACATATTTAAATATGCTTACTTTTAAAATTACATCCATTTTTAAAATGACTGAATTTACTTTTGAATATGGTATTTGAAATTTCATTGTCATGTTCAGTGAAAATTCAACAGCCATTATTTGGGTTTTACTCTTGTGACAAAACTTACATTGTAATTGATAAAGATAATAACCACAGCATAAATTTTAATATATATTTTGTTCTTTTCATTCTTCAGAAATATAACTGCAATAATTATTGGTGTATATCTAATATTTCAATTTATTTTTATTTGTGATGAATACATAATATATGCTTGTTTAGGCAATTAATGAACGAAATGAAAATTAATCAGGATTTGCATATTATGATAATTTTGACATGATCAGAGATAATCATTTACTTTTTAGTATTAAAATATGTTGACATTAATATTTTACATTGGAGCAAGCTTTGAAACATTGTTTCATGAAACATTGTGTTTTTCATTCCATTCTGTATGATCTTTATCTTCAGTTTTGATTTCCTTTTTAATTCACCTCTTAATATTCTATTATTTTTAGCGTCTCTTTTCTCTTTATTGCTAAGGATTCCTTGACTTCTCAAGGGGATTTCATTTTATATTCAGATTTACTATTTTGCCTTCACTTTCTTTTAGCTTCTACCACTTCCCAGTTTCCTTTCATTTTACAATTTTTATCTAGATATTTATCATTATATTTTGATTCCACTTTTATAAAAAAAAACTATCCTTCTCTTCTAAGATGTTTATCCTATTTCATCATTTTTATTAATCAAACCAATCTTATACCTATTAATTTTTTTTATCTCTCTGTAGACAGAACAAACTACCTATTAAATTTATTACATATAATCTTTAATCCTTAAAAAAATATCACAATATTTTTATGCTTGGCAGAGATCAAGTCACTAACACTGACTAATTTGTCTTGCTTAAAACATTGTACGTCTCTGATTTGAAATGTTTCCATCTCATGTGTGAAGGTAAGTTAATGGATACAACTTAAAACATCCAATAAAATACACTGAATTTGCTATTGGGAAATCCTTTTATCAAACTATGATAATGAAATATAAAACTAGCATCACCATCTTTGTTGTTCTGATCACTACCTCTTGGTTCGTACACTCTCCTGTCTTCCAACAACTTTTGAAGAATTTCAAACAGTACCTCTTATTTCATTCAGAATTTTTCATCTTTCTGTTGGGGAACAACAGAGGCAATTATTGTCAGTTTCTTTTGAAGAATTGTGAGACAAACTCTAGCGAGTGAAAAGGTTGTGAATTCAATCCCTAACAAGATACTAGAGTTGGCAGTATGGGAAGAGTACACCAACATAAATTCTGTGATCAGGATACCAAATATGACAATATGAGTTTAATCAATTTCTGACATGGTAATAATACATAATCTCTGAATTTTAAAATGACTATCATGAAAGAGATGCCAATTTTCACAATCACTTTTTTAAATTGTGAGTTGGTTTCCTATATATATGAAATTATTGCATCAGTTTAGGAAGAGTTATTTTTTAAATTGCAAAAACAAAAATATGTTTGAGAATTCTACCTGACCTACTAATCACTCTCTATGTAACTGAACTTTAAATTTTAGGACCTTTGGATGGAACAATCGAAGATTTTTGGAGGATGATTTGGCAAGAAAAATGCAACACAATTGTTATGTTAACTGAAATTATGGAAAATGGAAAGGTAAAAAAATCTACCTATTCATTTGAATAAGTTATGTATTTGGCACCTAATATGCAAAACACATACTAGTACATATGTAAACACTGCATGTGCAACCAAAATTATACAGACATTACAGAAATTATAAGCACTTTCAGAAAGTCTGATCAACTAATTAATGAATTTATCTCAAACATTTTTCCCTCATATTTAATAACCAATTATAATTTCAATTGAGAAATTCTGAGGCATAATATTTATCATTTTTTTCCAACCTTTTCATAATTGTTATATTTCTTGACATATAAGATTTTATTTCCATTGATAATTCAAATTACTCCTCACTGTCTTTGAAGCTGATTAACCTTTTTGGATCTTTCAATGTATGCAGTGACTTGAATGTATTTCATCACTTGAAAATTTATTCAAGGTTGACATCAAATATTTTTGGAAGGAAAAAGAAAGTTCAGAACACAATGTTATATGCCTAACTTTGTCTTATATGAACAAACAATGGCTTAAACTAATTTTGGTAAAACAAGTGACAGGGCTTTCTTTCCAACTTTTTTTTTACATATAAATTTTTAAGATGTGTAATAGGACCTTATTTTCAGTAAAACTTTAAAATTTATAAATGTTTTTGATTTGATTATATAAAGAAAATCAAATTTTTGTCTAAATGTTTGCATAAAACTACATTTTACTCTCAATAAATGCAAATCTATGTATCACTACATATTTTCTTTTCCCTTTAGGTAAAATGCTCTGCCTACTTGCCAAATTTGAATGAAATAGAAAATCATGGAAAATTTCAAATCCAATGTGTTCAAGAGAAACATTCCATGGCCTATGTTTACCGAATTCTGGCAATCAAGAAGGTAAGAAGTAATGCCAAGAACTATTAGAAACTTGAAGGAAAATTAATGATTCACTCTTGAACCTCCAAGTAATATTTCAAATCCCAAGTCACAAAAAGCAGAAGTTAACTTTTCTATATATTTGCTTAAAGGTCACAAAAAGAGAGCATTATGCTTGATGTCAAGCCACTTTCTGTTTATAGAATTTGTATTATAATTTCTGGCAAATAAATAAAAGGAACTACTCTGCAGCTAGCAAAAACTACTTTTAAAATGACAAGTTAACTTTACTTTTACATATACTAATCCCTAATCAGCTGGTGTCTAATGTTATATGATTTTTGAACATACATGCTTACATTATTTACACTATATATTGACTATTGTCATCATTTTTGTTGATGAGAACAATAGTCCTAATATAAATAGTGTAAATAAAATAATTCTTCATTCCTTAAATTCAGACAAAAGAAAACATGCTTACAATTTATTTTATTTTTGTAACAGTTTTGAAATATTCATGATGAAATAGGAAAGATATAAAAAATTACAAACATAAATCAGATCATAAAGATATAGATAACAATAACAAGATTGAAACAAATAGAGTTAATGGGATGAACTTCTTCAGGACAAAAGTATTTATATTGACATAAAGCACAAATTAAAGGCTTCAGCAAAATATTCTCATAAAAAAGACTTTTTTCTGTACACTATTAATCAAAAAATCATTGACTTGAGCTTTGGGTGTGAAACACAATTATTTCTCTTCTTTTAAGCAAGGGAATAACACTGAAGTTCCAAACTTCTACTGTAGCTTATGATTGGCTATAAAATCATATCACTTGATTGTTTGAAAGATTTACTAATTACTTAATGAACTGATTTTCTCATGAACACCAACAGGATGTTATAAATCTTCAAGATTTATCCCTGATTTCAAATGGACTGAAAACATGACTTAAAGACAATTCCTTGCAAAAAATAAAACTTTAAAAATATGTTTTAGTTTCTCAAAGCATTGTCCTGAAAATAATTGAAATTGATAGGGAGAGTGGGAGGGAGGTAAAGCTCACTTGTAGCAAAACGTTTTGACATTAATAGCTGAGATAATTTCCTAAGGTAAAAATTTGTTATTGAAGAAGAAGAAAAGAAAGCATATGCTTTTTCCCATTCATTTTGACTTGTCAAACTGTAGAAGATGGCTACAACTAGACAGATACCTGATTTCTGAGCTTATATAAATGCACTCTTATGGAATACTACTAGTACTAGATTTAAATACATTAGGGTGGTCAGTCTAGTCTCTTTTGAAAATAAAATAATTATACAAAATATATGCGTTTATAGACAGGACCTTCAAGACAAGCATGATAAAGTTTGGGATTTTTTTCTTTTTTATCTTAAGAATTCTTGATAATTCAACAATTATCATCCAATTAGTAGTCTCACCAAATCACCATTCTGTAACTTCATACATTTAAAAGTTTAAACAAGGCTAATTCCCTGTTACAACAGATTCAAATAAGATCTCTACATAAAAAATACATATTTATCAATTCCTCAGAGAAATGCCATAATTTAGATAATCTGATAGAGGCTAGAAATAAAATTAAAGTTTCACTCAACTAATTGTCATATACAACTGCTAAATGAAAAGGTCTGTCACAAGCTTTTGATATCACTTTTAGGTCAAATGACAGCTGCTGTATTTGATCATGTTACTATTTATAAGTAATGTAAACTCACATGATTTAGACATTTTCATATTATGCCATCATATTTAAAAAGGATATTAAAGCATCATAATAAACTATAATTGTAAAGATTTTATATATGTTAAGTGCATAAAAAGAGTGTATGTATAAAGGACACAATGCAGTTTAAATATATCAGACAATCAGACAATGATAAAAAGCAAAGATATTGTTGCTAAAAGAAAAGACATTCTGCAGAGATTGGGTCCTTAAGCTATAAATCTTATTGCTTGACAATCTTTGAGAGAGACATTTTGAGTGAACTTGTGGTAATGGTACCAGAAGTTCTTAGCAATATTTATCAGAAACTTTGGAAATAAATGAAAAGAATCAAAGGTATAAACAAATAATATACATTTATTTGACTTTGATCGGAGTCAGTCTTCGATAATTTGGGGTAGTGAAAGTTCATTCATAAGTCAGATCTTGGTCACATCAGGAGAAAGTTTTGGGTCAGTAGTTGATAATGTAGTAGTCAGATCTTCATCTTGGAAATAGGTGTGGCATCAATCTGCTGTGTTTTCTTGGCCCTCAGAAGGGTGGAAAATGTCTTGAGCAGATGACTTAACTTCTTCACATGATACACTTGGCTAGTTTCTCTGGTGTTCCCTTCTCTTCTTCTACCTCTCAACTGCCTATATCCTTTTTGAATGGAATCCTAAACTACTGGCACAAAGATTGGTTTCAGCTAATCTCAAAAGTTTCTTTGTGTTAAATTCTTTGACTGGCCAAAATTCTTTTTTATTTTCTGACATTCCTTACTTTTTCAATTTGTTTTTTATAGCAGAAGTTATGTGTGGGCCTCTCTTATTTTGATAAATTTTTAGTCACAATGGCTGGACTCATGGAAAGCAAACTTCTAACGTTTTGCAGCCATTCTCAGTCTTTTCTTCATTTTTAATTAAGGGTCACCTTCTTGTTAGTTGAGAGAGAAGTATAAAGACAGAAGCCTAGAGAGGGAGATAGAGAGAAAGAGATATGGATTTTAAAGGAAAGACAATGCCTTATTTTAATTTTAATTCTTTTTTATTTTCATATTTTATTTTAAATTTGTGTCCATTCAGCTTTGAAACAAATTTGGAAACAAATTTCTCGAGCTAAAATATTAGTCCACTTCTTCTAATCCATTTATCAGAAAAAAATATTCCTTGTATTCAAGAAGATGCTTGATTGGCTGAAAATTTAGATACTTCTAAGGAAACGTCTTTTTTTTTAATAAATTCACTTTCATTTGCATTATAGAAAAATTGCTGTCTGAATTTCTGGGATGAGGAGTTATCATTATTCACACTATTTATATTCAGACTATAGTCTTCATACAATGAGGACAATAGTCTGAATATAAACAGTGTAAATAAATAGAAAAGTTGTTAGTAAAAACCTAATCTGCACAAGAGGCTATATAGAAACTTTGTATTACTATTCTTTCTGTTTATTTTATCATGACGTATAAATAATGGAAATTCCCTCCTATATTTTAAGATTAAATTATTGTCTTTATTTTAGTATTCTGTGAGAGAAAAAAGATTTGTACATCATTTTCATTGCACCATATGGCCGGATCATGGTATCCTAGAGGAACCAGCATCTTTCTTTGAATTCCGAAATAAAGTGCGATTTTCACTATCTTCGAAACCACCTTTTGTAGTCCACTGCAGGTATTTCTTCACTTACATTACATTTAATAAGCAATGTTTATTATATATTTTTATGTCTATTACTGATAAGAGTATATGTCTGTTGGAGTGTTGATCAAAATATAAATGACTCCATAAGTTTTTAGGGACAATTTGTTTATTTTGAAAATACAGCTGATTAAAGAGTCCAATTTTATTTTAATATTCAAGCCTTTTAACATTTTGCTAGTATAATAATTAATAAATGGAAAGTTTTTCAGAATGTAAAAACAATGCAGTCCCTGATAGATTAGAGAAAAACAACAAAACCTTCAACATATTAAAATTATTAACATCATTGAAATAAATTAAATCATTTTAACAATTCATATATTTTCTTAATAAAATCCATCTGGAAATTCAATGATAGACATTAAATTATGAAACAACAAACTTTCAGAACAAACAATAAATTGACAATAATTGAATGCCATAGGAGGTCTATCATTGTTCCAAGACTATAATTAAAGAATTAAACTGATATCACACTAAAGGCCTTTCCATTCAATAAAAATTAGCCCCAGTGTGACACCAATTGTAGTATTTACTATATTATAATTTTCAAAGGTGAAGGTCATCAAAAACAAAAAGCAATCATCTGCTTAGGGAGATTAATATTTATTGAAATTTCAAAGTATGGATGCTTCCTTCTTTATGTGCTTAGTTTCATTTTTTCGAGATAATTGTTTTCAAATCAACAATTATGTTTTTTATTATATATACTTGTTTCTTCCTCATAGTATATTATATATACTTGTTTCTTCTTCATATTTATTTCAAAATATGTAAGGGCTGCAAATCAGCATGCATCTATTTATTTACCATCATGTCATGTGACACAATTTTCAAGCCATACAGATTAGTTTTACAATCACACACCCACATAGGGTCTTCATCTATAATCACAATCGTGAATCCCATAATCTATCAGGGTCATAGGGGCACCACCTGTACTGCAGAGTCCAACCCTCTCAAGGCCAGTTTTGAATTCAAAGTTTCCTTCTCCTAGACCAGTTACAACCCCAAGCTAAAGAAACCCAGTCTGTCCTGCTATTTACCCATAGATGGGAGGAGAAGAGGAGGATTCATACCTTTCACAAGTATATTAGCATGTATGTCATGGACCTGACTGGAATTTGAACTTGGTTCTCTGACTCCCCAATCTGAGCTGCTATCCATTCCTCCACCGTGCCTCCTTCATCTATAATAGTAGGTGCCAAACATCTGAGATATTTATAAAAAAAGTTCTAATGCAGTGTAGCTAATTATACTATAAATATATGTTGTGTTATGTATATTTAAATTTATTTAATCATGTTGTTTTAATGTATTATGAATGATGTTTATTATTCTTTGCATCGATCATAAGTTGGAATATAATATGCAAATGTGTGTTTATATACACAGAATTCATATAAAGAATGTATTGAAAACAAATACTGAATTTCCTATTAAAAATCCCATAGAATAGAAAAAGAGCCCTAGCTCAAGAACCTCCTGTTTAATTTTAATGAAATTTGGCACTGCACTCAACAGGGTATCAAGGTACAATATGTTTTTAAATTGGCTGGGGTATTACCTATTATTTGAGCTATATCTCTGGAACAAACATACATACAAGACTACAGTTTAGTTTATATAAACAAAAAGAAAACCTGATGTCAGTTTTTATTAGAAGCTGATCATAAAAGAAAATCCACTTTAAAATTTAAAAAAATAAAGTATGTAATAATGTAAAGGGAAATTCTCTAAAGTTTATCCTATTTTGTTCATTTTATCAAAGTCAGAAATAAATTTTACTTCTCTCTCTTTTGGCAGAAACATATTTTTTGTGTTAAACCATTTTGTGAAAAAGGAATAAGATGAAGATTACAAAATAATTTCTCTCTTTTGTAAGAAAGAAATGTTTTGTTTGAACTTAAGATAAACTTGTGTAAAAAGAATATGATAAATAAAAGCAAAAAGAAATAATAAATTTGTATTTGGATCATTTTTTTTTCTTTCAGTGCTGGTGATGGAAGAACGGGGACTTATATTGCATTAGATATTCTTTTGGAAGAATTATGGAAGAAACCAACCATTGATATTTTTTCATGTGTCAATCAACTTTGTCAGCAAAGGGCATTCATGGTACAAAACAAAGTAAATCAATGATAGAAATTTTTTTGAATTTTGTCTCTTTTGAACTTTTCATTCATGTTAATCTTGTAAATTTATGAAACTCATTATTGATCAATATAGAATAATGGATTCTTTTCTTCTACATCTTTTGTCAGAAATTTAATTTCTGTATCTATCTTTCTATCTCTCTTACTTCTTTCCTCCTCTTCTCTTTTCCCCCTGCGTGCAGTGAAAGAACTGCTGCTGCTGTGTCACGTGGCAAAATCGTGTCTAACAATTGGTCGTACGTGATTTTCCCGCTTGTTTTCGATTAGATTAGAGGAATCTAGTCAGAAAAGAAGAGGGGGGACTTGCTTAAAGACCTGGGCAGTTGCTCTGAAAGAAAAAGTGTATTCGCAGTGTGAAGACGATAAGTCGTCTTGTCTTGCGACGAGAAAAGGACTTGCTTGAAAAGTCTGCTGTTGCTCTGAAAGAAAAAGTGTGTTCGCTGTGTGAAGACGAAGTCGTCTTGTCTTGCGACGGAAAGAAACTTGCTTGAAGAGGATTATTGTTCAGCTACCAAGGACAAGTCAGTAAAGACTTATCAAAAAATCGGTCTAAATAATTATTGTAAAGAGGATTTTAAAATAGAACATTCGCATTATCCGGATTCTCCACCATCTTGCTTTCCAAGGAGAGCAACTAAAAATATCTAAAAAACCTTTCTGCTGGCTACTAAAAAATACTAAAGTTTTTTTTAGAACAGTAAGTCTAACTTTTTTGCCCTCTTTCCGCTATCTCTCTACCTCTTTCACTCTCTCTGAACTGTTGTTGGAGTCCTTTTTAAGGGCTCGCCAAAGGGACGTTTTTGGCAGTTATTTTCAAGTTGTACCAGTGAACTTTAACATCTGACTATTTTTCCTCCCCACCTCATTTCTTTTTTTTCTTTTCCCACAATAAATTTTATAGCTATTTCAAGTGGTTTTTTCCTTCTTTGTCTCGCTTGTTATGGTTGTATATTTATGGTTTCAGGTCTCTGTTAGCTGTGTTACTCGGGATTCCCGTCATTGGACGTAATGACAAAGTTTCCCAACCTTTTTTGCGCCAAATTTGGCTGTTACTAAGCCAAATTTCGACACTTTCATTATAAAAACATTTCTTCAATTTAAATGTTAATTTAGTTGAACTTTAAAAGTATTTTCTAATCAAAATTTATTCTAACTCTAGATAAATATCAGTGTTTCTTTGTGATAAACTTTAAAATTACAGCATTTAATCATGATATACTTATGAAAAGCTTATATCATAAACTTTTATAAGGTTATGAATGTATTTTACACCTAATATGAATCTTACTAAAAACTACTGAACAGTAAAAGTGCATTACTCTTGTTAATTTTATATGCTACATATTTGCATTATATTCCATTTTGAAACAAAATTCTTTTAGATATGAACATGTGTGTGACTTGGAATCATATGAATTTGCTGTTTTTGTTGCTGATGATGATGTTAGAAATACCAATTATTATTATGATTATTATTATTATTATTATTATTGTAATTGACATCATTGGTATCTAATAGTCATTACTTTGAAATGGAGGATTGTCAACTATTGTTGTCAAAGATTCAACATTCATTTCCTCAATCAATGTCATTTAATTATCTTTCAATCTCTTTAAGTGTCCCTCATGCTGCAGAATTATGAACAGGTTTTTTTTTAATTTGTATAGATTTTCCTTTTAACTCTTTCACTTTCAGCCACTGAATCATGAGAAACTCTATATTTGATGTGGTTGCTTTTTAAAGGTAGACATGCTATACTTGTTGAATCTTAAAATCCAATAATATTTGATGTTTCTATTTTCTATTTTCTGTACATGTCATTTGTTTATCTGTTTGATTATTATTTGCAGAGTCAATATCAATTTATCCATGATGTTTTAGCTGAAGAGATTTTGACTGGCTTCTCAGAGATTTTTGTCACTTCCATTCCTGAGGAGTTTAAGAAACTGCAAACAAGCAAAGCAAATGGGGAAAAAGCAATGCTTAAAATGCAATATGAGGTAAATTATGACATTTCTATAAAACAGGATTTTCCAAAACAAATTGAAAGAAAACGTTAATATTTCAAACAAAAATTGCCTTTACCTTTGTTGTATAGGAGTGAAGTGTCATAGTTTGAACATAGATCGCCAGTGAACAAACATAGACAATTACATTATTTAATTAAGTAGATCATGTGATCATAAAGAAAATGAATAAATAGGAAGTAGTGTGACGTCTAAGCGATCACTATTTTTACCCTATCGACTATTACTATATGGATCACTATTCTCTATACTGATCATTATACAAATTACTATTCGGTGATTACTATTTGAACAAGTATTATTAGTGCGAGTATTGTTGAAGGCGTTACTACTACTGGTATCTGCATTTACAAAGTCTCATCTACAAACAAGCATTTCGGAAGTGATAATGAGCCTTCATTGACCTAATGAAAGTTAGTGAGTGAACATCTAACATCACAAAAACTTTCTTGTCATTAAAGAATCACTTAACATTTATGATTAAGAATGAATCCGTTGTACTAACGCTAAACACATTAGATGAGTTATTGTTTCTAAGCCAAGAGATAATATCAAAAAATGTTGTTAGTTTTCTAGAACCCAATTCTTATTCAATGGTTCTTTGGTTTCTACTTGATTTGCTCCTCAAAGAACACACACATGTTTCTCCAAGATACTTGAATTTCTTTCTAAAATTTATGCTCATTTCTCACCTGTGTTGAATTAAGGCAAAGACTGAAGAATAATCAGGATAAAATTAAAATCTATTGATTGGGTTTTAAGTTTTTTTTTTAGAGTAGCAGAGGCTCCTTAACATATGGGGATGCACTTCTAGACATATAGTCTTACCGCATTTACATATGAATGCATAGGCTTCAATGTATTCTTCTATTATTGAAACAGGATATAGAAGAAGCTTAATACTCATGAAGGGCATAAAAACCTTTCATTTCTGGGAGGTGTAGTGATATTGAAGGAAGTCTTACCTCATTTACATATGAATGCATAGGCTTCAATGTATTTTCCCCCTCATTGAAACAGGATATAGAAGAAGCTTAACACTCATGAAGGGCATAAAAACCTTTCATTTCTGGGAGGTGTAGTGATATTGAAGGAAGTCTTACCTCATTTACATATGAATGCATAGGCTTCAATGTATTTTCCCCCTCATTGAAACAGGATATAGAAGAAGCTTAACACTCATGAAGGGCATAAAAACCTTTCATTTCTGGGAGGTGTAGTGATATTGAAGGAAGTCTTACCTCATTTACATATGAATGCATAGGCTTCAATGTATTTTCCCCCTCATTGAAACAGGATATAGAAGAAGCTTAACACTCATGAAGGGCATAAAAACCTTTCATTTCTGGGAGGTGTAGTGATATTGAAGGAAGTCTTACCTCATTTACATATGAATGCATAGGCTTCAATGTATTTTCCCCCTCATTGAAACAGGATATAGAAGAAGCTTAACACTCATGAAGGGCATAAAAACCTTTCATTTCTGGGAGGTGTAGTGATATTGAAGGAAGTCTTACCTCATTTACATATGAATGCATAGGCTTCAATGTATTTTCCCCCTCATTGAAACAGGATATAGAAGAAGCTTAACACTCATGAAGGGCATAAAAACCTTTCATTTCTGGGAGGTGTAGTGATATTGAAGGAAGTCTTACCTCATTTACATATGAATGCATAGGCTTCAATGTATTTTCCCCCTCATTGAAACAGGATATAGAAGAAGCTTAACACTCATGAAGGGCATAAAAACCTTTCATTTCTGGGAGGTTCAGTGATATTGAAGGAAGTCTTAATGCATTTACATATGATTGCATAGGCTTCAATGTATTGTACTACTGTAGTGGACGTTTACAAATAACATGCCCACAAATCAATCAGCAGTCATTGGGCAGAAAATAAACACTACTTTCTTTAAAGACAATTTACGCATCACACTAGCCACATAAAATTTTCTCATGTTTTGCCTTACCAAACTTGTTATAGAAAAAGATCAGCAATTGGTCGATTTTTGACCCATCACATAAATTGACATTTCTTTCAATATTTTCCCGCTCTCATCCCTGGAGCCTATGTTATGTGTATATATAGCAGAAATTAGAGAAAGAACATTAGTAGACTATTAAATTTCAGAGCCTTAACCGCGTACATGTATTCTCAATCTTCTACTCAAACACACACACAAACATAAATTACATACACACAACACTGTGAACTGTCTGTTTCAAAAGCCAAGTGAACTATTCAAGACTTTATCATCCTCTTGCACAACATTCTCACTTTGAAACTCATATATCAAATATTCTTGAACTCTAAACAAATTTAAGCAAGAAAAGTTCTTACAACACACACTTGTATTCCCACACAATACAAGGAGAACTACTTTTTACATCTTAAACTTTATTGTCACTAACACAATTGTATATTTACTTGTTTTCAATACATGTTTTTCTTGTTGGCATAAAATGATCTCTTGTCATTCTTTTTCGTGTTTCTTTACAAATTAAATGTGGTGTGCTAATTTCAAAACGCAACCTTCATCAAAAACCTTCTGATACATTTCTTACCAAACCTCATTAGCACCCCACATTGGTGATCCCTACGCTAAAAAGAAAACCCCACAATTGGTGATCCCTACGCTAAAAAGAAAACCCCACAATTGGTGATCCCTACGCTAAAAAGAAAACCCCACAATTGGTGATCCCTACGCTAAAATGAAAACCCCACAATTGATGATCCCGACGCTGAAAAAAAGAAAACCAATGCTGAAAGTAACAAACCGCAGCCACAACAATTGATAATTCCAACACTAATAAAGGAAACTGACGTTAGAATTATCGCCTAGATTCAAGAAGAAAAAATACAAGAGAGCGAGTGCAAAGAATTTTCGACTTGGCACAAGAAATCTTCTACACCCCGTGCGTTTCAGTGAAATAGCTCTGATCAACATGGCTGATCAACCTGTTAACGAGACAGCCGTCGTCCTGAACTTGCCTGTGTTCGATACTATAAATGTGAATGTTTGGTTTGCACAACTAGAAGCAATTTTTCAAGCCAAACACATCCACTCACAAATGGCATGATATGCGTATATTGTGGAAAAACTCCCACCAGAAATAGCTTCAGATGTGTTGGACCTCCTAGACACTGTGCCGACAAACAACCCTTTTGATACTCTGAAGGAAGCTATAATTTATCGAACGGGAAAAGCGCAAGAGCATTGCTTGCATGATTTATTTAATATGTTACAACTAGGGGAGAACAAACCTACTCAGCTATTTCGAAGAATGAAAAATCTTTTGGGAAAACACACAATGTCTGATTCATTGTTCAGAAAACTTTGGCTTGATAAGCTACCAGCTCAAACTACACAAATCCTAGCAACACTTCCCGGTGATTTAGACCTGCTAAAGACTGCTGAAATAGCAGATAAAATAAATGATGTCACGGTAATCAGTAGTGTTGATGCTCCAACATCACACGAAGCGACTATGGCAGACATGGTTTATCAGTTACAGCAGCAGCTTAACAAGTTGTCGACGCAAGTAGAGCACCTACGCAGAGGACCAACTCAAAACTTATACAAGTCCCGGCGTCGTTCTAACTCCACCTATCGTCCGATGAAAACTACTAAATGCTGGTATCACCACAAATTCGGCGACTCAGCAAGAAAATGTACAAAATCGTGTACCTTCAAACCACAAACAGATTTTACAACAACCCAAAAGGCGGGAAACGCCGGCCCCAGCAGCGAGTGAAAGCGGAATCTGCTGTTGGGGGGGCCAATCATCCAACCATCTATTTTATATTAAGGACAGAAATTCAAACGAATCATTTCTTGTCGATACTGGTGCACAAATCAGCGTTGTACCACCCAGATCTACCTTTTCAAAGACTAAATCTTAGGTTACTTTATGTGACGTTAATGGCACACATATCCAGACCTATGGACAATTGTCTATGACACTGGACATTGGCTTATGCAGAAACTTCCACTGGCTCTTCACTGTGGCTGATGTAAAATTCCCGACGCTCGATGCCGATTTATTAGCACACTATGAACTAACAGTTGACCTGTCCAAACGCCAATTATCCGACAAAACGATGAAGCTTACAAACTATGGTATTATTTCTCAACTCACCTCCACTAAGCTGTGCATCACTGTCCCAGCAGATAATCCACTCCAGGACATCCTAAATCAATTCCCTTTACTTATACGCCCATTTACCTATACAGAGGTAGTCAAGCACCACACTGTTCATTAGATCCATACGACAGGGTCACCTGTGTTTTTAAAGCCTCGTAGGTTAGCTCCAGATAAATATAAAACAGCACAAGCTGAATTCCAACATATGCTGGACCTAGGGATCATACGTCCATCCTCACCCCCTTATGCATCTCCACTACATATGGGGACTTGGAGGCCCTGCGGTGATTACCGCAGACTGAACGCTCAAACGGTCCTGGACAAATACCTTGTACCCAATTTGGCAGACTTCACCATTTCCTTACAGGGGGCTAAAGTCTTCACAAAAATAGACCTGCGCAAGGCATTCTACCAGATCCCCGCTGCCGAAGAGGATATACACAAAACCGCTTTTGGCTTATATGAGTTTTTACAAATGCCATTCGGGTTGCGAAACGCCGCGCATTCATTTCAACGGTTGATAGATGAGGTACTCTGTAGCTTACCAAATTCGTTCGCGTACATCGACGAGTTATTAATTGCCAGCGCCAACATAGACGATCATAGACGCCACGTGAAACAAGTATTCGAACGCCTACACCATTATGGCCTTAAAATAAACCCTGAGAAATGCATATTTGCGGTACTTCAACTTCATTTTCTTGGGTTCGTTATCGACCAAACAGGAATAACTCCACTCCCTGATAAAGTCCAAGCGATTAGCGACTTTCCTCAACCTACCACGCTCCGACAACTTTGTCGCTACCTAGGACTGATAAATTACTACAGACAATTCATTCCCAAGTGCTCTCAAATTTTGGCGCCCCTTACTGACCTGCTCCGTGGTCAGGGGAGAAGAAATACTACAATACAACTGACCAATGAGACACTTGAAGCTTTCAGAAAATCCAGAGAAGCTCTAGTAAACTTCACTAAACTGTCATATATAAACGACGATGCCTCGACGCACCTCTCGCTGACCACAGACGTGTCGTCGGATTGCACGATAATACAGTGCCTATTTCCTTTTTCTCAGTAAAGCTTACTCCGACTCAAAAAAAATACAGCGCTATCTCCCGCGAGTTGCTTGCAATTTACTTATCTATTAAAAACTTCAGATACATTTTGGAAGGAAGGAACTTTACTGTATTCACAGATCATAAACCTTTAACCTTTGCTCTCAATACAAAGTCCGACAAGTACAATCCGCGAGACTATAAACAATTGGATTATATCTCGCAATACACTACAGATATCAGACACACCAAGGGAAATGATAATATCGTCGCAGACACCCTATCCCGATCCTCCTTATGTAATAACGTGCAAGAAAACTTGGATATTGAACAAATAGCAGATGAGCAGAAAAGGGACGTAACTGCTCGACTCCCTGAAGGACTCGTCGTTACAACTTGAGCAACATCCCCTACCCTTCAGTACCAAATCAATTACCTGCGACACCAGTACACCCAACCCTAGACCCCTTATTCCAGTCAGTATGAGAAAGAGAATTTTCGAACATTTTCACTCACTTTCGCATCTTGGTCATAAAGCTACACTTAAACTTATAGCGGAACGTTTTGTTTGGCCAAATATGAAAAGTGATATTAAAAACTACACTCAATGCTGTCTAATCTGTCAGAAAACAAAAATTCAACGGCACACGAAATCACCACCCGGTAACTATGCAGTACCAGATGGCCATTTCCGCTATCTGCACATCGACTTGGTGGGTCCGTTGCCCGAAGTGCACGGATATCAGTATATTCTAACCATCATCGACAGATTTACGAGATGGCCAGTAGCCATCCCTCTACAAAGCACAACCGCAGAATCTGTTGCTAAGGCAGTATTCCAACATTGGATTTCAATTTTCGGATGCCCTTCAATAGTTACGACGGATCGCGGTCCGCAGTTTCAATCTCAGCTTTTCACGGAATTTATAAACCTCCTCGGTGCAAGACATATTTCAACCACTGCATACCACCCATGTGCCAACGGGTTGGTTGAACGTTTTCACCGACAATTAAAAGCTGCTCTAACTAGTTCCAGTACTAAACCAAACATCATGGATGGAGAATTTGCCTTTAGTAATGTTATCCCTTCGCTCACAAATCAAGGAAGACCTAAATTGTTTGCCGGCTGACCTTGTCTTCGGACAACAACTAATATTGCCTGGCCAATTTCTCTCCAACCATCCAACATCAGAACCTACTATGAATTTTATCAAGTATCTTCAAAACAGAATGTCATCTTTGGCTTTTACGCCTACCTGATTCTCTACCAAAGACATATATGTTCCTTCGTCACTGCATAAATGCAAATTCGTCTTTGTCCGGCGGGATGCTGTGAAGAAACCTCTAACGCCACATTAGCACCCCACACTACTATTGAAACAGGATATAGAAGAAGCTTAACACTCATGAAGGGCATAGGCTTCTAAGTTCATCCACAATGTCCATAAAGAACTACTCAGATGGAGAATTCAAGTAGGAAACCTTGAATAACACACATCACAGTATATACATTAGTATTATAAATCATGAAATTGGGTAGTGTGGGTCACTGGTATCAGAAAATCAAGAGATAATGATCAACAAGTCCATAATGTATTTTATATAGATTTTTAAATAATGAAAGATAATGTTAAATATATTCCAAGATTTTTTTTGTTAAAATGTATTTAAACTCATAACATCAGTCATAAAATTATTTTCCTTGGCTTTCTATGTTCTCACTCTGTCTTTAAGGTAAATTGTATATTCCATCATAAATAAACGATTCTATATAATTTGAAGTCTTGAAACTGTTTAGATTGTTGATTAGATAAGAAATGTTTGCATGTAATGAAAAAAAGTGCTACTTTAGAGAAGATACTGTATGTTGATCATCTTAAAAAAAGGCAAATGTCACATTAAGACAAGTGTCTAAAGATAAGAATATATAGGCTTGAGTTTCACTTGGGTATTGTTGTTTATGATCTGTGCTGCTTGATAGCAATCATAGCAATGTTAGTCTAAGAGTTAAATGTAAGTATTATGTATTTTACATTAAATAATGAGCATTGTTATAACACATTATTTATTACTATGATTGTGAAGATATTGCCAGTTTAACAATATTTTATGCTTCTCATGACATTCATACTTTGTGTGTCGTTTAATTTTCTCTTTTCTATGAACTCAATTTTTGTTCATTTATCTTTCAGGAATTCATATTTCCACTGAATCAATCTCATCCAACAGGATCACATCAAGAGCCAATATATACAAATGTTGAGATAAATAATGGTAAGGCTTTTGTAGCAATCAGCATGCAGCATTTCATTTTATATACTTAAAAGAAAAGATTGTATGATGACATGGTGAAAAGTACTCAGTCTGACCAAGAAGCCCTTTCCCAAAATTTTGATGTTTGATCATTTGGTCAGATTTTGAGAAATGTGACCCATTGAACACTTGTACTTTAATGTCTGTTTCTTGAATTGTGTAAAAACCTCCAACAAAATCACTTGCAAATTTGTTTAAAAAAACATCTTCACAATTGTAATTAATGTCACTTCAAGTGCACTGCAGTTATCTATAAATTTTATGGCCATTTCTTGGTAGCAGCCATCAGTCAGTTGGTAACAACTTGGTTGTCTTTAATAAGTTGAAATATAAGTATTTGTATGTGCAAAATGTTACTGAAGGAAATAATATGTACTTCTAAACTAAGTGACCAGTTGTTGGATTTGAAATCTGTTCTATCCCACGCTGTTGGGATAGACAAAAATGAATGAAAATAAGACAAGGGTATTGACAGACAAGGGATATAACTCAGTTATATTTTGAGCTATCATCCTTTTTAGGGAAAGGAATTTAGTTTCCCCTGAGAAAACCTCCCCTTTTTAGCATTGTGCTTGTATGACTTTTGACGGGGGATTTAATTGCAGTGGGTATGGCTGACTTTGTAGTCGATGTGATTTCTTTGGTGATTTTTACTGAAGTCTTGTTTTGACATTTCTTAGGAGCTTTGTTGAAGCAGTTAAAAGGTGTCCAATAGAATGTCCAGCATTTGATTTTGGATGAAAAGAAGATGTCCTAATGTGTTGAATACCATTCTGTGTATAGAAAGATGAAAATGCAGTTGAAGTGAAGGTAGTGCCATTATTAGAAACCAATATCTGTGGGACTCCATATCAACTGAAAGTTTGCTTTAACCTAACAATTGTTTCACCAAGGTGATGCAAGTCATTTGAGAAATTACTGGCCGTTATTATGCACTTATGTTTTTTGAACAAACAAAGACATGCAAAATGTCAGTCAACACAATGCCATCATTTTGAGGAAGGATTCTTTTAATCATGAGGTTTTTTTCTCGTGTGGATTTTGCTGGTTATTGGTAAATCTGCGATTTTTGGACCAGCATAGTGTCTCTTTTGATACTTAATAAATTCAGTGGTGAGGGCTTTTGACATAATGTCTTTGCCCTTTCCCAATTTTGAAAGAAGTCATGTGTGACCTTCAGCATGTGTAGAAGATTTTAATCTTGCAATAAAATCCAAACATTTAAATTGTTCCTCTGGGAGGGAATTTAATTTAAATTTTCTGCATTCCCAATTGACATAATCAATAAACCTCACATAATTGTCAGCATAATTTTTTGTTAGCTTTAAGGTGATGCAAGTTATTTGATAAATTACTGGCCATTTACTGTAAAGATCAATGAAGATAAAATAATACTGCCCCTTGATGGGTTCCACAAAATCACCGTGAAGGCATGACCAAGGTGATTTAGGGATAGGCAAGGAACTCTGTGTGGTTTTCCTGGGAGATTTTGCTGCCAGTTGACAATTGTAACACGTGCGTACCAATTCCTTCAACTGCTTGTCCCTGTTTGGCCAATAAACGTAGTTGCATGCAATATGGCTAATACCTTGATGACCATAATGGAATTGCTTCATTACTCTGTCATGCAATGAAAATGGGACAATTTAGCTTTTCCTTAAAAAAACACTCTATCAGTTCAGGATTTTTTTCTACAGGTGCTTTCATCACATTTTCTATATAAAAACTCAAATGACCTGAAACTGCAAGAATGGAAAGGGTTTTTTGTCAATAAACGACAATCTTTAATAATTCCTTTATTCTTCTTTTATTTCTGTTTTCTTTTATTATTTACTAAATTTTAATTTTCTTTCAGTGTTGGGAGCCAGTTGCAAAACTTTCCAAGAATCTACATTTGTAGATGTAAGTAAATCAGTCAAATTGACTGGGGTTGTCAAATTTAGATAAAAAAAGATGTACATTGTAAATAATGATTCTGTTCATGAGGTATTTAAGTGTTAGTTAACCTAAAGTTCACAAATTTAATAAGCTGATCAAATAAATCTTTGATTGCTTACATGAAGACTTAAATGAAAAGAATATTGAGTTTAAATTAATCTTATCAAGTAAAATTGAAAGCTGTAAATATTCTCAAATCTTAGCAAAGGAACTTCTACATACAAGAATCTATCCAAGGTTTTATGTACAAACAAATTATTTTTCATTTGGAATCTTAAATACCATAAATGACTTCAAACAAAACTAAAGTTCAAATCGTTAAAGCCATTGATGATGTTAATGAAACTTAGTACAACCAGATGAGAACTGATTGGCAGAATGTAGATCTTTGTTTTGTTTTGAAATATTTATCTATTTATCAAGAAAGGTTTTTGTTTTTTTGTCTTTTAGGGTTTCTTCATGAAGAATGAATTCATGTTAACCCTTCAACCATCCAAAAAAAATGCAGACATGTTTTGGAAGCTTATTTATGAGAAGAGGTACTCAATCATCGTCATGCTTGATGATACACCTAAAGTGAGTTGCTCAGAAACAAAGAGTTTAGCTTTTTATTATTTGAGCTATAATTTTATAAAATTTATTTTTTGAGAGATTTTTCTGATTAGAATTAAAATCTGTTTTAGGTTGGATTGAATAGAAAATAAAATACAATTATGGCAAAGGAAATAATGAGAAAAATATTTAGCTTTATTCAAATTACCTTTCTCCACCCCACTCTCTCTCTCTTTCTCTCTCTCTCTTTCTCTCTCTCTCTCTCTCTCTCTCTCTCTCTCTCTCTCTAACTCTCTAACTCTCTAACTCTCTAACTCACTGACTCACTCACACACATGTACATGTATGTATGTATGGCCTCTCCAGGCCAAGGAATTAAGTAAAAGTACTGGACAGGAACACTAGAATAACAGACATCTAAAAGAATAAGTGCATAAGCTGGACTATGAGGACTTCCTCAGTTGACTTAGCATGGAAATAAGCACAATATGGGAGCAGTTAATAAAAACACAAAGATAAATGACAGCAAGGCTTCAAGAGTAGCAGCAACTACAGTAAAAAGTGAAGCCTTGGTGAGTGCTGTCATGCATGGCAAGTAGCAACAGCAGTCATCAGCAGGTAGATTAGGTTCAAGGCTCCAAGTTCTCTACTCTGAATTGTCCCATGGAACAATAGCCTAGTGAATTAAAGGATTGGCTCATGAATTTGGTGACATAGCAATTACATGCTCCATTTTCCATTTTGGGCTGTGTGTACTTGGACTCAGCAAGCAATAATTGAGCAGTACAAAATATGAACTAGACAAGATATTCCTGGACATAGAGTGTAGATTGAGAACAATCTCTGCAGATTGAATGAAAGGTTCAATTCAAAATTCTCTGAAGATTACCAGGATTAACAAGCACCTGATGAAGACTGGAGAACATAATGGCTAAAATGTTGTGATAACAACAACAAAGATGAGGACGATAGTCTGCATGTAAATGATAACTCGTCATTGTAGAAATTCAAATAGAAATTAAATCAACTTTGCTATAAAGACAAGTTGAAGGCCCCAGACTTGATGAAATCTGTGTTTAAAATCTGGGATGATGTTAATCTTCAAGAGGGTCCATTGGCACATAACTTTTGCAAGCGTCATTTTCAGAATCCCAATTCATTCAGCTCTGTAGCTCTCCATGCATTGTGTTTACATGAATACACCAAAATGCATTACAGTTCTGAAAGACAACAGATACAATTCCTGAAAGTACATTGTTGAATATTTACAGCTTCTTCTTAAAAATTAAACAAACTGATTTTTTAACAAAACAGCTCATTTCTTTTGCTCACCAATGTATATGCTGAAAATTTTATCAAAATAGTTAATTAGTTAATACCAATTGTTTTTGGAAAAGTATTGACTTATAGGTTACTGTGGTATATTGACCATAATAAAATTTTATGTAATGTATATACATACATACACACATCATCAACTGACTCTAGGGATTTTAGTGGATCTAATATATATGGTATTATTTAAACTTAAAGTATATGGTTTTTATTTCCTCCATAGAGAAAATGAACTACTCAAATCTCATTTCTTTCTTTTAAAATACATTGAGTCACATGTTACTTATCACTCCCACATTCACTAATGAGTCTACTGAAATGTTCAATAAAATCTCTATATCTATTGAGACCCAAAGCTAAACTTTCAATAAACCAACAATATACATGTTTAAATTTTATTTAATTTACAACAAATTTGAATTTGCATTTCCTTTCATCTTCTCTTAGTATAAATCTTGAAGGTTTTAATTTTTGCTTTTAGTTTGCTTCAGTATATTGGCCACAAAAGATAAAGTGTACCGAAGTGTATGGGTCCATAAAAGTGGAGTTGAAAAATACAACTGAAAGTAAAACATTTTTTCAAAGATATTTTCAGGTTTCTTCAACTAAACAGGTGATTATTTGAATTTTTTTCTTCTTTAAAGTAAGCTTTCCAGAATTAATTTGCTTAACAAATTTAATGAAAATGTCAGAATAAATAATGAAATTAATGCTTTAAAAAGTTACTTTAATTAAATACAAGGAAAATTAAAACCCATCAAATGATTTACAAGTAAGAATTCTCTATGGAAGGGGCCATGCTTCCTTTCTCTTTACCATCAACTTGGATCTCTTCAGTATTTCATATCATTCAAACTACAACACCATATTCTTTTCAGTCCACTGTATATGAGCTCAGATTGTCTTATGTCATGGGACTATTCTGTTGTTACAAGCTGAAATAAGGATAATTGCAAGAATAGAATCAAATCCACATGCTTTGTGGAGATCAAGTAAAGAGATTTTAGATGGAGTTATATGCATATCATAGTCAAAGCTTAGTTCTAAGTGGAAAGTCTGGTAAAGATACACCTGATGAATCGAGTCTAGAATTTTATCAGCAGAAGATGATAGCATTTCAAATTGATTGAAGAGAGGAGGGCTTTACCCCTTTTTTTACACACACCATTACAGAGCTGCTAGTAGTCACAAGAACCAAACTTGTAAGCGGCTCACTCTAAACACCGACAGCTTCATTGAGGATATGTTTGCACTTATAACGAGCAGACACAAAGAGGGCCTCTGTTGTGATCAGAGTTATCACCTTGATATAGCTGGAAAAAGTGATTCCTGTGGACTATAGCAGTTGAACAGGTAGGTGTGAACCAAGGTGAAGATGGCAATCTTATCTTGTATTTATGAGATGGTACAAAGCCCTCAATGCTGGCTTTTCACCCAAGTGAAATGAATCCCAATTAGCATGCAGGTAACAGAAAGAAGTCTTATGAATGGAGGTTTGTGCCTAATTGCTATTAAAACTTAACCTTATTGAACCCTAACCCTTGCCATATTAGAGTATGAATATAAAGGGGTGCTGAAAAGTTATTAACCAAACTAACTTAAAAATATCTGACCATGTAACTAAACATCAGGGTTTTATTTTAAAGTAGTTTTCGGAACAAGCTAAGAACTTTTCAACACTCCCTTGGATAATCTGAAACAGAGTTACTCCATATAGGAGTACTTGGTCTTAAGCAAGCAACTTACAATCAGCTTTAATCTTGCTGAGTACTCTAAAAATATGTCACTGTGTTAAAGTTTGCCTGAAACAACAAAAATCTGTTTGTTTCAAGGTCTATCATTTTCAAATATTTCTTCTTTCTTTTTTACCCAGAATGCACTTGAACCAGTTTATGTTGTTCAATTCCAGTCCAAAATTTGGCAAAGAAAGCAGCTTCCTTTTCCATCTGATCTCATTGAACTCATTCAAACTGTTACTAATTCTTGTGGACTAAGAAAACAACTTCTTATTCATTGCAAGTAAGAATAAGAATTTAAACCTTTTATACTGTGTGTCTCTATGTAGAGAATAGTATATGTACTGGTGTTTGTCATAGCTCTATCCTTAATTATTTGGGACTTCTCACCTCATTATTTCCATGAATAAAAATAAAAACTCTCACCATGTAATTAATTACTATAATTATTCTTATCACTCACCTGCAGATAAGTCTAAATAGACAATCTGTAGCTGAAGAGAAGATGTTATTTTTGCATTCAAGATGCAAAATGATTTTTCCTTTTGTCATATTATCTTTCTTAAAACAACCATTTTTTCACTTAAATTGCATCCAGTAATTGCTGTTTTCATATTTTCTTGTTGATGAACATGTAAAGAAAATCAACTCACATACTTGAAATTAGTCTTTGGTATCTCTTGCATACAAAATTAGGAGAACTGACAAATAATATGAAAATAAAACAACAGGTTCAACTGAACAAATTCCTTCAATTTAAACTACAGTCATCTTATGTATTGTCTGAAGATTTGTACAGTGCCAATTCTTTGGGAAATGTATAAAAGAATGCTAAAAATAATAATGGCTTCTGTTTTTTCAAGTAACAAAATTTTATATTCAATTTTAGGGATGGCGTCACCAAAAGTAGTATTTTTTGTGTTCTATGTGTGATGATTTGCAAGATAAGAATGAATGAGAAGATCAGCATTTTGAGACTTCTTCGGTCCATGAAGGAAAAAAATCCACAAATTGTCACTGATTATGTAAGTATAAAAATGTTTTATTAACTGTTTTGTCTCACACATCTTAAATATCAACAGGTGACAATGTTACATAAATCTAAAACTCAGCACTCATATATTACTGACTTTTAGAATATTCTATATTTCCTGTTTTCTATAAAATGTGGTTGATAAAAAGTTTTTTTTTTTTAAATTGTCATTCATGTGACTGTCAAGGAAAGCTGAATAACATCATGAAAGGGAAAAACCAGATTGTTAGCAATATTTCCACCCTGTCAAGTTCTTTGCTTTTTCTTGTGCAAAATATTCACTGACTTTGTTGTAAATAGTAATTAGCTATTATTATTAGCTTAATAATAATTAAGCTAATTATTAGTTTAATTATTATTAATAATTAGCTATCATTAATTAGCTATCATTATTAGCTTAAAAGTCTGTACAATGTCTGTGAATGGACTCAGATGAAGAGAAATAATAAAGAAATAAAGCCAGATTGTCTTCTCTCTATGAATATTAGAGATCTCTTGACTTACTTAAGGAAAGAGAATGTCCCTGGCAATTTAGATAAGGTAATTTAGTCAAGGCAAATAATGCAAGGATATTAGGAACTAACGAATTCAAGATTCCTTGGATATTAAATCATTGGAAAGTAGAAATGCAATTTGATCATTTTTTTTTTACGATAATGTTCAGTCTGTACAAGTCCCAAGAGCCACTCAAGGTAGAGGATTAGAGAGTAAGAGGTACAGTTTATGGGGATATGTGGGGGAAAATAATGTTTGAGCCTAGACTTGAACAGGTTAAGATTGTAGTGATCAGGGAAGGGGGTTGTAAGGTGGAACATAATTCATCACCTGTGATGCAGTGGAGATGCTTTTGAACTCGGAATGTGAAGACTAAGCAGCTCCTGTCCATAGAAGGCAGCAGTACTCCATTTTTAACCAGATCTGGCTCTTGTAAAGTTAGAAAATAGCAGGAAGGCTGCACAACTGGAGGTGGACATGTGGAGACTTAAATTACTACTAAATAACAATTAATGAGAACATGTTTAGCAAGTCACTTGTTAGTAATATCCAATAATTAGTTAATTAGCAACTATAAATAGTATTAGAAAGCAGCTTAAAATTATTGAATTATTTCCATAAATGCAAATGTACAAAGAAAGAACAAAAATAGACTCTTCTACCATAAAATAACTAAATGCACAAAAATCACTTTATTCACCATAAATTAGAGGCATTTTAGATGATATTGCAAAAATAATGAGTTAATTTATTTATACCAATTTATTACAGGAAATTTAATTGTATCATACAATCAGAAAACAATTTCAACATTTTACAAAATCTTGTATCAACAAAGTCTGAAAATACTTTACAAAAATGTGAATTTTAGGCAAACAATAATTTTGATAAACTTTACAAAATTTATTGTGATTTTTGTTACATGCACAATTTGTTTCACAGAAGATGAAGAAAACACTTACTTTGCTATGATATAATAATAGATATTACCAGTACACATAGTTTTAATAATTTAAATCAATTTATATTAACAAGAACACAAAATTAATTAAAAGGCTAATTTGTGGAGTTAGCCAATTAAATATATGTAAAAGTGGGGAAAATTGAAAATAAAAAATATCTGGTAAATATTTCCCTGAAAGAATAAGAATGGCTTTCTAATGTAGCTTCATGAACATATTTTTACTACTTGAAAAAATATGAATTTTTAATACTAATCACATAGTCTTAAAGAGGATTGTATAAACATTTTTATCTTATAAATAAAATTTTAAGATAATTTCAAAATTTTTAGTACTGTTTCTTGAGTTGTCTCAGGTGAATCAAACAATGATTTTTGAAAAATATATATGACAGTAAACTGAATCTTTCTACTCCATTGTTGTAACCTAGGGAAGGTTACTGAATAAAATAATCACATGAAGGTTGATAATGAACGATAATACTTAAGCCACGAACAACACATATAAGATTCGCTAGTGGTGCATAGAAGAAGTAGTCAACTGCTAGAAGTGAGTCAATTGAATTCCACAATGAATCTCCATCTGCAGACCAACATACAATATTTACTACTGCATTTATGTGAATGGGGACATACCCATTATCGTCTGTAGGTATGCTACAACATCCATGCTAGATGTTATGGTCCAGAATGATGATGATGATATTTCATCATTCTAAAAATAACCTTGGCATCAGTGATGATAGAAAATAAGGATATTTCATCATCCAAACCCTCATCATTATAAAAACTACCCTTCCACCACAAGAGAGTCAATAGAATAGACTAGGGTACCAGTAGCAGTAATCAGTAGACAAGTAGCAGTATAGAAACACATATCTAGCCAGTGCTCCATGAAGATCGGAAACAGATGATTTCAAATGCAACCTCACAAACAAAATTCTCAGAACCAACCCAAGTAATGACTGACTTTTAAACAAAAGAGACACTGAGAACATTTTTACACACACCTGACCAATATTCTGTAATTCACATTGCAAAAAGAAAATACAAATTCTTGTTATTTATGTCAACACGTGTCTCAGGTTTTTATTGTTGTTATCATTGTACATTTATGCATTTTAATTTCTGTCATTAATATCTACTCAGATACACTAGACAACACCAAGGCTCATTGAAAATCACAAGATATTATAATTATTATGGGAGACCTGAATGTCAAAGTAGGCAAGGAGAGTGCAGGGGAGATAGTTGATAAATTCAGACTAGGGACCCACAAAAAATGAGGAAAAAATAGGTCCAATGGTGCACAGTGAATGACCAGATAATAGCCAACACCTGGTTCCAAGAACATCCAAGATAATTATGGACATGGAGAAGCTCAGGAGGAGAAACTAAAAACCAAACTGACTACATAGCCATCAACAAATGATTCAGGAATTCAGTTGTTTACTTCAAAACCTATTCAAGTGGCAATTGTGGAAGCAAACACATCCCTATTATACCTAACAGTGAAACTATAGAAACTGAAGCCTAATGCAGCACCCAAATTGCAATACAACAGACGCCTGAACAATCCGAACTTCAAGGAAAAATATATGTGAAAAGTTTATACGAGGGACTAAATGGAAATGAAAACTTGAAATGGAACACACTAAGAGAAGCTTTAGTGACATCAGCAAACAACATCACCCCAAAGGAGAATGGATGAAGAAGAAAAAAACGAATGGATCACTGATGAGATTCTTGACATGATGCAAAGGAAACAGAAAACAATGCCAAGACATGAAACAGAATACAGAAAACTACACAATAAAATAAGAAACAAGCTAAAAAAGAATGGAAAATGTGCAGAAAGAGAGAGAATGAATATAACAGATAAAGGAGATATGAATAAAAAATAAGGGAACTAACCGGACAGAATACATATTCATCAACAAGCTGCATAAAATCTAATGATGGAATGCTCAGAGAAAGAAAAAATTCTTCAGTATTGGAACAAATATATTAGAAATTTCTTCCATGATGAAAACGGCACTACACAGAAATACCAACAGGCTGGAAATACTAAAAACCGAAGTGGAAGTTGCAGTGGCCAAATTGAACAGAAACAAAGTGGCAGGGCTAGACAGTCTTGTAATAGAGGTACTGGCAGCCTTAGATGATTTCGACATAGACAAGATTACAGAAATAATAAATGAAATCTGCAACAGTGGTGATATACCAGAAGATCTAAGCAGATCTATTTTCATAGCATTGGCTAAGAAACCAGGCACAAATGAATGTGCACTGCCACTGAACAATCAGCGTAATGAGCCACATAACAAAACTCATCATCCAAATTCTGATGAATAGAGTGCACAGTAGAATCAGGCTAGAGATTGAACAAGAACAGTGTGGGTTCATTAAAGACACCAGAACAAGGAACACAATATTTATGTTCAGAATGTTATCAGAAAGAGCAATACTAATGTAAAAGTACATGTACCTGCATTTTGTAGACTACGCAAAGGCGTTCAATAAAGTACGCCAGAAAGATCTGCTAGAGCTGCTCAGCAACCTTGACATATTCGGGAAAGATATTAGAATAATCAAAAATCTCTACTGGCAGCAAACTGCCTGCATACGAATAAAAAATGATTTTAGCAGATATACAAAAATAGAAAGGGGTGTAAGGCAAGGATGTGTCTTCTCACCAGACTTATTCAACCTATACAGTGAGGCACTTCTGAAAGCACTAGAAATCCTACCAGAATTCATCATTGGTTTCCACAATCTTAATAGCATAAGATATGCAGATGACACAGTGCTGCTAGCAGATATAGAAAAGAAAATAGAAAACCTTCTACTGAAGGTAGTGAAGGAGAGCAAGAAGAAGGGACTAAGCATAAACTACAAGAAGACAGAATCTATGGTCATCAGCAAAAAGATGAGCCCAAATTTAAATTTACAGGTCAGGGACACTAAAAATCAAGCAGGTACAGAAATTTCAATATTGGAGAAGTGTTCTAACAGGACGGAAAGTGTGACACTGAGATTTGAAAAAGTATTGGGATGGCCAAAGATGCATTCCAAAAGCTAAGCAGAGTATTATGAGACAGGAAAATTTCATTGGAAACAAAGTAAAAGAGTATTGAATATTGTTATGTGATATCTGTCCTCTTGTATGGCAGCAATTGCTGGATAATCTCCTCAAAGATGAAGAAGAGACTTGAAGCAACAGAAATATTGTTCTACAGAAGGATACTAAGGATACCATGGGCTGAACATGTGAGCAACAATGAGGTTTTAGAGAGAAGGTAAACAAAAAGAAAACTTATAATTAACATCAGGAAGAAGCAGTTGAAATTTCTGGGACATGTAATGAGGAAGGAGTGCTTGGAAAATCTGATACTCACAGGATGAATAGAGGGAAAGAGGGACAAGAGAAAGCAATGTGTGATATACTTAAAGGGCTTGAGCAAGTGAATAGGAGGACAAGGTTTGGGAGAAATAACAAAAAGACAAAACTTATTAAGAGCTACAAAGGACAGGAGGAGGTGGAGGGCCATGATTGCTTACATCCTGAAGAAGAATCCCATGCTCTCTTTTCATGTTGAAATGATGCATATCAGAAACTAAAACAAAGATTTTTGTGAAAGAATTTCTGCAAATTTTCAATTTAACAACAACAAACATTATAAAACAGAAAAACACCCAATGAACTGTGATATCCAGTGAAATTTTTAAATTACCACAATCTATTTCTTTTAAAGATTGTCCATCTACTTGAAAATAAAATGAGTATTATTAAATATTTCCTCTTCTGTGGGACAATCTTGTCTTGCTATAAAATGACATTTTAATATCTTTAGGGATCCTAGTTTCAAGGTCTGGTAAGTTATCAAATGTTTGGCATCCCATTTTATCCAGCAAATGTCCACATTTATGGCCTGGATCAAAGTTGTATTCTTTGACTTCAAAGTTGAAGAAGTAGTTTTAATTTTGTCAATATTAAATTTTTAAATAATATTTTGAAATGTTATAAAATATGCACCTTCAGAACTTCATCTTAATTTTCCAAATAAATATTCAAAATAGTCTGTGATAAATTCATCAAGCATAACAGAATTAAACCCACTGCTTAGCAAATATCTAGAATTTTTTTCAATTTACTATTATCCATTTTTCTTATCGAACATGGGATCCACAATTAATTCATATTTACATTTGAGATTGTGTGTGTATATAGTAGGACTTTAGGTATACATGCTTAAGTATCTATTGTTAATGTAGGCTGAACTGTCAGTGTTTTTGTTTGGGTCGACATATACACATATGTATGGAGTATGTTGTGTGCATCAACTACTCTGATTTTTTTATTATAATCTTTTTAATTTCTTTCAGGAGTCATACAAATTCTGCTGGTCAGTTGCTGAAATACTGCAAGAAGAAAATTCCACTTATTATTCCCACTGTCATTCCCAGGAAATATCCGAACTTGACTAAATTCTTCAGATGGTTTACACAAAACTGATAAGAATCTAAATAAATTCTCAGAGTATAGACAAAAGGATCATGTGTGTCTCCATAAGAACACACCTGTTTGTACTGGCTTCTTTCTTTACATAAAATCTTACTGCAGTATATGACATTTATTAAAACTTAGACTCAGATGGAACACTGATATCTGTATGACTATATCTTGCATTGTTCAATAAATGTGACTGAATTTACAGTTACAATATAAACAACATCAATATAGCTCAAGTGGTGATATGAAGGAAGAGAAATCAGAGGTTCTATATCATGTCTTAAGTATGCTAATTACAAATTCAATTGGAAAAAAACAAAAAAGATTTTAATTTTTTAAATGCATATCTTGAAAATTACGACAGGCATATATATATATATTTATATACATATATATATATATTTATATACATATATATGTATATTTATATATACATATATATATATATATATTTATATACATATATATATATTTATTCATATATATATTTATTCATATATATATATATATATATTTATTCATATATATATATATATATATATATATGTCATTCACAGACAGTTCTGTTTCGCTGTATCACAGCTCCTCAGTGCAACTATACTTCTGAATGCCTCAAGCCAGGATTGAAACACAACTAATTTGCTGTCAGCCAGAGCTATCTTCACTCGGAACCCTAATGACTGCCCGTTAGAAAACAGATGCCTTACTAAATCCGTGGTATACCAATGTACCATCTCATCCATGGAGAGTCCTAACACTGACAGGATATACATTGGGTCAACAAAGAATAAATTTAAAATTAGATGGAGACAACACAAAAGCTCCTTCAACAACATCCAAAATAGAAATCAGACATCTCTATCCCAATACTACTGGCATTTAAAAGAAACGAACAAAACACCGAAAGTAAAATGGAAAATAATAAATAGAACAAGAACTTGTAAAACCTGGGATGACCCATGCCCTTTATGCCTACATGAAAAACTGCACATCATTAAGTTTCTAAATAGTGAAAAGTTATTAAACCACAGACATGAGTTAATGGTTTTCTGCCGACATCAACAGATTTTCGCATTAAATAATTAATAAATAGATATAAACAAATAAAGTCCATACTTTAAAAGCCTTAAAAGCTCAGCCCAATAATTAATGAGAAAAATCCTTTGTTGAAGTAGAAAAAAAAAGCCATTTGAATAAACAAATAAATAAACAGATTAAATAGATAATAATGAAACACAACCTTCTCGATACTTAACGACCTGCGGCAAAGTCATAAAAAATTGCCGTTTGACCAGCTTAACCTACTATCACTCTTGAAATAGACCCCCCATTGTAACTTGACATACATTTTTCGAAGGGGACTGGCCTGTAGATAAAAATTAATTCTTAGCTCTTTGACCACCTAACCAAAATGGCCGACACTAGCCGTTTCCATAGCAACTAATGTTCCAAGAGACAGCACTTATAAACACGCGCTAACCAAAAGATAGCTTATTCCCAAATTCTCGCTTGACGAGGTAGCGTGTCCAGGCACCTTAACTCAACATAATTTCAAAATTATATTAGGGGTCTCGGCTCTCGCTTTTGAAACATGAGAACTCTTATGTAGCGAAGGAATCATATTTTTAAAAGAAAAAATATTATAATTATATATATATATATATATATTTATATACATATATATATATATATATATATATATATATATTTATATACATATATATATATTTATATACATATATATATATATATATATTTATATACATATATATATATATATATATATACATATATATGTATATATATATATATGTGTATATATATATATATGGGTATATATATATATATATATATTTATATACATATATATATATATATATATATACATATATATGTATATATATATATATGTGTATATATATATATATGGGTATATATATATATATATATATATATATATGTATATGTATATATATATATGTATGTATATATATATATGTATATAAATATATATATATGTATATATATATATATGTGTGTGTATATATATATATATATATATATATATATATATATATATATATATATATATATAATTATAATATTTTTTCTTTTAAAAAAAACTACTTCTACAAAAGAATTCTCATATTACTATATTAGTACAAGAACGTACAATTTAAAAAATTTTAAAAATTCAACCTCAGCGTCGTGACTGCACGCTCCAAAAGTATTCTTACAGTTAACAATATCACATTTCTAAAAATACTTCTTTCGGATTACACTTTATCTTTCAATGTCCTGATATTACCTGGATGTAAAAAACTTACCTATTTCCCTACCTGAGGATGATCGTATGAAACGTTTGAAAGCTAGTAGCAAAAAAAAGACCTGATAAAACCGGAATTAATAAACAATGATCTTACCATTCTTTAACGGATTCGAGGTTAATGTATTTTATTATTAAAAATTGTTTGCGAGAGTTATTCTTGCCATATCATTAACTTTATTATCTGCTTTTCGGATGAATGATTCGCGTAATATAAATATATATATATATGAATAAATATATATATATATGTATATATATATGGAAAAAAAATATATATTGTTGAGTCTTGACTCATTGTTGAATCTCGACTAATGCATGGAATAATAATGCAACACAAAATGTACTTAGAACAAGAATGTATTATAACAAGAAAGTGTACACAATATTTACATCTAGTATTTCTGTATATTTCTGGGAAGACCGTTCCTGGAGAATGTGTTGACTAAGTCGCAGTCGGTCAGAGTCTCTAGTTGGATCTCGTGATTAGCCTTCCTGTCTTCCGGTACCAACCATATTTATATAGTCGGTACCCCGCTATGCAGATAAGGTGGATCCTACCACAACATATATGTATATATATGAATAAATATATATGTATATATATATGAATAAATATATATGTATATATAGATATATATGAATAAATATATATGTATATATATATATATATATATATGAATAAATATATATATATATATATATATATATATATGAATAAATATATATATATATGAATAAATATATATATATGAATAAATATATATATATGAATAAATATATATTTGAATAAATATATATATATATGAATAAATATATATATATATGAATAAATATATATATGAATAAATATATATATATATGTGAATATATATATATATGAATATATATATATATATATGAATAAATATATATATATATATATGAATAAATATATATATATATGAATAAATTATATATATATATGTGAATAAATATATATATATATATGAATAAATACATATATATATATATATGAATAAATACATATATATATGAATAAATACATATATATATATGAATAAATATATATATATATATATGAATAAATATATATATATATGAATAAATATATATATATGAATAAATAAATATATATATATATATATGAATAAATAAATATATATATATATATATATGAATAAATATATATATATATGTATAAATATATCCGATGCGATGAGAACGAAAGTAATATATAAATTCCAACGTTCGCAGTGTTAATTCAAAAAAGAGCTCGATACAGATAGTAGAGCGATAATTATTTATACATTAGAATTTTATCATATAAACAAAACCATTTTACTCACTATAAAGATGCAACTTGGTTTCAGTGCATTTCAACAACTGCACATCGACGGGTGAAGGTCGAAAATGGTTATGAACAATCCTACTTGTAGGCAAGCCGGATGTGAAACGTCACTTGCTTTTTTCCATTTGTTTGAGAAGAAAAATATACATACAAAAAATATATATAAGTATCTGAGTGAAACAATAGTGGTTGTTGATAGCAGTTTGGTGATGGATGGACCAGGTGTTTAATGTTGATTGGTCTGTGGAAATTTTTTCGCTGATAAACATCGGTCAAGAGTTTAGGCACAAGCGTCCTAAGATTTAGAGGTAGGGGAGGGAAGATAGGGATAGGGGATAATATTACATTTGAGTAGGTAAAAATTGTAGAGTTAGCTTTAGTAGTAATTGGGAATGTTATTTTTTGGTTTTTCTATAAGATTTCTAAAGTTGAATTGCATTTATTTATGTTGGGGTTATCACTATTTATTTTGTAATCAGTGAACGTGTTTTGTTGTGGATTAAAATTTAGGAGTGGTGATCTCCTCTAAGAAAAATAAGGGATGCTAATATAACCTTTTATAATCAACTTTTTGGAATATTCCTGGATCGTAGAGTGTGTAGAATAAGTATGGATGTAAAACGATTTAAATGAAATTATTACCTGTAATATATATGGCGAAAAAAAATATAAGGATCATAAATATATTAGTGGAGAAGTACATAAGAGGATAGGGATTACATCGAAGGAGGTGATATATAATTATAAAAAGTTCATAGTTATGGAATTGAGATTTTATCAAGATTGTAGTGTTGTAGTCTCATATCTTTGGTTTAATAATTGGGTATTATTCAAGAGTTCAATGATACATTTTCTGTAGGCATACTAAGGATCTAACACTACAATCTTCAATAAAAAATTCAGAGATTAAAAAAAAAAAGAAACTTTTTTTCAGTAAAAAAAAACAGTTATTTTGAAAAGAAAGTTTAATATTTATTCGAGTTGGGGGAGATTTTTTTGTCGTACACTCAAAAAGATGCGCCTATAAAATATCTGAAATGTTCAATTTTATCCTAAGTTTAAATTTTTTATGCTTTGTTTTAATTAGATTTGATATTTACTTCTTTTCCTTAAATGAAATGACCGCATGCCTTCTTCACAATAACGAAAGCCATGACAATCAGAGATGATAAAGTAAGTTATTGTAAGGAAGGCACGCAGTTATTTCATTTAAAGAAATAAAATAAATATCAAACCTAATTAGAACAAAGATAAACTAAGAGATCGTGAGAAAAAATGCTAGGTATTTAAGAGAAATTGAATAATTTAACAGTTTTCGTGAATTCTTGAAGATATTTTTAAATTTCTTTGAAAATACATTAAATGATTTATTTTTTATATTTTCACCTGGAAAGATTTTTTTTCGCATTTTTATGTTGCAGTTTCGAGAGAAGAAATGCTTTTGACAGTTTAGAATTGAAAAAATATTAAAAATAATTGACACTTTGATTTAATAATTTTACAAGCTTTTTTTTCTTTGGATAATTTAAAATATCGTCTGTCTTTCAAACAATTACGTGTATAAGATATAACAGTTTCGTCATTCTAAATAGTAAATCCAAAGTTCCCTCCCTTGGAAAGTAGCGTCTCGTTATTTATTATTTTTACTATTGTTTGGATTGTTGTCCTCGTCTTTATTTTACACTCCGGCCTTCGGGTGATTTGTTGGAATTTTGAATCGAAACCTTTATTTAGTCCACGGGGGTAAATTGTTCTAATTCCACGTGTCACGTCTTTGGATATCTCAGTAATTAATTCTCCTTGATAATTCAATTCAATTTCCAACCAATCTTCTGTGGCCAGGTTAAACTCACAACTTTGGTCAAGTCACTTTTGGATCAACCAACCAACCAATGCTTTTATCCACTGGGCCATGAATATGGCAGTAAAGATGAGGACAACAGTTCGAACAATGTAGTGTAAATAGTTCTTTATGTTGTAGTGGACCGGCCGTGTGAGAATGGAGGAAGTAGAGAAGATGAATTATCTCTGGGTTAAGACTTCCGCTGGCCGGTCCAGCTACATAAAAAATGTTGGACTTTAATGGGTTCCAAAGAAACAAACAAGACCGATATATATGTATGCGAACAAATATATATTAACAAACAGGTTAAAACACGAATTTACAAATACATCATTAAGTGAATAAAGCGTTAGTGTCTGTATGGAAAGTTATTGGGTTGTGTGTTGAATTGAAATGTCCGTACGGTTGTGAATTTTTTTTTAGCGTATTCCCTGAACATGGGAAACGCTGGTTGTGCGTGTGAGTTCACATACTGGAGATGTTAAGAGAGAGTTTTTGTACCTCGCACGTGGTGCGAGGTTTTTAGGACTCAAGAGAGGCAAGTTGGCCGCACGTGGGCGAAGCCGTGGAAAGAGCCGTGGAAAGAGAGGCAGAGGCGAAAGGTCAGCCCGTATTTATACTCCCGGGAGAGAGAGACCCCTGGTGAAGCGTTAAGAAAATGAAGAGGAGCTAACTGCGACAATACCTCCCCTCTGGATTAAAAGTGAGAAAAAAACGAACTTTTAACATGTGAAAAGTTTTAAATATTGTTCTTGTGTGCTGAAAAGAAAATGTGTCTGTTGTTGCGATGCGTGCTTCGACGAAATGTGCTTTGTATTTCTCTAGTGAGTCAGAGAAATGTCGGTAGTATTCTGCTTTTGTTCTTTTGTCCAATGCTCCATGTGGAGTTGGGTTTGTCGTCCCGTCAACCTGTTTGCTGTCCTCGTCGTACTGTACGCGTGAGTTTGTCAGTGACGTTTTGTTGAATAAGATGGCTAAGTGTGTTGAGCAAAAGTCGCCGAATTGGTTGAGAAGCTAGCTTATTTCTCTGAAGATCTGCAAAATTCCGTGAGTCGAATTTGCGCAGGCGATCTGTTGAATAATAAAATTCGCTTATTCGTGATTAAGTAAATCTTTGCAGTAAATTTTATGTGAAAGATGCGTTGAAAATGTGATTCGAAACAGTGAGTCGTTCGAAGAATGATTTCGAAACAGTGGATCGTTCGAAATAATGTTAAGGCATGGTAAGCAAGCAATGGCGTAAGATGTCGCCACGTGGTGTAGAATTAATTGTTTGCGCGCCCTTTTGAGTTTCAGGATTGGACAGGATGCGATTGCAATGACCAGTTGCAAGTAGCGAGAAAATGTGGAATTTGCAATATTTGTAGCGACGAATAACGTGCATGCAAATTTTTCACAGTGATGTCGCATCGTATGTAATGGAACAGTGCGTTCGTCCAGTGAAACTTGAGTTTGCTTCCATGGTGCCGTGCGGTAGAAAATACCGTAGAAAGTTGTTTGAAAGAGGAGTTTGAGCTGATGTGGAATATCTACCGAGTGTCGAATGAAAGTTGAGAAAATTTGCTGTTATTGACGGTCGAATATCGTTCTCGCAAAATTCTTAAGTCATTCGAATTGCATCGTTGCGGGGTGAGAAAGGACAGTGAGTCGCCTTTGTGAGATGGGGTTCACACTTTTTCTATTTCAGTTCAGAAGAAAGTAGAATTTGTTTTTAAAAAAAATGGTGTCATGTTCTCTGTTGGTAAGCCGGGTGAAGTTGAGGTCAAGCGTTGCCGAGAGAAAGAAAAGGTCAAGCAAATGTAGACCAGTAGAAAGAAAGGGTTGTAACGGCTTGCTTGTAGTAGTAATTGTTATTACCACGTGGTGTTAGAAAATTCCTTTTTTTCCGTGCAGGAGAAAGTTGTTTTGTAGACATGTCGTCTGAATTAAAGTTCTTTTGTTGATAGTTCCGCGTGCGTAGAATAGAAAAGTTTCCAATATTGGTGTTGTATGTTTCTCTCATTTGAAAGGTTTGTATCAGAATTTGTTCGTACACACATATCGTCTCGTGTGAGTGTTCATAATCACGTTGGGTAGTCACCAATTGTAGTGGACCGGCCGTGTGATTGAATGGAAGAAGTAGAGATGAATTATCTCTGGGTTAAGACTTCGATGGCCGGTCCAGCCACATAAAAATGTTGGACTTTAATGGGTTCCAAAGAAACAAACAAGACCGATATATATGTATGCGAACAAATATATATTAACAAACAGGTTAAAACACGAAATGAAGAGGAGCTAACTGCGACAATGTGCCCCGTTCTCAGGACGTGGGCGATCATGGTTATTCCCAGTTTCTTGTTATTTGTAGCTTTGTTATTATTTCTCTTAAACCATTATTGGGATCGTCCACACTCTGACGACTTCCTCAATCTTACAATGAACTATTCCTGTATCATATGTCAACGAATCACGTCCTTAGAATGTAAATCGACCAATCAGTTCGGTCGGTACATGTTCCCGCCAAAATACGAATTTTGGACAGGCAAGGAACGCGCCTCTTCGTGATTTCAATTAGCTTGCGCGAATCATCGTTCGCCATGAAACATTTAGCATTTCCTCTACTACTTTTTCTTCAATGTCGATTTTCGTGCAAAAAAGTGGATCGCAGCTTCATACATTTTTTCTGTAAACCATAGCTTCTCATTGGACAATAAACATTAAAATTATCTCGCTTATCTTCACGTACATTTGTTCTCAATGAGCGAAACAAAACATATCAGGCTCCAGACTGAGTTTTGTAAAGCGCTCCCTGAGTGGTTAACAAACATTAAAAAAACAATTTACCTGCTCACCACTACGTCCGAATAGCATCAACCTAGTTTTTGACCTGACGAAAAAACAATGCTTCTGGGAGCCAACCACGTGATAAAAAAACATAAATTGAATGTACGAGCGAACCCAGGCAGTAAGAATTTACGACGACTAGCATTTGCTAAACTAGTTCACGACGCTTGTAACTTTACTGCAGCGAAGTACAAAGTTAGAATCTCAAATTCTTTAACATGAAATAACTTCACTGTAACTCAAGCTAAATTTTCAACTCACTCACCAACTTCTTTTGCAACTTACAAAAAATAATTCAATCCCGTTATTGAATCTTACGAAACGAAATTACAAACATTTACGAACAATACATTCAACTACTACGAGCAACGAAAACAAATTGAGCATTCACGGAACATTCACTTCTCCGACTTCTTTAAAGCTAAAAATTTATTCAACATATTTTCAGCTTTACAGGACTTTCTAATTTTTTCTTTTCACCGAACATTTTGAGCGAGAAGTTAATTCAACTTTTTGTGAGCTCAGGTAAAAATATAACCAGTAGTAAAAACCCTTTAACCAGTTAAAGGGAAGCAACTCATGTTAATAATTCATGTAAAAAATCTGTTGACATCATATAAATTTTGTACCTATTATGAAATGTTATTTTCTTGTGTTTTTTCTCTTGTTTGCTTTTTGTTTGCTTGAACATTCGTAAAGTAAAAAATGTGCGGGTTGATTTACGCTGACAATACCGCAACAAACATGCCTTTCCGTCGTTCTGTTAGAGTTAAACAAACTCGAACCAACTACATCACCAGCTACCTTTAGAAATTCAGCCGAATCTGAATTCTTTAACGAAAACTTCTTTCCTGTAAAAGCAAATTCATCGACAACAGAAGTTTGATTTCCAACGAACGTTCAGAGAATACTATTTAAAAAGTTATTCTAATCAACTACGAAGAAATATTAACTCTACACATAAAGGTACGCAACTTTGTTTGACTTATTATCTTCTCACAAGCACACACACATTTCACTTAAGGCAATTATTAAATTGTCGTTTTTGTCAGTTTAAATTTCCATTCAAACTATTAATCTCGACTGAAGAACTGATCAAACGAACTTGATTCCATCATATGAACACTAATCTTCCAATCCAACATTCAACCTTACATACAACTCACAATTTGTATCTATATGTGTATATAAATAATTGGAATTTGTTCTTGTTCAAATATTGTCGACGTCATTATTTTTCGTTCTCTATTCTGCTTGCATGAATTATGTTTTACATCTCTTCTAAAATTGTTTGTGGAAAAAAAAACACCCAATCAGCCAAGGCCTTCTGAATAAAACCCCGTTTATTAATTATTCATCCTACTAAATTCCCGACCTTCCACAACACCATGTTCTGCCATCTATTTACCTAAGTTCATTAAGTATGTCATGCACTTTTTCCTCTGTCCCTTTTAACCCAATCTGTCCTGTGAGTATCAGATTTTCCAGGCATACTTTCCTCATTATGTGGTCCAGACATTTCAACTGCCTCTCCCTGATGTTAATTAAGTTTCCTCTTTGTTTCCATTTTCTCGAAAATGCCGTGGTTGCGCCCATATTCAGTCCATGCTATCTTTAGCGTCTTTCATGTAAAACCACATTTCTGTTGCCTCCAGTCACTTCCTCATCTTTGAGGCGATTATCCAGCATTCACTGCCATGTAGGGGGACAGATATCACGTGGAAGTTCAGTGCTCTTTTCTTTGTTTCTAATGATGTTTTTCTGTCTCTTAAAATTCTGCTTAACTTTTGGAATGAATCTTTGCCTATTCCAGTGCGCCTTCAGTGTCACATTTTCCGTCTTTTGCTAGAACACTTCCCAGATAATTAAATTTTTGTGCTTGTTTGATTGTGGTATTTCCAATTTGTAATTTGCATTTTGGGTTCATCATTTTGCTAGCGACATTTTGTCTTCTTGCAGTTAATGTTTAGTCCTTTCTTCTCGTTTTCTTTCACTACCTTCTGTAGGAGCTTTTATAGTTTTCTTGTCTGCTATCAATATTGTGTCATCTGCATAACTTATGTTGTTAATATTGTGGCCGCCAATAATGAATCCTGGTAGTCATGTAATTCTCTCAAAATTACTTCGCCGTATAGATTGAATAAGTCCGGGGATAAGACTCATCATGGTCTTACACCCCTTTCTATTTTTTTTTAATATCTGCTGAACTCTTTCTACCGTATGCAGGCGGTTTTCTGCCAGTATAGGTTTTGATTATTATAATATCCTTTCTAAATATGTCAAGGTTGCCTGAGCAGTTCCAACAAATCATTGTGGCATACTTTATTGAACATCTTTGCGTAATCTACAAAACGCAGATAAATGTCCTTCTGCATTTGTTTCGCTCTTTCTGATAACATTATTAGTATAGGGGTGTATCTTCCACACAGATTTGTTGACTATCTGTGTTAGGAAGAATAGCGCCTTCTAGCAACACACCGATACTAATATTAGCATTAGTGTAGCCATTGCTACACTAACACTGAATGCGAATATAAGAAAACGAAATACTCGAGCGTAACAAATAAAAAACATTCAATAAGGCAAACAACCTTCGTATATGTATTTATAAGATTTATATATGTCCAAAGCAAATAATTGTTCATATTGTCCCAAAGGAACGAGGAGGTTAAGCAGAATTTGAACGAAGAAGTGACCTACCAATTTTCATGGCCTTTGGTTGTCCTCAGCAACACGAATAATTTTCGGTTTCTTTGGGCCGTACCCTGTCGACCAGTTTCCACGTGTGTGTGTATGCCCGGGCGGTCAAAAAGGTAAAGAGGTCGTTCCTTCCAGAACGGAAGTAACGACAAAAAAGAGAGAAGAGTTCTACTCACTAAAACGAGGCCACGGCTCTCATGAGCTAAAGCAAAGGGAAGACAACTGTGGTCTCCCTACAAGTACCCCCTCCCTAGACAGGTTCATTAACCTGCACTAGAGATACAACTAAAATGTAACAAAAACAAGACTTCACACATGTATTACAAATTTTAAAGAAACATAATGAAAAAGGAAGAGTTCAATGTGGAGGGAAGAATATCCTCCGGTTATAGTTCTGCTGACCCCAAACCTGGAAATGACTCATGTCAATAAATGTTTGGGCCATCTAACACGACGGCCAGATCTGGTCACAGTCTCTTTAACTACCCCCGGTGCTCCTGCTGATGGAGTAATCCCTGAAGTGTCCATGCTGAGCCAGGTAGTGTCCAAAAAGCAGGCTTTAATCTGTCAACAGCAATGCTTTGTGTTGCATTGTTAATGCTCACCACAAAGTATTTTGAATGTCTCTCTAGGACTTTGAAGGGTCCTCTGTAGGCTGGCTGCAATGTGTGGGACTTAGCCAAGTCCCGCACAAAAACATGTGTGCATGTCTGCAGTAGTTTAGGCACATATATCTGCCTTTGAACCTGTGCAGGAGACTTATATGCCAAGTTCGCCATGTTCGCGGTAATCCGATCAACGAACGAGGTCAAGTTCAAAACTTTTTGTGGAGGTTGCAGGAAAAACTGTCCTGGGAGTCTGAGTGTGGTGCCATAAACTATCTCGGCAGATGAACACTTAAGATCGTCCTTAACTGCAGTGCGGAGTCCCAGAAGAACCAACGGTAGATTCTCCAGCCAATTCGCCTGATCCGTCACGGCCCTTAAAGCTGATTTAAGTGTACGATGAAAACGTTCCACTAAGCCATTAGCCTCGGGATGATAAGCGGTGGTTTTGACTCTTTTACTCCCCAAGATCCTCATCAGTTGGTTGAACAGGTCTGACTCGAATTGCCGCCCTCTGTCTGTAGTAATTAAAGCAGGGACCCCAAAACGGGAAACCCATCCTGAAACAAAAGTCCTTGCAGTGGTATGTGCCGTAATGTCCGACATCGGAAGAGCCTCACACCAACAGAAACGATCAACACATGTCAATAGATATGTCTTTCCCTCACATGAAGGAAGTGGTCCTGTGATGTCCACGTGCACATGTGCAAACCGCTCGTCGGGTGATGGAAAGGATCCAGGAGGTGAACGGGTATGTCTCCCCACTTTGGCCCTCTGACACGGCACACATGTCTTTGACCATTGCCGAATGTCAGTTTTCATGCGTGGCCAAACAAATCTGTCTGTGATCAGCCGTATTGAGGCATTAGCTCCTGGGTGGGACAAATTGTGCATGGAGGAGAATAATGTCTTCCGCATTGACTCAGGTACGAAGGGGCGCAATCGTCCGGTGCTGGTGTCACATACAACTTCCAAATCTGTGTTTGGAATATGTATTTTCGTCAACGTCAAGGAGGTGTGGTTCTCTCGTAGCAGATGCTGTAGCTGCTGATCCTTTTCCTGTGCTTCCACAAATGATTGATGTTCCAAGCACGGGTCCAGCACAAAAGCATTTATGCCACGAGACATAGTGTCTGCAGGTATGTTGTCAGTTCCCTTGACGAAACGGATATCTGAAGTGAATTGTAACAGATAATCCAAGTGTCTGGTTTCCCGTGGGGAATACTTGTCAGAGTTTGACTGAAAAGCCCCCAACAAGGGCTTGTGGTCTGTCAGTAAGTAGAAAGTCCGCCCTTCCAACAAATGTCGGAAGTAACGGACAGCTGAATAAGCTGCGAGAAGTTCACGTCCAAATGTGCTGTACCTGGATTCCGTAGAAGTTAGTTTCTTGGAAAAGAAGGAAATTGGTTTCCAGTGGTCATCGATCTTCTGCTGTAGTACTGCTCCCACACCAATCGAAGAGGCGTCAACTGCCAAACACAACTCGCTACCTGGGACAACATGTGACAATTCAACTGCTCGGGACAATAAAACCTTAATTTGGTGGAAGGCTGCCAAGGCTTCATCAGACAAAACTATGTCACAATTTTTGACATCAGTTAAAATATCTGTCAAGGGTTTTATAACCTGCGCACAACTTGGCAGGAACCTTCGAAAAAAATTTACCATCCCTAAAAACTGTCGCAACTTTCTCATGGTATCTGGCAAGGGAAAGTCAGAAATGGCCGCCACTTTAGATGGAGAAGGTGAAACTCCAGCTGAATTAATGCGGTGACCTAGGAAAATAACCTCAGACTTTCCAAACTCACATTTTACTGGGTTGATAACAACCCCAAATTTCTCAAAACGCTCGAAAACAATCTGTAAATGTTTAATATGTTCTTCCATGGAAGAACTGGCTATAAGTACATCATCCACATAGGCACAGACAAAGTGCAAATCGTGCAATACATGGTCGATAAATCTCTGAAAAGACTGTGCCGCATTTCTTAGTCCAAATGGCACGCGCAGAAACTCAAACAACCCAAATGGTGTTGTTATGGCAGTCTTTGGAATGTGTTCGGGTTCTACCGGAATTTGATGGTAGGCCCTGATAAGGTCTAATTTAGTGAATACGCACCTATCCTGAATGATGGCCGTTACATCATGTATATGAGGAATGGGATAACGGTCAGGTTTAGTGACAGAGTTGAGTGCCCTATAATCCCCACAAGCGCGCCAGGTACCACCACTTTTGGGTACCAGGTGCAAAGGAGATGCCCAGTTACTCTTTGATGGCCGGATAATACCAAGTTCCATCATTTGGGTAAATTCCGCTTTCGCCACACTCAATTTTTCCGGTGCAAGACGACGAGGGCGGCTGTGAACAGGAGGACCGCTAGTAGCAATGTGGTGTGTTATATTGTGGGGTAACCTATCTTTGTGAAAAGCCGGTTTGGTAATGCTCTCAAACTTTTTAAGGAGTTCGCAGAACATAGGATTATCTTCCGTGTTAGCCACCGTAGGACATAATGGAATTACATTATGAATGGCTCCCGGTGATTGAGTATTTGTCTTAGGGTCTGCCAGACAACGTCTGTGAACATCAATGAGAAGACCAAATTTGTGTAAAAAATCCGCACCCAATATGGCCTTCTCTACATCCGCAAGGACAAAGAAATGGGTGAAAACCCGTCTCAGACCCAAATTCAATGTAAGGCACCTCTGACCATAAGTCTGGATGAGCGACTTATTTACGGCCTGCAAGGTAAGTTTGTGAGGGCCTTTTAACTTGTCTGCCCTAGTGGCAGGAATTAAAGATATTTGCGCACCACCAATTCAAATACCCTAAATCTATTTTTAATGTATAATTCATTATTTTTATGTAAAATGTATAATTCATTATTTTTCATAAATCAAAAAATAATTAAAATGAAATGTTAGCCTTTGTAGCTTTTATAGGCATACCATCCATTAAATCTGCTATTAATACCATTTGCTCAATACTTTTTTCTGTATCCATGCAAAGTTTATTAATTTTTTGTTAGTTTCTGAAATCTTAGACAGTATCTTCCCAATTGCTGATTTACTGTCCAAAAATATATCTTTCATTAAATCTTCATCCATTTCTAAAGTTTCTCTAACTTAATATTTATATTTAGCAGCAGTCTTAGTTTTTAACAGAGTTTTAACACCTTTTACTTCTTTATAAATGCTTTCTATTTTTTCTTTTTTAATATCATGTAACAAAGTCATTTATTAAATTGCAATTCAAGTAATATTAATACAACATATTAAGTATTGAAACAATGAATAGATCTGCTTTTTTCTCGTAGTAGGACAGTCAATCCCTTTTTGTATAGGCGTAAAAACAATTTCTTGTCTGGTAAAAATATATTTTTTCAGTTAAGGATTCAAAGTTAAAAAATGCAACAGGTAACAAATAAGTTGTAAAAAGTTGAATTACAATTTTAGATTGTAAAATGTAGTTGAAAATAAATTTCGAATTGAAGTTAGAAGATCACAAACTATACTTAATTTGCGTTAAGTGAGAAAATATCTCTGTGGGTGAATAGGTTGTTTTTCCTATCACGTTGGAGTCACCATAATGTTGTAGGGGAGGTGAAACTCACATCATAGCAGCAGAAATTAGCCTCGTATTCCCGGAGATAAAAACATATTTGACAGAAAATAAAACATGCAGAAATAACAGGAAAAGCATAGTAAAAAAATTGTATGTATATTATAGTGGTAACCGTGAAAAGTTACGAGTTACCATAGAAACTTGCGCTAGTAGTTTTTTCCCAGCAGCCATTCGTTTTTGAGTTCTTGTGGAATATGTCTAATGAGAGATGTTCTTGAGGTGGGTTTTATATTACATGAAGTTTTATGAGGCCATTTACACCATCACTTGCATGTCCTTCGAGGACCCTTAGGCCACCCCCACGAGGGTTAAACCCGGCCTTCTGCCACATGTAACCCTCGTTGGGGGGGATACTAAATATTATTAAGTACCTCCATGGGATCGCTAAAAAAAGAGCATAGTATAATGAAAAAGACGCCAAACTTGTAAACAAAATTTTATCGTCTAAATGTTTATGTTATTATTAAGAGGAAAGATCAAAATATTTTGATAGTATTTTTTTACATTTTTTTAATCGTTTCTAGCACGTCCGAAATTTTTGTTAAAAATCTTTTTTGTTTGTTTTTTGAGTCAGCAAAATTGACAGATAATCATGTGTTATGGGTCCTTACCTATAACTACAGAATGAACTCTTCCTAACACTATGTATACTACGCCTCTCAAGAGAGAGGAACAAATCGAGTCGAGCCGATAGTAGTTCACTCCAAACCAGACTGACAGTCATACTGACACCTTCCACATCTTGTATTATTATTCCGTGTAATATATCTTCGTTATTTCTACTCTTGTGTTCGTGTTGCTCTTCCTTGGTTCTAACCTGGACCATAACATCATGTCAACCATTTTTTCCATTTTATAAAAAAAATAAAAAACTCAGTTTGAAATTCTTTTAAAAATCAATTATAATTTTTCAAAACTTGTTTTAAGAAAATCAGAAATTATAATGTTTATTTAAAATATTTTGAAACAAGCATTATTTAGTTTCTGCGCCGAAAAGATGTAGTTTGAAAATAAAACAAAGCCGGTCATAATATTTCGCGTTACTTGACAGGTGATGAATTACGTATTGACGGATTACGTGAGGATAATTTATTCTACGGAATGAGAGAAGTGAAATTATTTAGATTTAAGTGAACAAATTATTTACCTCATTATTTTTAAGGAAAACTTTCAGCTCTCTAATTTTTTTTTGTACTTAGCTTTCACCTTTACGTTTACGATGCTTTATGGGAAATATATTATAAAGAAATTAAAATAATACTGTTGAGAGTGAGATTAAATTTCATAAGAAATGTATCTAATTAATTTATAGGTACCTTTCTTATGAAATGTTATCAGAGGTGTACATAAAATACTATAATTTTATGTACATTTATTACATTTTACTGTGTTATTTGTATTTTCATTCATTTTATTATTAATTTTGATATTTCATTTATGGGAAAATGTCATAAGAGATTAATATAAAAATAAGATCATATAAATTTCATAAGATGATACTGATACTTGTAGGTACCCTTCTCAGTTAAAATTGAAAAATCAAATTATCTTCTCCACACATGTTTCGCAAAAGTAAAGGCCTTAGCAGCGGAGAACAATGCTTAACTCAAATAACTCAACTTAATTGTATTCTGGTTGGTCTTCCGTAATTTATAATTAAAGCCCTATCATAAACATAAAATTACATTTCTTAATTACTGCGGGTCTTCTGATTAGTCAAAACGATACAATTTACAACGCGCTAAAAAAGATCTATCTCATAAGGACATTTACGAAACTGAATGCGGCTTTTAATTAATTTTATAATATCAGGTCATCCAATAAGTTCTGTCCGAATTTTGAATTTTGAAACAAGTGACCAAATGTTACATTTAATTACAGATTCAATCAACAATGTATTTTCTCTGATTATCTATGACTTCCTTCCATCTATTAACAAGCTTACTAATTCCATTACTGTAAAATTCTTTTGGCTTTGATTCGAAGAACTCACAAATGTCAGTTTTAACCTCTTCCTGTGTTACAAAAGCTGTTTCTGCCAAATGATTCTGTAAGCTACGAAACAAATGGTAGTCTGAAGGAGAAAGGTCGGGAGAATAAGGTGGATGAGGAATTTTCTCCCAACCAAGTTCTTCGATCTTTTGTGACGTGATTCTTGCTGTGTGTGGTCGCGCATTGTCCTGATGAAACATCACCCGTTTTCGATTCACTAGAGCAGGTCTTTTTTTCCTCAAAGCTTGGTTCAAACGCTCTAATTGCTGACAGTATATTTGAGCATTAATTGTTGCATTAGGTGGTAAGTATTCAAAGTGGATTATTCCTTGGCAATCCCACCAGATTGAAAGAAGAACCTTTGCCCATGAAGTTCCCTTCTCGGCTGTGGCTGGGGTCCTTCCCCTTTACCAAGCCACTGTCTACAACGCTTAACATTTCGATAAAAGATCCATTTTTCGTCGCCAGTTACAAGTCTATCCAAAAAAGGTGAAACAAGTTGGCGAGAATGGAGAGAAGAGCAGATGTCAACTCGGGATTTGAGGTTGTTTTCAGACAATTCATGAGGCACCCATTTTCCAAGTTTAGGAACTTTTCCAAGTTGTTGAAGATGACGATGAACAGTTATATGGTTTGAACTGAGAACCACTGCCAATTCCTCAACTGATGCAGCAGGATTTTCTTCAAGGGCTGCTTCAAGAAGCTTTTCATCAAACTCAACTGGACGTCTGGTTCGATCTTCATCTTTAAGGATGAAATCTCCACCTCTGAATTTTGCAAACCATCTTCTGCAAGTTCTTTCATTCACACATTCCTCTCCATAAACTGAGTGAATGTTTCTAGCCGCTTCGGCTGCTGAGTTTCCTTTTTTGAACTCATAAAGCATTATGTGCCTCAAATGATTCTTGGGTACTTCCATGTTAGCAGGGTTTTAATCAAACAAAATTTAATTTTATTGTTCTCTGAAATAAAATTTGATCAGTTTAAATGCATCTAAACATAAAAATAATGTTCAGCTCCATTAGACATTATAAAATACTCTTTAAATTTCGTTCATTTTAACAAAAAGTTAAAATTCGGACAGAACTTATGGGATGACCTAATAGTTTAACAACTTAAATGCAAAAATCTATTATAATTAAAAAAAATAATAAATAATTGTATTAAAAATTCATTTTTCATCCAAAAAGTTTTTGCTTTCAGAAAATATTGTCCATATTCATAAAAACAACTAAAAGCAAATAAAAGCATTTGAAATTAAATAATATCTTTGTTTTATTGAGTTTTGTATGTTACAATTCAGACCTGATTTTCAGGGGGGGGGGGGTTCAATTAAAAAAAATACATGATTTGGTCTCCTCAAAGCTTTTAACTAATATAATCACTAAACTGAATGCAACTGAATTTCTAGAGTTTTCATAAAATTAGGTAGGGGGGGGGGGGTAATAAATATAAAAAATACTTTTTCCATGACTTTAAAGAAAGAAAATATATTTATAATAATTTCCATCATTTGGGAATAGTTTCTGAAAAGTTCATTAACATCTGACAATTATTTTTATTTTTGCAAGATTTTCCAAATTAATGCCTGTCATACAAAAAAAAAACGTGCTAAAAATTTATTTTACTAGTTCTCATGGAGGTACCTATGTTTTATACACATCGGTGATCACCAAATGAATGATATAGTTGGTTTTTATACACGTTGAGAGTTAACAAATGATGTGAATAATAGTATTTCTTTTCTTTCTTTTTTTTTTTTTGTAGACGTCCGTGGTTACCAAAATGTTATGGGGGTTCACTCACATCAAAGCTGCAGAAATTAGCTTCGTTTTCACGGAGATAAAAGCATACTTGACAGGAAATAAAACGCGCAGAAATATCAAGAAAAGCATGCTTATTGTATGTTCATTGCATACAATTTATTTATATATTTTATCCGTATTTCCGGCAGGAATAGTTTTTGTTGCATGTTGGAAGTATTTTTATTATTTAAAATTTTTGTTTAATTTATTTTACTTTCTATGTTGTTGTATTATGTTTTTATTTTATTTTATTATAATTTATTATAATTATTATTATTATTACTTTATATTTTTATTTATTTATTTATAAAAATAATGATGATGATGATAATAATAATAATAATAATATCCCTACATATAAAATAAGTTCTAAAAAGTTGAATTACAATTTTTACATTATAAAATGTATTTGAAAAAAAATTTAAAAGTGAAGTTAAAAGATCACAGAATATATTTAATTTGCATTAAGTGATCAAATATAAGTTATAAAAAGTTGAATTATAATTTTTAGATTGTAAAATGTTCGTAAAAGTTCGTAAATCTGAACAACATTCATATAAGTTGTCAAATATTAAGATAAATTTGCAAAATCGTGGTTAAGTCTGCCACCATCTGTATTTAATCACAATAAGCCTGCAATATTAAAGTAAAATTTGCATTAAGCTGCAAAATATTCATTTTCATTAAGTTTGCAAAATATAGGGAATTGGAGTGGGCCGCATATAAAGATTCCACGTGACGGTTGCAGACGTAGTAATAATAAAAGAATAGAATGTAACTGACTATATGATTATATTAACATTACAATTGGGTCTTTGCAAACATAATGGTGTCTGCAACTAAACTTATCTGAGAGGGTGAGTTGATGTTCTCGCCATCTACAGACTCTGTGGTGATAAGGGTGGAGAGATGACCCGTTCAGCATGTGGTCATTCCGAAGGTTGGTACCAAGAGTAAAAAGTTGTTCAAAAAAGGTACAAAAGTGCGGCAATCGGCAGCTGTGAGCTGAATGGATAACCTTAAACTGACGAGGTGTCGGGATTTATCTTCTTCCTGAATAATTTGACCGTTGAACCAAAAATTATGTGCGACAAAATAAGGAAAGCCAAAGGGTTTAACACACTGAAGCTCTTGTTTGAGATTTGCAAGGCATTTGTTAAAAAACACAAAAATAAAAAGCAGGCTTGCAAACACATTCCTGTATGCGGCCAGCATGGGAAGCAAAGATGTTGTTTTAAAAGCCTTGTAGCAAAAACGCGATGTATGACAAAGTTCTTATGAAGAAACTTTACAACTGAAAGAATGTGGAGGAAAATGGTTCCTTGTAGAAGAAGAGGTTTCAGCTCAATTAATCTAATTTCTCCTGGCAGAAACTAGATATTATTAATGGACTTCTAAAAGAGGAAAAAGGATGCTACTCTTACCACATTCAGCTGAACAAACGTAAAGTTGCAAGTAGAAATTCTGACATCTGCAGAAATATAATGACTAAAACAAGGCCTAACCAAGAATTTGGAGAATTCTCTGGAAAATGCCTTTCACAATATTTCCTGAGTCTTGTCTTAAGCTGGGATAAGAAATATCTTCTTTTTTCAGTCCTATCAACCTTTCGTCGATATTCAAATAGGCACCAATAAACTCAGCAGAAAGACAAGCCGACGTCTGTTCTTCAAAGCGGTCGTGATAAAAGACAGCGTCAAACGGTCCTTTTTCACAGACACAGAGTTAAAAAAAAAACTAGGACAGGTTCCCACTGGTCGATGTAGATACGTGTTGGCATTTCGAGAGCCGGTTTACCAAGGAGCCTGGTCTCCGTGAGCAGGATTTTCGCAGCTATTTGATTGACTTTCCTCGGCTTTCGCCAACTGAAGCGGCTAGCTGCGAGGGAGAGATCACGGAGGGCGAAGTCTACGCGTCATTGAAGAAGGTCGGCAGAGGCAAGTCGCCCGGTCTGGATGGTTTGCCCTATGAATTGTACTTGAGGCTGTCGCACATCTTTGTCCCGATTCTGACTGTGATGTTCAACAACTAGTTCCGGTCGGGGTCCATCCCTAACTGGATTTCCAGGGGTGTGATCACGCTGTTGAAGAAGGGCAAGGGTGTTGGGGGGCACTTAGATGATTATAGGCCCATAACTCTGCTAAACACAGAGTTAAAAATTTTGGCCAAGATCCTGCAGGAGCGTTTGCAGTCCGTTGCCGAGTCTCTGTTGGGTCCTGAGCAGACTTGTGCTGTGTGGGGCCGAACAATTCAGAGTAACCTGCATCTAATCCGCACGATCAAAGAGGGTGTAAATGACGATGATGAGGCCGCGTTGATCAATTTAGATCAGTCCAAGGCATTTGATAGGATTGACCATCGCTACCTTGCTGCTGTCCCGCAGGCCGCCGGATTCGAATCAGACTTCTGCCGCTGGATTAGCATCCTGTATCGCTCCCCCAGTGCTGTTGTACAGGTGAACGGGAAGCTGTCGGACGCTTTTGCGCTGTCTAGGTCGGTTCGTCAGGGTTGTCCACTGTCGCCCCTACTTTATGCTTTGGCGTTGGATCCTCTCCTTCGCCGGCTAAGGGACAGGGCGTGCAATCCGGCCCTACGTAGAATCGCCGTTCCTGGAAGGGCTCGAGCCAGGGTTTCCGCGTACGCCGATGACGTAACTGCTTTCGTGTCGTCCCGCAGCGACATTGAGGCGGTACTGAAGGCGATTGATCGGTACGAAAAGGTGACAGGGGCCAAGATAAACCGCGACAAGTCATCCGACTTGCGGTTAGGTGCCTGGAAGGGGCTCGATCTTCCGGGCCGCTTCGGTTGGACGGACGGTCCTGCCCGCATTCTTGGAGTGTGGTTTGGACCCAACCTCCAGCTGGAGCAAAATTGGTCTGAAGTACGAGCAAAGGTCGATGCTGCCGGTCAGACTTGGCATCGACGGAGGTTGTCCATGAAGGTCAGGGCGGAGGTGTGTGCTACATACATTTTCCCGATTGTCCTTTATCGATTGTCCGTACTTCCTCTCTGTGACGACCCTAAGAAGCCGATCGAGCGCTCGGTAACCTCCATTTTATGGAGGAGACGCGGGAATCGGGTCGACAGACGAGTCTGTGAACAACGTCCGTGTCATGGAGGGCTGGGAATGCCACATTTGGTGAGCCACAAACTCGCCTCGGGGTTGGCTTTCCTACGCCGCGCATTGACAGGAGATTCGATTATGGCGGGGATTGTTAGGGACGCGTCCCCTTTCCTTACTATCAGTCCCCCCAGCTCGCGGGTCGGGCGCCATCGTGGACCCCGGGATCGATCGGATTTCCTTCGCGAGTGTTGGTCGGCCTTGTTGGCTGTTCCTCGGTTCAGTGACCTTTCTCGGCTTAGGAAGGTCTTCTAGTGGAGGGGCCGCGAAGGATTCCCTACGTGAGGAGCTCGACGTGTCGGAGGATGAGTTTCGCTCTTACTGGTCTTGGGCACCAGCGGCGGATTATCTCAGTAACCCTGAGTTTTCGCTTACCTGGCGATTGGCTTGGAATCGGCCGCCTCTCAATGACAAGGTCTTCGTATGGGACTTGGCGGATTTGCCAGACTGTGAACGGTGTGGCCTTGGTTTAGAGGAAACGGATTCGCACGCCTTCTACCATTGTCCCCGGGTCCGCCCCTTATGGGACCATGTCGGCGAGTTGACGGCTCGTCTCGCTCCTGAAAAGCTAGTGCCCATTGATCGCGCATACGCGTGTGACAATGTGTCGCCCCCGTATTCTGGGGTGAAACGAATGGTGTTTCTGACGCTGCTGGTCACGGCCCGAATGGTGATTTGGACGATGCGATAGGAGGAAGTTTTGCGAGACAATCGTCTTTCTCATCAGGATCTGATCCAATTCTTTGAGCATCAGCTCAAGATGAAGATTAGAACTGATAGAAAATGATTGCATTCAACTGTCTTCAGCGAAATGTGGGCGAAAGAGGCGAACTTGGTTCGTTTGAACGAGGCTAGCCTTGATTTTCTCTTTTAGGTCAACCTATATCACATCGGGGCGGTTTCCTGTAGAGCCCTTCACTGGTTAGGTTAGACAAGCTTTGTGTACCTAGTTAATGTGAGTAAGTGTTGTTCCCGGTCTCTTCCTGGCCACATCTTTGGTTATGATCCAGGTTGGGATTTCCAACCTCCCTAGTTTGTTTTGGTCCCTTTTTATCTCGTCTGGGTCAGCTTTATATTTTCCCATGCCCGTATGATTTTTTATCTTTTTCCCACTCCTTTAGCGAGAGAGCTTCTTGATTTTGTCCCATGGGCAGAATACAGCGGCCTCTCTGTTTTTGAGGTTTGGACGGGCCATACTAACATTAGTTAGATTTAATTTGATTTGCGTTAATATTTCAGTTTGTTACTGGGTTCATCTTCCTCCCCTCTCATTTTTTCATCACAGATTTTTATATATATTTTACTATCATTAAATTTTTATGACATGGGGCGCGTTTTGTAGGTCCCCTTAGAGAGGATGTGGTATTATGGTGCATGGAGGATTGATTGGTGATGGACGAGTTCTTGTGGTGAATGGGTAAATTGTAATGAGTGAATGGGTCGTGAATTGGATTAGCTAGGTATAAGATAGTTAGTGTGGACCAGCCTTAACCCCTCCCCTTTTTCGTCCTTGTACCACTTATGTAATTTTTACATAATAAATACCTAGATACGTGTTCGGAGCCTGCCCCAAAAAGAGATTTCCTCCGGAAATTATCGCACCCAAACGGTTCAAGCACTGTTGAGTCCTAAACGAAGGGAGATAACAAATTTCACAAAATCTGAAGTAATCATATTACTCACACATGTACATTTATTTATTCATGTAAAGAAATAACATTTTTTCGATAAATGGCAAATAATCATATAATATCTTATTTCCTCATAATAGTGGCGTTATATATCCCTTAGATGAACATTGTTTACAGGGAAAGAATAATTTACTCTAAAGTCCAGAGAAATCTTCAAATTTATGCCTATTACTACAGCGACTAATACATAAATTTAAATATCTGCAGCGAGCAGTACAGGATTTGAAGGTAGTATATTTTGTACACCTCTCCATAGGGTGACCATGAGTTGCATAAAATTTACATGGCGTCCAATTAGTGCTAATGGCGAAATTCTATAACGCTGTAACATAATTTTCCTTTTCATTGGAATTATTTTTTTCCTTTTCACATACACGGAAGGACTTCTTATTCTTCGTTAATGTGCGGATGTCTTCATTATAATTCTCAAACACATCTTTTAAGGAAGAGTAACTGGTATCTACCCTGTGAATGATTTCTCACCTTAGATTATGGGGTAGCTTATCAAATATGATGTGGCTTACAAGTTTGAATCCATGGGAGTCTTCTTAAAAAACATCTATATTAGGTATGTCCAATATTTCGCTAAAAAGTGGTATACCTTGACGACAAAAGGTCCCCAAATTGATAAAACAATTTTTAACGTTTAAATATTTATGTTGTTATTAAAGAGGAAAGACCAAAGTATTTTCTGAATATTTTTTCAGATTTTTTAATCCTTTCTATAAATGTTAAAAATTTTATTAAAAAATCTTGTTTTTTTTTCGAGTCAAAAAATTTCGTAAAATCGAACTTATCGACATTTCTGTCGGGAAGATCATAGTTTGTTAGTTAAAAAATCATGAAAAATCAATTATACCTTTTTCTTTTATCTTAGGAAATTTAGAATGATTAAAGTATACTTAATGTAATTTGAAAGAAACATTACTTACATTTTTAGCAGAAAATTTTTTAAGAGAGATATTTCCAACCAGGGTGGTCTATTTTCACAGGCGTTGATTGATGTACGTCAATATATTCACAACTTACGGCACGGATATTTATTGGATGGTAGCACAGAAGTGATATAATTCGTTCTAATTTTAAGTGAATCTGGTTAGTAGATTTTTTTTTTTTAAATTCACTTTCAAATTTTTTTTTTTTTTTTACCTTACGTTTGAGGAAGAATTCTGCACTGAAAATAACATTTAAATTATGAAAGAAAATCATATTTTACAAGTAAAAATAAAACAGTAAAAAAAATTCATTTTTTTAAATTGAGGTTTATTATTTCAGTCATGAAATATTTTTCTGAGAATATAAAAATTACATGAAACACCATTAATTGAAACGGGTTAACTTAATGAAATGAGATTTTATTTCTTTTTTATTAAGGCAGATTTTTTTCTATTTATTAATAATTATATGGCAGTAATTTTAATATGAGTTTTATTTTATTTATTAATAAAATTAACATGCTATGTTGGTTTTGTTTTGACTCAACAAGTATTTTTTTAGTTTGAGTAGTTGCGAGCTAACTCCAGAAAATTTAAACTCCAAAAATCGTTTTAATTGATAATTTGTCGTGTGGATAATAATTCCAAAGTAATGTACAATGAATTTATGCATTCGATTTCAAACTTGAAAATTTGGGTGGACTTCCAAGGGCGTTTTTTTTTTTTTTGTAATTGTAAATAGTCGATATTTTCTTTTATCCCACTATTCGATTATATTTGAATAGAAAAAGAAAAAAATTGAAAATAATACGACGATATTCAGAAAACTTGACAAGCGTTGTTTTCTTGTTACTGAACGAATCAAAGCCATTTCTGAAGTAAAAAAAAACTTGCTTCTATCAAAGGAAACTACTCATGTGACATTATTTCAACACTGTGCATCCGTACTTTCGTTGTAGACGATTTTAAATACAATTTTGGAATATTAAAAATTATTTTTAAAATAATTATGGTTGTCAGATTTTAATAAGCTTTCAGATTTATGATCTTTAAAAAGTAGAGAACATAATATATCATTTCCATAAGGTTGCAGAAAGAACTTAATGTATAAATATATAACAACCTTTTGTCATATTGTGTACTTAAAATTGAAAAAAAAAAAAGAAAATTAATGTAAAAATTCATTGTTCATCAAAAAAAATTTTTTCTTTCAGATAATAATTACCTTCGTATATATTATTCAGAAAAGCCATTAAAAACTTTCTTAATTAAATATTGTCTTAGTTTTATTGGGTTTTGTATTTTTAAAATTGAGGTAAAAGTTTGGACAATTTCGGTTATTTTTTTAACAAAAAATCGATGATTTAGATTTTTCAGAGTTTTGTGCATTTAATTAAAAAAAAAATTCAGGTTGCAAATAAATTTTTTTTTGTGTTTTCATAAAATTAAGTTCGAGGGGGGTAACAGATATAAAAAAAAATATTTATACCATGACTTTCAAAGAGACAAACATTTCTAAAATAAGTTCATTCATTTCTGAATAAGTTCTGAAGTTTTCATTAAAATCCAACAAGTAGTTAATTTTTACAAGAATTTCGAAATTAATGTGTCTTTCAACTGACAAAAAAACAACTAAAATAAACGCTAAAAAGGTCAAAATTGGACATACCTAATCTATATCATAGGAAGTTCTGAAATCGGCCCTCACTTTGGCAAGATAATATTTAACAGTTACAAAATCTGGGTCGTATTTATGAGAACTGTTTATTATTTGTTTGAAAATCTCATGAATTATAAAAGGCACATCCAAAAATTCTTTCGTCAATAAACCTATAGCCATTCCTTCTAAGTCTGGGTTAATTTTACCATCCAATCCAAAGCTCGAATTTCTCTCTCAAGATTTTCTGTAATGGCTTCTTCCTTTTTAAAATATCTTTCAAGTGTTTTTAGCTTCTTCAACAATTCCAAACTAAAATTAGTATCATTATTTAAATATTTTTAGAATCAATAAGGGCCCTAACCCCCTTTAGCTTTAAGAAGTTATCCATCTTAATATAGGCAATGAATTAAAATTATTTTACTTTTTTTTAAAATTATATTTTGGACTCCTCTTGTTCGAATATTTTCACTGAACGTGAAGGCAAAAATTTTGTATATTTTGGACACACGTGTCTATAATACCTTCATTGTATCGTGAAGGCAAAAATTATCTTTTTATGTATTTTTGGACGCCATATTATATCAATATTAACTTCACTGCATTTGTGAAAGCAAAATTATTTTAATTATGCTTTTCATATATAAAAATAGATTATTTTGGAGATATCGTCTCTCATCATAAGGACAGCAGTCTATTATTTTCTCTCTCAGCGTTTTAAGCTCAAATCCGTCTCGACTTCTTTTTTAATTCTCTGTCATCAAGCCAACAAAATTGCTTTAAGCATTCAACAAATTGCTTATATATATACTGAGTGTAATAGCATAAATATTAAATATCTAAAAAAAACACTAAACTAATTGAGTTTCTTTTGTCCAGGTTTCAGATAATCTTAATACCATCTGTCATAGGAATCATTGAAAAACACTTCGACTTATTCAGCTAGAAAGAGAACAGGCTAAAATTGTTTTTTGCCAAACACTCTGTTTTCCCAACTGAGCAATAGTGAGAGGGAAAAGATCATTCAAGCCTTCAGTAATGGTACCGATGTTCATACTATGGCTTCCATCTTCAAAGTCTATTCAATAACTATCAAGAGAACGGTGAATATATTTAAAAAAAGAGGGAACAGTAGAGAGAAACCGGAATCAGGAGGTCACAACAGGAAGAAGGGTCATCATTTCAACTCAGAACTAAAGAAATCAATTAGAAAAGTCAATTCTTAAGACGTTTGGCACGTGAAAGAGGAGTTTAAGATATGGCAGTCCAAAGAGCAGTAAAAAGAGACTTGATAATGAAATCGTACGTGAAATGTGTGAGGCACCTTGTTACTCCAGGACAGAAAGTTATAAGGTTAGAGAGGGTGAAGATCATCTTTAATAAGTTAGAAAATGATCCTGGAATATATATATATATATATATATATATATATATATATATACATATACACGAACTTTTTTCAATCCTTCATGAGCTTCCTATCTTTAGCTATGATCAATTAATGATGAACATGTCATTTTCATTTATGATAGATTTCATCACGATTCTTCCATTAAGTTTGGAGAGTAATTATACATTCTTATTGCTCAAAGTATAGTCCAATAGTATTATAAAAACCTACGACCATTTCCACTAAGATATCTTTAATAAGATACATCGGTTCAAATCTTAATCTAACAATTGAACAATTTTGCTGTTACACCCGGTATATAACAAATGCCTTTTTGTTCCGCGAAGTTGCTTTTATGTTGGACAAAATTACTTACTTGCAAATATGTTTTAGAAAATGTGGGAAATTTAACGACCTCACCTGCAAGGTTGTGGCTTGATGAACAAAGAAAGACACAATTGAACATTGTAAAAACATTCTTTATACAGGGAACACAATACCTAATATGAAAGAGAACAGTTCATAATTGCTAAAAACATGTTCCTTTTAGTGGTTACTGTCGAAGTTTAGGGGACGAAATTCAGTTATATATCTGTTTGAAATGGATGACACATATATCTAATTGGTGTTTCCTATTCTGTTGTATTCTCGTATATCTTCGCATTATTCAGGTAAGCATTCCTGTTCTGAGTGGCCTGGAGACTCGTCATATCGCTTCATATTCTTCTTGGCGTCTCCAGTCTGGAGTCATCTAAAACACGTCTATTCGTAGCGTATTGAATTTGGCGTCTATCAGTTGGCACTCAAAATCTCATTTCGCGCCCAATCTGGGCTATGCCCATTATTATCCATTTAGAGTCTTCCTCTATCAACAGAAGCCATCAAATAGAGGTAACCTATAATTTTTATACTCATCTGTTATGACCTTATTACCAGTGAGGCATGTCTGATTGATTTCCGCTTAGCAACAGTGACGTCTGGGTTCTACACACAGACAACAGACACCACAACACGTGATTTAAAAAATGTAAAAAAGAAGTCAGTTTAACCACTCTTAACCATTGAACAGTATTGATTTGTTTTTTCGATGCTAGTGAACTAGATCACTAGAACTCACGGAAAAAGAACGATAAGGATCACATAAAATGAAGGGTTATAAAATCACTGAACTGCTATTATAGACGAAAACGTTAAGCAATAGTTAAAAATCCAATATTTGTCCTAGAGATGTTGTTGAGGATGTGCAGGATGAACTAGGATTTTGCTTGAGTGTTAGAATATATCAGAAGGATTTTTATCTGGTTACGTGATCTGTTCATGCATCCACAACAATAAATAATTCGCAATATAAAACAAGACAAAACATGTATGCAATTCAAACAAACAAATGCATTTATATACAATTCAAATATTATTTACAAAATGTTGTTGCAAGGTATTATATGTCTTATGTTTGTTAGTGGACGAAGATTTTGCCTGCCTTTGGGTGTGTTGATATGTTTGTATTACAGTCCACAAGATATTGTAATTAATGTTTAAACAACGTTATTTATGTCCGTATTGTTTTTGTAATGTTTAGAATGAAGTTCTAAAGTAAGTTGCATGGATTCGATCAGCGTTTCTCTGTGTTTGCTGGACTGACTGAAAGATTCGGTGACATTAGTGTTGCCGTAAAGTTTAACGTCTCGATTCGTCGAGACGGGTGTTTGTAATTGTCACATTTTTAAGCTTGGAGTGCGCGGTCAAAATTGTCTGCTGTTGTTGTTGTTGTTGTTGTTGTTGTCTCTCGCGGTGACGAACTCTGCTCTGCTCTCTGCCCTGTCTGATCGCGGTCACACGTGTTCTTGGGTTTATGTATGGTAGTAGTCACGTGTTGCGGCTCCTTGAAGAATTGCGCCAAAAATTGCTTGTGCACGTGCGGGTGACTTGATTGATCGAGTTGATTCACGTAGGGGTGCGAAATGGAATGTTCCTGTTGCTAGGGGTGATAAGGTAAATGGACGAGCCCACAATGTTGTGGTGAACCGAAATGTAAAATAAAATAATTAAATAATACATTTTAGATGTATCAAGGGTGGTCTTCAGTGATGTACTGTCTTCATCGCCGATTTCAGGTTTTGCATCATATCGGCTCCGACAGTAACCCCGACCTGATTCAAAACGAGTCAGACCGCCTCCTTGAAAGCGTCGTGCTACGCACCGCGACGTTGCTAAAAACGGAAACAAACAAAAGAATTTAAATTAAAATAAGGCATTTGCTTTCTTTAACCTCTCTCTCTCTCTCTCTCTCTCTCTCTCTCTCTCTCTCTCTCTCTCTACGTCTTTCTCAACTAATGAGAACGGAACCCTCAAATAAAAAAGAGGAAGAAGAAAAGATTGAACACGGCTGCAAAACGGCGGAAGTTTACTTGACCATAGATCTAGTTATCGTAAAAGAATCTCTGCTTGAGGTTGTCTGGTAGGTCAGATTTCCAGATTATATCCATTTTATTTTATTCAAGACAGCCCAAGCTTTAGCTATGCAATTTTTCACATCCTTTTCAGTAGAATTTATCTTGCTTCCTAGGTATCTAAAAGATTCAATATATCTTATTGATTTACCTGAGAAAATTTGTATTGGGCCTTGCTGGTTGAAGCCTATGAATTAAGTTTTAGGGACATTAACATTGAGTCAGATCCACCTTAACGCATGGGCCTGATGGGCACTTAACCAGCGATCCCACGAACATAAGGTCCCCATGCTAATCTGTGTATGTTAAGTGACGTGTTACAGAAGGCCTTTTTAGGAAATACTAAAAATAGAAATTACTACAAGCCACACGTATTGCGATTGGGGAAAATATGTTAGAATGATCCATTTCATTTGAGTTGGTTCTTGAATAAAGAAGAAAGTGAGAAAATGTCTCCTTTTGATCTAGAAGATACTGGAAATGGCGATTGGCTTTCTTCAAAGAGGCCGTCTGCCTATATAAATGAAAGGGCCGGTTTGTATCGCCAGTTCAGTTCACTTGCAGACAATTTCGCTATCAAGGAGAAGATCAAAGAACTAACACTTACTGCCGACGATCAGTCTTCGCACAGTCCTAGTACAGACTCGCCAGTAAAACTCTCATTTCTATCTTTTAAATTTCGTGACCAAGTCTACTGTTGACTTTCTGTTGGATACAATATTATCTTTTATTTTTTCTCTGGTTTGATTTAATTCTTAAATTTCACAGCAACGGAATAGATTTTTTATTCTCACAGATAGTATCTGAATTTCGTGATATAATTAAGCTTATTTTTAATACACCTGCACTTAAACCTAATATTAACAATGGATTCGAAAATTCTGGTTGAACCGTCTTCATGGTCGTCTTACCCCAGATACACACAAAATTATGAAACAAGAATTTCAACATTTAATGAATCTAGGAGTAATTCTTTCATTTAATAGTAACGGATCTTCGCAACTACATTTAGCACCAAACAATAAATCTTCTTCTTGGAGACACTGAGGATTATTACACATAAAACTATGTCACTGCACTGAATCCTCACCAAGTTTCAAACATTTAGGACTTTGTAGTGAGTGCGAAATATGTAACAATACGAGTCTTAAAACAGCGAGACATGTCACACAACTCGAAACGGAACATTTACTTTCGACCGATGGCTATCAGTAATTGGAATCAATTTCTAGGTACAAAAGCAAGAGGCTCAGATTTAGAGAAAGTGACGGAAGATTAATTACTTTTTAGACGAAGATGACAAGACAAAGAAAACTTATCTGTAAAAGTGGCCGTCCTGCGTAAAGACAAACAGAAAGGAGGAAGTGGGCTTTGCAGGATATAAACAACGACCACTGAACTGTGCCCCTCACTTATGCCTCAACCCTACCTCGATCACCTATAGCAGTAAGTTACTACCTAAGAATAAAATCTGGTTTGCTGCTAGAAATTGTTTTAGTCTTCACTCGTAGGTAACAATCTAGCCAAAGAGTAATTTTTAAGCCACAAGTGTTTGACTAGAAAAAAACTGCACCCTGTCAATAAACCTAGTGTCTGGTCTGAGCTGCAATGCAACAATACTAATTCCCTTCACGTACTCCCTTCAATTTTGAAGGACTGATGAAAAAGGAAGAAATAAATTTGTGAGCTGTGAATTATTTGAAAACCTTGCCTTCACAGAAATTAGCCGGTCAGCCAAAAAGAAAGAAAGAAAGCCTACGCGAAATTCTTTTTATCTAAAATGGGGAGAAAACTGAGAAACGTGTCTGAAGTCATATGGAGGGTTTCGTTCCTGTTCCTCGCGGCCAGAGTTGAAGTACTCGCCAGTACAAAATTACTCGTCAATTATATTATCGGCCTCTAATCAACACGTTTCACTTCAAGGAATTTTCTCTCAACAATCCAAGAAAGCTAAGTATTTCAAACTATCTCTCTTCGTCTACTTTTGAACGTATGCAACTATATATCCTTTCGGTGAGTACGCGCTCTTTTACCTTTGTCTGGAATATTTTTAATATTATTTTGTGTCAGATCATTTAATCTATTGTATCAACATAGACACATAGACTACAGACTTTAAGAATCCTGAATTATTTTCTTGAAACGATCTACTGACACTACTTCAAACGTGTAAATTCGTGAATAAATTCCTTATCTTGTTTTGTTAAAATTACCTTTGTATTTCCTCGTCATTATCATCCTTATCTTCTTGGTTTAGCTAAATCAACTCTTCATTTGAACCCATAAGCTCCACTTCACAAGTTAATTATGTGGTATTTCCTTTTATTTCAAAATCGTTTTGATCCATGTATGTTGTCAGATACGTGTAAATATGTTAAACATATAATAGACAGCTATCACAACCTTTGGGTTATTTGAATTCTTACAAACTCTGTTTAGTCTTTAAAACACAGTGCATCCCTTTAAACAGTTCATGAATTACATTCTATAAGGTTTGGATTAGGTTTTCTGTTATACTATATGTCCTTATAACTTATACTTATCCGTAAAACACAAACATCATTTTTCAGGCAGTGTTTCAAATGTTAAATACCAATTTGGCTTATCTGAGGTGTGTCTTCTGGATCATAGGAGACATGCGCATGGCATTAAATCTTTTTATCTGAAAGAATTGAAGCTACTCGATAATTTCTATTTTCCCAAACTATGAAGAATTTGCGCAAATTACATGATATACTCAGTTTTTACATGAATTATTCCACAGCTTGCCGAGATTGCGAAATTATCCACCTTATCTGTCAAAGAACCTTTAGATAGCTTTTTCAAAATAGTATATAAAAGAAAGGGCTCAAAACTCTCATTCTCTTTTTTTCTCTCTACCAGCAGGAGGCTTTAGAGGTAAGAAATGTCATTCCCTCCTGTAGGGAACTTGTTAGTCACTAGCGGACCACATGTCGCATTGAAGGCAACACGGCGTAGTACACCACATACAAATATCCTTGTGATGGCAGAGAAATAAGTAAATATAATAAATAACAAGACTAAAATTTCACCATCTCTAATGCAATGATTTTTAAACTTTTTTTTAAAATTCAGAGCACATTTTTAGAATAACTAAAATTCTGTGGCAAGCAAAATAGTAAAAGAATAAAGAAGTCTCCTCAATTAAGCATTTATTTTTAGGACATTACATTGACCGATTTCGTTTTGAAGGAGTTAAAATTAACAAGCAATTTCATGCCCCAGCCGACAACAGATTGCATGTCATTTTTTAAATCAACTGCCAGTTTGACTGTGTGAAACTAATCAGACTTACTATTAAGACAGGAGTAAATAACTATCATCAGCATAGATATCAAGCTGACAACCGATGACATCAGATCAAAACTTCATGCAGAAATAATATAACCTTTCAACTTGTGAAGAAAACCAGCATGCCAAACCCTGTCAAATTCCTCCAAAGCAACAGCCCGGGTTTTACCATTCTTATCTAAAGCTTGAAAATTTTCAGCAATAATCATTAATATATCAGGAAATGTCCTAGAGAAGCGAATGTCCTATTGCTTATCTGAAAGAAAACCCTTCTAGGTGAGATGCTTAATCGATTCAGAGTTAATTAGAACTTCTAGTACTTTATCAAAAGAGGGGTAGAAGACTAACAAATCGATAGTTAGAAGGATTAGGCGATTTGCTTGGGTTCTTAAAAAAATGGAATTACAGAAGAGGATTTCCAACAAGCAGGAAAGCAAGAAGTAGTAAAGCATTTATTGTAGAGTTTATAAAGAACATGTGTCTGTTCAGTAGCACATTTCTTAATGACTATTGCAGGGTTAACATCTAGTTCACATGCTTTGTGAGGTTCCAGTTTAGAGATGATAGCAGACACCATGGACGAAAAGTCAGGCAAAGATACACCAGATGAGTCAAGAGTCGAATTGGAAGATAATTTACAAACAAAATATTCTGCTTTATCAGCAGATGTTTACATATCAAATTAAGTGAAAGGGGAAGGGATAGAAGAATTACACTTAATTAACACACGATTACAGAACCGCCAGTAGTCAAGAGAAACAGACTTGTTAGAGGTTATACGGCGCATCATTTTGTCAGCAAGCAAAGACTTGACCTCTTTGAGGACAATTATCACGAACAGACTCGAATGAAGTTTGCTCTCTCTGCATTTACTAATCTCTATTGGTGGCATATTTTTTCTGTATTATCTGACTTATTTCGTCAAATCTTCCAGTTTCACTGGATGAATCATTGTTGAATCTTTCATTAAAGCTTCATATCCAGCTGTGACCAAACTTAATTTTCTCCATCCCCTTTCATTATTGTCTCTTAGTTTTTTGGTTCCAGCTCTTGACGCAAATCTTAAGCCAGGCTTCCACAAAGTCGGTGGCTTCAAAGGATAACGTATTTTCTATAGTCAACGACGCCATTATTATGAAGTGTGATTTTCTTTGTATTTTTTCAATCCAGCGATAGTCTTTTAACTCGCATACCGAGGGCTTGATTTTTCAATGATCCCACGGACATTTTAAAGTGGCTTTAACGGCAATATCGCTCAAAATGTCACAAGCAACCATTGCACTTCCTCATTTTAGGGAATCTCAGACACCGGGCAATAAACCAACCACCTCCTGAAGGAGAGGTACTGCCTAGGGGATGGCCACCTTGGACTTGAGCGAATATTATTATCACATGAGCGAACCAATCTGCCGGTCAGCACATGAATTCTCGCATACCGAAAGCGATATTTATTCTTGTAAAATACAAGAAATGTATGAAATACAAAAAAAAGCATATTAGTGACATTATCACCTTGTTTGGAGTGGATTAAAAAAATAAGACATTATTTAATTAGAAAAAATTTTTAATTACTTCATGAATAAACTATATTATGAACACTATTGTCTTCAGAAAAAAAACAATTTTGATCAATAATGAAATTTAACAAGAACTGTTTTCATCTTGTAAAAATTTTAATTACAATACTTTATAAAGTTTAAATCTTTAAAAATACTGCATTAATTTGTAGTGGTCAAATGATATTGTCACTAAATTACAATTGCATTTACTTGTGGTAAGTGTGTTCAAGTCGGAAGGTTACCATTGTAAATGTAGTGTTGGTAGGATTTTCTTTACTGGAAACTTTGGAATAAAACAAATTGATTCAAGGGTTTAAAATAAATAATATATTATATTTAATTTCTTTATATTGATGAGTGAGTCCTTTGATATTCGGGGTAGCGAAAAAGTCGTTAACAAGGCGGATATTGGTAGCAGTCTGGAGAAATTTCCGGTAATTGTGTTTTGAAGTCAGATCATGATAGGGTAGTAGTGGCATTAGAAATAGGTCAGTGTCAATCTACTGCATTTTTCTCGGTTTTAAGCAGGGCAGAAATAACATTATCAGATAATCTATTAACTACTTCTTTACATGGCACGCATAGGTGTTTTCTCTAGAGTAGCGTCTCTGTTATTCGTCACTCTCGTCTCTTCTGCTCCTAGCTCAGAGATATCAGTTTATATCGGTTTTCCGAGACTCTGACGCTAACATTAATTTCGGATAATATTAAAAGTCTCTTTGTGCTAATTTTTTTGATTGGTCAAACATTATTTTATTTTATTTTTTCCTTTCTTTATGACGGAAGCTATGCGTGGAGCCTCCTTGATTTTTGGTATTTTCAGTCACAAATAAGTCGACTCTGATCCTGCAAACTTCTGGGGGTTTTCGGTCGGGTTCAGTCTTTTCTTCTCCCTCTTCCTATTTTAGGTTTGTCTTCTCGTTAGTTGAGAGAAGTATAAAAACTGAAGTTCAGAGAGCGATATATATATATATATATATATATATATATATATATATATATATATATAATTCTCAAATTGTGTGTGTGTGTGTGTGTGTGTGTGTGTGTGTGTGTGTGTGTGTGTGTGTGTGTGTGATAGGATATTGTTTATGCGCTTCCACAGTTTTCATTCGATTTCGATTATTTTTTTTTTTTTTTTGATAGATAATTCTTCAAAGCCGGTTTTGAGTCCAAATTGTTTGGAAAAAATTATAACCTTGAAGGTGAAAAATCGAAAAAACTGTTTTTTACACTTTGCGCAAAAATAAAAGGCAAAATTTAATGTCTGTAAACTCAACGTACAATCAATTTAGAGATTTGAAATCTAACGCAAAAGATGTGCAATGAAGAGGCGGTCATGTGGCATTTGCAGAGGTGTTCAATGCGCGACTGTACAAGGCAACAGGTATGCAAAATAACATTTTGGGGAGGGGGGTTGATGATGCCTCAAGCAAGATAACTTTCGTCAGGGAAATCCTATTTTCGTCATTTTTGCTGCGAAACAACCGCTCAATTGTAACGAACCTAAAATAAGTTTTACGGGTGCAAGACATCAGCGATGTGCCCCGTTACCTCAACGTTTAGGCATCATTCTGTCTACATACAAGTAAACCCACTCATTCTAAGTAAGACTATAAAGCCAAAGTACCTAAAATCCAATCAAGTATTAGATTATTTCGAATATTTTCCTAATTTTTTAATTACTAGATAGTTAAAAAATATATAACGATACTCGCATACCGAAAGTATTATATTCACGTTTTTATCAAGTATTTTAAAAAGTTATGTGCCCTTTACTTAAAAATGACAAATATTAAACTATTTGGGAATTTAAGGAAATGCTGATTGTTTTTAGGCAGAAAATACGTGTTTCCTGGCATCTATTTTTCCCACAACAATTATTGCGGACTCGAACGTGAGTCCAGGTAATAAATGAATAAAGTAACAACAAAACTATATCCAAACAAGCGACAATCTATGTATTAACAAAACAAAGGTATACACAGACAATAGAAGAAGAAAACGTTTAAACTAGAGAATGTTTTTGTGTGTATGAAGTTTGTGCAGGAGAAGTCCGAGAGAAAAGTAATTGAAAGTGAAGTGAACGTGCGTTCCCATCCCCCGGAGGGGGGGGTCACATTTTTACTACATGGACCTACATCTCATTGTCTAAGTAAAAATAGAAAAGAGGGGATGGCAGAGAGAATGTCATTTCTTATTCATAGGCTTAAGAAGCCGTTCCTAGCGACAGTTTTTTTAGTGAAGTAAAGTGGGGTAACCCACACATGTTGGTGTATTGTAAGCGTGTGCGTAATCACATATAAATAAGTAAACAGGAAGCAACAAAAACTCTGATTTTTGCTACTGATAGTAGGTTCTTAAAAAAAATAGAACTCTCGAGAATCAAAGTTCTCAATGCCTTTCGTTTTCCTTTCCTGATACAAAAGTAAGTTAGGGCAAGTAGTAATAAAAATGATTATAATGGTCGAGCTCAAGTCAATATTACGCTAAGTTGGAAGGAGCAAAGTAAAGGCATTACTTACTACTTCTGTGGAGGGTATGCAAAACACGTTCGAAGGCTATAGGTTGGAAATTGAAACGAGTGCGCGATTATCGGAGATAAACAAAACTCTTTCCTGTTCTTTTATTACTAGCACCAAGGGAAAAGATATATTTTTTTTAATTCTATATGATTTTATTCATTGATTTTATTTCATTTTCTTACACTATCGATAAATCTGACAACACCTCATAAAAACACCCACCTCAACCCCAAGTAATATTTGTTTTAATTCAGATTAATTAAACTTTAAATCAGTTAATCTTCTTTAATGGTGATGCATTGGCCTTGTTTGAATGTACTTCCTTTTTTTATATATCTATGCTATTTTGTTTAAGGGTTAAAAAGACATCACCAGCCCCACAACAGATATTATAAAATCACAAACAAATCATATACAACGAAATAAACAAAAACGATAAAATACTTTAGTGTACATTTAAGATAAATTTTGCATATTTTAAAATACATATACGTTTGCATATAAAACGTTTGTACTTACCTATTGGTAGCATCATGTTTTATCGGGGAATTAACTCGGACATCTACCTTGTTTGGCCGTCAATGACGAACAGAAATAAAATTTGATTAATGTTTCAATTGGCAGCAAAACGTATGATCCAGTGCATGTTAGGAGTATTCTATACTTATTTAACTATTTTTTTCATGATCTAACTTTTTCCTTTCATTATTGTTAATTATTATTCTTATCTATATTTGAAAGTATTTTATTACTTAACTTTTAATTTTTTATTATTAATTATTTTGGTTTCACACTCCTACATAGTCTAGTACTAAGCGTTATAGGTGTGGCGGACTTCCAAACAAATGTCGGGGTTACCAATGAAATGTTACGGACTTCCACCACGTTTATTTAATTTTGATTAGGAAACCAAACTGATGTGAAGAAAGGGACAAGGCAAAGGTATCAATATTTATATAAAATTGTATTCAACAATGCATACAATAAAGAATGTGTACGGAAAAGCATGCAATGAGTAAGACGAGAGTTGTCTCTCTCTGACTATCAATGTCTATCAAAGTTTTCTGAAAGAAAAGAGTTATTAGTTTGTTATAAATGTTTTTAAACAGTTCTGCCGTACAAGAGGAAAAATTATGTAAGTGTGAAAGAATATGCAGTTTGTGAGTTGAGTAAGAAGATGAGCGCATAGCTTCAACTGTCGTGGATTTATGTGGCAGCTAAGGTTTCACTGATGCGTTTCCTCTTTTCTTTTGTTTTTATGGGTGGTCATTGGATCAGGAGTGCTGCTCAGGAAGAATCATTATCCACGTGCAGAGAATCTGATTGGTCGATACTGACCAATCAGTGCATGAGCTTTGGGGAGACTTCTGGGAGCCGATTCTCCCAAAAGTGCACAAAATCTACTATATGAAAATATAACGATTTCAAAATTGTCGCATAAGATATCAGCGTTGCTTCCTGTCCAATGAATGAATGCTGCTGAAGATTTGAATTTGTAAGGGCGTATGTGTGTGTGGTGATGATCGCCATAAAGGTAATTTAGGGATTTATTTGTTGCTATTACTACAAACTACAATAAAAGCTTCAAGAATAACTTTTCATTTTTTTAAATGCATTTTAAACCATAGGTATCGCTTTTTGTTTGTTTTTTGAAGGTCCCTAATTTAAGGTGTTAGCGCAGTTGTCAACAGTATTGATTTCGTGATTCGCACCTTGTATCGCATTCTCCAATTGGTATCTTCCAACGAAGGGTCAAGGCAGAACATAATGCATATAAACTTTTGAACGATTAACTCTACTCCCAAAGAACATAACAGAAACAAACGATAATATGCACGATCGGTTATTAAGAAAGAAAATGCATTACATACAACAAATGAAGTCTTTTCTTTCTTTTTTTTTTTGATAATGGTTTTAGTGATACAAGTCTTACTAATTAACCGATAGCTGGGAGGAAAAGAAGTGGGTCCATGCCTTTCCGAAGGGTATTTGCTCATAAGTTAATATAACGAACCCAACGGAAATTAGAATTCGGCTCTTCGTTTTCCAATTCCGAGCCGCACATACAAGCTTAGAATACCTGATATTTCCAAGTGGTCATCCATCAAGATAAGTAGCAGGTTCGACATTGCTTAACTTCGGTGATCGTACGGGAACCGGTGTTTCAACGGTAGGCACCTTAAGATAAATTAATTTAACCGTTCTAAAAGCATCCTTAATAAAGCACGAAAAATGTAACTAAGGAGGTTGTTGCGTGCCTGGTTGGAAAGTGGGCCTCGTATAAGTGAACATTTCACAAAAACTGATGCGGGTTAAAAAGATTCCTTTGTCTCTGAGGCTTTGTCTCATTAGGCGTAAGAAATGTATTACTCCCGTCTATTATATGATGAAAGTTGTTGCTTTCTACTCGAGTTGTAGTTTGAAGAAAAAGGTAATTGTGAATAAAAGTGGATGCAAATAAATAACAGGCCCTGTTGTAAAGTAAATGACATTATAAAAATGAAACTTATAAAATTGCCACTGCTGATTGCCTTTGCTTTCTTTCAGTTTCCAATGTCATAAATATTTTAGACAACTCCATACATTATTATATAACCCATGAGGTAGAATTAATATTTATTTTTACTAGACAATACGAATATTTTCTATTTAATCACCGGTACAAACAATAATTTAACAGTTGTAAAAAAAAAAGAAAAGAAAGAAGGCACGGTGGAGTAATAGATAGCGGTTCCGATTGAAGAATCGGAGAGCCGAGTTCGAATTCCAGTCGAGTCCACTTGGGAACGGTATGAATCCTCTTCTCCCCCCCCCCAAACTATGAGTAAATTGCAGAACAGACCGGATTCTATAGCCTTAGATGGCAACTAGTATACTGCGGAAAACTCTGCCTCGTTTGTCATGTATCAAAGATACATGATCACCTACGCGTGTATCATGCATGGCACATAACTGACTGTAAAGAAAATAGTTAACGCTCGAAAGCAGTATTAAACATTGAATTTTTCGATTCTTCAAACATATCTTGATTTAATAAAAGAAAAGTTTCTTTTTCTATCAACAACTGGAAGCAGTTTTAATGATGTTCACGATATATTAAAGGATATTTTTATTTGGTAAAAAAATTCTACGAAAAAATAGTTCAAAGACAGACGGCACGAGTCGAGTTTAAAAAACAGACGATAAATTTATTAACACAAAAAAATGAAGGAATTATATAAATTAAGTCCTTTGTGTGTCAAATGATGGCCAATAATATGTATGTACAAATAATCACTGCAAATAAAATATGCTTCTTTTACAATAAAAATTACAATGCTGTATACTGTCCTCAAAAAAGGTAAAGAACATAAAAATAAATGAAGAAAAGGTAAACACTTATCTGAATAATTTTCAAAAAATGTTCGAAGCAGCGAAGAACAAAACAATCACACCAACCAAACAATTTTCCTTGACATGGGAGCGACTTTGATGTTCCTTCCAATTCTCGTCTGGTGGTCGTCAGATTTCTGTGTTATTTTTTCTTTGACCGGACTAACCTGGTTCATGCAACAAGTGTTAGTCGACTCTTAATTCTGCTTCTGCTTTTATTCACCAAGATAGCCTCCAGATTTGCTTCTCGGAATTTGGAGGAAAACCTTTTGATTGGCTCAGAATGAAAACCAAATGCAGCTATTTTCCCACAAATCGAAATATACTAAAATATTTTTGAAATTCAAAAGGTTAAGCAAGAGCCCAACGCATCGTCTGTTTTCTCTCAGAAAAGCAGACGATACTCGCTCAAGCAACTTAAATTTCTTATAATATCGAAAGGCAGGTGTAACTGATTCTCAAAATATTTTCACAAAGTTTTCTAATGAAATAACCTATTGGGTATAAAATTCATGTATGCATGAATAAGTGGCGAAAATTCCATTTAAATTAAGTAATTCCGTGATTTGGGGGGAAAATTTTAAAAACCAGAGTAAGGGAGAAAGGCACAGTAAATTTGCAACCAGTTTAGAGGGTTACCTTAAGGGGTAGTTTATACGGTTAGGAGGGAAAGATAACGGTAACTCTAGATTTGAACAAGTTCAGATTGTAGTGATCGGAGAAACATCCTCTTGGGAGTCAGTTTCACAGAGCAGTGGTTCGCGGAAAGAAACTGTTCGTGTGGAACTTACTTCTCACTGATGGCATACGGAGGGAATGACGGTTGTTGGTCCTATCCGTGAGCGTTAGGCCTGGCGGAATCAAGGAATGTACTTCGTCCGAGCACTTCCCATGGAAGTAGTAATAGAGCAGTGAGAGGCTTGCCATATCCTGTCTGTCAGAGAGAGGTTGGAGGATGGAATATAATTCTTCTTCAATAAGGACTCAGGGATCCTTTTGAACTCTGGAAAGTGAAGACTAGGCAGTACCCGCCCAAATATGATGGCAGTGCCTTGTTATAAAAGGGGGATCGCTGCCCAAATACACAATTATATATATATATATATATATATATATATATATATATATATATATATATATATATATATACATATATATATATATAGTCTTAAGGTGTGCTATATTTATGGGATAAAGTGTTCAATATCAGAGATAGAGCGTACGTAAATATAAAAGTGAACATTGAAGTCAACACTTAGAGGCGACAGTCTGTTTCATGCTAGACACAATCGTCAGACCACGATTGCGTCTAGCATGAAACAGATTGTCTCCTCTAAGTGTTAACTGCAATGTTTACTTATATATATATATATTAATAGGTATATATATATATATATTTAAGGTATGCTATATATATATATGTATATATATGTATAGCATACCTTAAAGCTACATTTCATTATTTATATATATATATATATATATATATAGATATATATATATATATATATATATATATATATATATATATATATATATATATATATATATATATATATATAATCATTTATTTAAATATTATAACATAAATAAGTTATAAAATCACTACAAAAATAGCCATTTCGTTTCGACACTTCCAGTGTCTTATCAAGGTTCAACATTATCACTTGATAAGACACTGGAAGTGTCGAAACGAAATGGCTATTTTTGTAGTGATTTTATAACATATTTATGTTATAATATTTAAATAAATGATTATATCTGCTCTACTCTGTATTGAGCACTCTTTAAAGAATAATAATTGTTGGTTATTGGAATTTACTCCGTATATACCAATCCCACACTTGGGTATATATATATATATATATATATATATATATATATATATATATATATATATATATATATATATATATATATATATATATAAGTATGAAAACATACATTCTACCAACTGACCTACATTGAAGGCTTTACATATAAACACAGGTTTTCATATTCAGGTCAGAGATAAATTCATTTAATTGTAAGATAGACTATCACAATTAAATGAATCTTAGTTTAGTTACGTTTGTTCAAGCTAAAAATCAATGTAACAGAGTAGCGAATATAAAATATATTTTCCCAGACAAGATTTCACTGTAGTAGCAGTAAAACTTTCGTCATTTAGTTAAAATCCTCAATTCAGATCGTCACATATATCCTCCTACATAATCTTACGCTTGGTTAACTTTTTTAAATTCTATTTTCTGTTATTATTTATACAATTGCCGACATTGTACTCAGTAATTTACTTCCGTAATAATTTTAAACTAAAAGTATTTTACAATGACCTAGAAGAAAGGAAACTGGAAGCAACAGAAATGTGGCTCTACAGAAGGATACTGAGAATTTCATAGACGCAGCGAGTAAGCAACGAGGATATGGAAACTAAAAAAAGATATTTATTCTCAGAATCAGAACTGAAATTACCTGGACACATAATAAAGAAAGAGGGTTTGGAAAATTAACTCTCACAGGGCATCTCGAGAACAACAGAAATAAGAGAAGGCAGCGGGTCACCAACTTGACGAGTGGATGGTGGAAAGTGGGTTAGCAAAAAGAGAAACGCTGCTAAGGGCCACAAGGAATAGGAGGTTGGATAGATCCATGATAGCCCACAACCCGAAGGGACACGGCACATAATAAAAGAAGACAGTTCATAATTTGAACTGGATGGCAAATTTCAATTATGTTACTTATTGATTAATATCAAGGTGAGAAACGACGAGACGTCTGGTTTCCAATCTTTTAGCAATGGACTGTCCTTCTGTATGGAAGTGAATGCTAAATAATCTCCTCAAAGATGAAGAGGAGACTTGAAGCAACAAAAATGTGGTCCTACAGAAATATGCTGATTATACCATGGACTTACTTAACATGTGAGTAACGACGAGGTTTTAGAAAAACAAAAAGGAAAATTATACTTAACATCAGGAAGAGGCAGTTGTAATTTCTTGGGCACGTAATGAGGAAGGAAAACTTGGACAATCTGATACTCACAGGTCAGATTGAAGGAAAGAGGGACAGTGGGAAGCATCACGTAACATTCTTGATGAGCTTGATTAAATGGATGGTAGAACAGGGTTTGGGAGAAATAACAAAATGACAAAACTTATTAAGAGCCACAAGGGACGGGAAGATATGGAAGGCATTATCGACTACGTCCTGAAGAGACACGGCACATAAAATAAAAAGAACGGTGGAACTTATCTGTTTCGAAACAGAAAACATTCGTCAGTCATTAGATTAGTGTTACTGTTGGTTGAAATTTATAAAATCTTTTTCTTAAAGCAGTTTTCCAAGAAATTAGGCTTCTCAAGTCCACTGTTATAGCTCTTTCTAATATTAGTAATAAACAAAAATTCAACATGGAGTTTTCTCTAATCACAACAAATAATTCAATTCAAGCGATTAAAATGATGTTCCTGATAAAATTCCTTCGGAAGACATTACATTGAGTTATGGTGGTGACAGTGAAGATTTATCGGGAAAAGTAATTGCTTAATCAACTAATTAGTACAATTAACATTACTGTATTAACAATATTGGTCTTTTTTTGCGGGGGACGGTCGATTTGTGACGAAAATTATACTTTTCAAACATGTCCTGTTCGGTAATAATGCAGTCCCTTCCGTTTCTTAATCAAGAACCAATCAAATTACAACAAAGTGTTGCATCATTACTTTGATCAAATGATCACTATTTGTTCGACCATAAAGCCATAGCGAGAAATAAAAATAAATATGTCATCTTCTTGTATGTGCTACGTTCATTCATAGCTCTCTAGTCTATACTATAATTTTTTTATAAGAAAGTAATGTAAAATAATTAAACTTTTTTTGCGGTAGAGTGGAAAGCTATCAGTTTGATTATATGGTTATTTTCTCTTTTATTTAAATATGCTATCAATTTTTGTTGTTGCTGCCGTTGAAAGTGTTCAAGTAATGTGGTTTCTTTTACTTGTTACAACTGTTTGTGATTCTGTAGCGCCAGTCTGTTGAGTTTGATGAAGTATCGTTTTCTTTAAGTTTTAAAGGAGTATTTGTTTAAAGCCTTTTTCATTCATCTTAGATAACGGATGTATAATACGATTGTTTAAACATTTCTGAATGAACTGGATGCCACACATAAAATACATATGAAAGTCAAGATTTGATAAGGATATTTAAGAACATGTCTCGAGTTTTCGATCTTCTACCCCCAACTATGGGTTAAATAGTAGAACCTGTATATGAAAAACATTATTATCTCGTAAAATTGTTAATACAATATTCACTCGAACAAAGAATTATCCGTACAATCCAAAAATACGTTTTGGTTCTAAATAACCTGCAAAAGGTTGATAAGCTGCAAAAAAAAAATAAACTAATAAAAAAACAATCTAATTTTTAAGTTATTATTTTGCTTTTGCAGCATCTTAGACGAGAGTTAACATAATGCAACCTACCCTGTGTACAATTTCCTTATCCCCTCTACTACATTTGTTATAACGGAACCATACACCGAGGTATTTGAAGTGTTTAGAATTTATGAATTCCACATTATGAATCTTTATGATGGATTTAGGGCAGATACCATCACTATTCGCATTCCAATTCCAGGCTTTGGTTTCTATTTCAGAAAGTTCTATCTGAACATTTAGCATAGAATCATTTTTATTTCAATATCAGTCTTATAGCAATTATGAATACCTATGTGATCAGCATAGGCCCCTACATTCATCGTCGAGCCATAAGCAAGTGGGAGTTTCAGTTAGTAGATTTTTGTTGGGACTGTATATTTGAATGTACTAGACCCATTTCTACACAACTATGCTAACACATGTGCAAAGCATCGTCTATGTAGACTATATAGATTATGACTCATTTTCTTCTTGTCGTATTCCTGACGAGGTTTGAAATGAGTCTTTGCTTGCTTGTTTAGCAGCATATCAACTCCTGATGGGTCATTTAATTACGAAATTTAATTTTCTTGGGAGATTTAATTTTTTGCCAAGAATGTATTGCTGTTAATATATTTTTTTACAAAAATGTATTGCTGGTATTTTTGCTATAAAAATGTATTTTTAAACTTTTATAGTGTTTGAACCCCAGTTTGAGGGTTCACTATTTGCCCAAAGCTGAGAGCCTAACAGATGCTACCACCCGGGTCTTAGTGAACCTGGGAACACCAGCAATTAAGAGGTGGTTTATGCTCCTGAAAACCTCCCAATCAGTTTATCGTCATAGTGTGACGCCCGTCCTTTGGTCACGACGCCAAATGTGACGCTGTCCTTTGTCACGACGCCAATATGTGACGGGCTAACCCTGGGACATCGGTTGAAGTCTTGTTGGGTTCTAGTACCAACTTGTCGTACTCGGCTCGCTTCCAACGCCTGGTCACCGAAGCAACTGCTTTGATCTGGATTCAACCTACCCACGTTGTGATTTGATCTTAGGTTGACGAGATCAATCAAACGTCGGGCCGTAGTGCCAGCTAAATCCGGGTCAAGGTGATACTGCACAATAAATGTAGACAAAAAAACAAAAGCACAAACAACTTCAAGGCGAGCGACTGGTTAGGAATAGTGATTAATTTTATGTCGGTTTGTGGAGTTACAGGAGTGCGTCTCTCTCTTTCTCTCCCAGCCCGAAGAAAAAAAATGTGGATTTTTTTTGCGTTCTTAGCTAGCTCTGGATATCTGGGTTGTTTTTCAATAAAGTCGGCTCTGGTGGAAATATAAGTCAGACCTCTATAATTTGTTCTTGGTTAGTAGTCTAAGTCGGAAGGCATGGAATCGTGCGGTCACCCCTGCGAGGCGTTATCTTCCGAGTCCCCTGTCTCTTGGGCTCGACTGGATCTCTCTGCTTCTCGAACTGCACTGCACTCTGCCTCGACTGCACTCTCCTGCTCTGCCAAAACGCCCGAAGAGGTTTGCTTATATGGACGCCGATCAAAACCCGGCGTGGGTCGGACGTGGTGTGGCCACCACGTTGATTTCAAATCCCCAATAAGGATTTTTCGGTCCGAAATATTTATCATTTTCCATTTTTGGAAATCTTCTTCCACTCCCACCTTCTTCTGCTCTCATATGGGTATCTCACCACACCCCAGAGGGCGTCAACGGTTTTCCCACTTCCTCGCAGTAACATCTCATACCTATCCTCTCAATGGGCGGTGGCGGGCCTCACCTCTGCGTCACATGATCACCTCTGCCTGGCCATCGCCACCATTCGGCCAATGGGCGCCCAGTCATGTTGGTGTGATAATCTCAATTTTTATCCAACGTCACGGCATATGGAATTCTTCAATCAAGTTTTCGCCAACATTAAGTGGACGGAATTTTGGTGAAATTGAGTTAATTAAAAAAAAATCCAATAACATGGCTTTTGTTATCATAGGCGAATTTCAACAGAACACAGATGTCTTGTCCAACCGACATCTCCTTAACTCAGGGTTGGGCTTTGTGTGAGGTCGACAGATGACCTATTAAATCCTTTCCCGATAATACAAGTTCGCGATCATTTACAGTTACTGTTTATCTGTCCAAAAACTCTGGGATTCATCAACTAACTTTTACGACAACGGCCATCAGAATTTTCACCGTTCCCATTATCAAAATAACATCGCTAAACATCCCTTTGTGGGTGGCTTTTTTTCTTATCATCTAAGTTGTTAAGTCTCGTCCCTCCGCAAGAAAGGAAAAATGATTATCTTGATTCGCATTTGAAAATAATAAAATAAAAAATCTTTTTACCCATCCTTTGTTTGGGGAAAATAACACAACAAAAAGAATATCGCTCAGTATGTCTTTCGTTCTATCTATCGGTTTAAGTTATCTCTCAGTATGTCTTTCGTTCTATCTATCGGTTTAATTAATCCCCGTAATTAACTTTTGTGGTTAATTAATTGGTCAATTAACCTGTCGTTGTTAAATAGTGTTACAATAGCCAGGACGATTGAAATGAGTCCGTTTGGGGGTTTTCATCAGACATATATAACTTGGCTAATTGATACCACACATATAAAATACTCGTGAAAATTCCCCTATTGCCTCGTTAAATATTTGAGCATAACAAGTTTAACAAATATTGCAATAAAAATCATAATCATGAAAACAGATTGTTAAAGAAATAAGCGGGTACAAATGAAAAGATTAAAAATTGAGACGGATTTCCATTTCAGTGTAGCAGACATTAAACGCCTGAAAGCGTAATCGCTTCCTCTATCTTTCTTTCTTTCTTTCTTTCTTCTTCTTCTTCTTCTTCTTCTTCTTATTATTATTATTATTTATACTTTAATCTTCTCACTGAATCCAAACAGCGTCTCTGATATATCTTTTTCTTCTGTCTTTTCTTGCAATCGAAACGGCATGGTCCATTATTTATCTGAGGCAATGGTAGGGCGTAACGCATAGACTGAGTAACTTACTAACTAACGATGGAACAAGCGGAATTATAAAATAATATATAATGCATATCTACATATTTTCATGCAACAGTAGGCTGAAACCTGGCAAATTATAGATGTTTATCCTTTGTATTTATCCGTTTGAATACATGCTTAAAGCAACAACAAAAAATGAGTGAAAAACAAATCATGATTCCTATATTGCATACTATAATTTATAAAACAAAAATGGCAGCTTCCATTTTGGCGTCCGAAACGTTTTGTCACATACCAATTAATTAATTATCTAGCATGATATTCTGAGCACATTATTTTTCACCTCAAGCAAGGCGTTAATGCCATTAGGCCGCGGGGGTGGAGGTACAGAGAGTGAAAGAGAATGAGAAGACCTTAGTGAGACGGCTCGAGGAAAAGGACAATAAAAGAACAAGGTTCAAGAAGACAGAAGATGGCGATTGACGTTACCTTTAAAATTTTGAAGATTGTACTTGACAGGGAAGCAAAGAAAAGGAAGAGAGTTCCACAGGTGAAAAATGCAAGGAAAGAAACTATTGGAATAAAACAGACGGTTGCATCTAGCTAGTTCAAGAATAAAACAGTCAGTCCTAGTCGCTAATCAAGTAGCACGCTTAAATCCATGCAATCGAGACACCAAGGGAAAAGTTCATCAAAAGAGTTGCCATAAACATTCAGGAGAATAAAAAAGGAAATATAATTAATTTCTCTGAATAATAAAACTTTGAATTTGTAAAACGAAAATAAAGCCAAAACAACGGACCTGCCTCCTTTGGATGTAAAAAGTCTTACATCAGAAGTAAAGCGAAAATTGACATCTGAAATGTAGATGTTTCCCCAAATCTAAGGCAAGGACATTATCCCTGCTTCTGTGAACTTACGTATGAACCGTAAATATCATCTCAAATTGAAAATCAGTTGTATTGCATTTCAGGTTTTATTTTTTTATTTTATTGCATTTTTCTCATGATGCAATATTTTAGATTCAAAGGAAGAAAATGCGACTTTTTTTTATTTTCAATTATTTGTTATTGCATAACAAAATATGTGCTCAGGATATGCGGTAGATGTAAGATAGTACTTCTCACGACGTACTAAAGACTCTAATCAATTCTGAATTGGTTAAGTACCGCACCTTGCGTTGTATTCTTTCAGATAATCAATACGACATTCACTTTTTTTAGGTCAGCTGCTGATGCATTAACGATTATTGTTGAAAAATCTACCAAGCTTTAGATAAGAGCTGTGAAGCTTGGACTGTTGCTCTAGATATCTCGACGGCATTTGACAGTGTTTGGCACGTTGGTTTTCTTCACAACTTGAAAGGTTATGGTATTTCTAGACGAATATTTGAACTAATTCAATCTTTCTTATGAAATCGCGAAATGAAAGTTGTCTTGAACGGTCACTATCCTGTATCTTTTTGCATTAAAGCAAGTGTCTCCTAGGGCTCTATCTTTGTACTTACGTTGTTCCTAATTTTCATCAACAACCTTTCTTATGTCATCAGTTCTTAACTCGGTATCTATGCAGATGACACAGTTATTTACTCCTGTCTGATAGGTTCCATAAGGTCAAATTAACAGCTGAGATAAAAAATGACCTATTATCTGTTGTTAACCGGGGCAAGAAATGGCTTGTTAATTTTAACTTTTCCAAAACAAAACTGCTCTTTTAATCGTCTGAGAGAACCTTTTTTTATTACTATTTTTAGGATCTTTACCGCTTCAGTGGGTGTATTATGGTCTATTTGCACTTCTTCACCCACTTGAAATTCCCTTTTGAATTTGTTGGCTTCCTTTATTACTGAATAATTTTCTTATTCCTTTCATGTTCTTTGACACAGATCATCATCCAGTCTTCTGTAGTTTCCAAATATATTTGAAGACTGATTATTGTGCTTTTGTAAGACAGTTCTAGTTGAACTAATCCTTTGCCTCCATCGGCACATACAGACGATCAACATCAGCCTTAGGTTGATGCATGCGGTAACAAGTGAGAAGCTTTCTCGTTTTGACATCCACTCGCTTAATGTCAGCTATGATCCAATTAAGGATGTTGAAACTATACTGTACCACAAGAACAGCCAGTGTTTATGGCTGATATTCTCTTTTGTGAATTCAACTCGGTATTTAACACCGTACTCACGCGCCTGTAGTATTCTTTTCTTACTTTCTCCTTCATTTGGGTATGCTGTATTCCATCTCCTTCGCTGGCTCCTAAGTATTTATAGACTTCTTCTTATTCCAGTTCCCTAATATTTGAGACAAACTCTAGATATATTGATCGTGTTTCTGTAATTCTCCCTTTCTTGAATGTTACTTTTGCACATTTAATCTCATACGAAATCCATACTGATGTCATCACTGAAACATTTTACAATATTCAGGACACCTTTCACCGCATTGTTCTCTTTTGTAAAGAGTTTGATATCATCCATGTAAAATAGGCGATTAAACAATTTATTTTTTACTTTGTATCCATAGTTATTACAGTTTAGTTCATGTGAAAAGGGGATTAAGGACAGACAGAACAGAAGGGGCAACAGGGGGTCCCCTTGAAAGATCACTCGGCAAATATTTAAACAATTGTAAGTACCAGTATCGTTGACGTGATTTTTTTATTATTATTATTATTATTATTATTATTATTATTTTCTTTGATATCTGGCGGTTACACATTTCTTTCGGGGTCCCGCCCAGGGACCTAAGGTTAGAAATGGCATCATGACACTTTCCACTGTAAAAAAAAAAATAATTACATAGATAAAGCTCTTCGTAAAGTGTGGGCTGTACTTGTCAGAACAATTTTTTGTATCTCTTTGAGGCATGGACTTCCAGGGATCCCTTCAATTAGTCTACTGGAATCTTTTCCAACCAGTCCAAGAGCTCCAACTACAACAGGGATTGTTGATGTTCCCATGTGCCACATTTTTGAGATTTATAACTTGTCGATACTCTTCGCGGGTCCATTTCGTTCGTTTTCTTTTTATTAGTCGATTTGGTATTGAGTCACTTGGTCCAATGTTGGCAATAATCCGGTTTTGGTGACCTAGTGTCTCTTTTATTATTATTATTATTATTATTCCTTCCTACCCAAATGTACTTGTGGCAACTGGACTTAAGTTTTACTTTTTAATTTTTGATTAATTAAACAAAAAATTGTCTACAAATAGCTGCATTTATTGTATGGTCATTTTACCGGTCATTTCGGTGACTGGCGAACCTATTAAAGAATCTCTATGCCGTAAATACCTTAAAATAAGTGCCGGAAAAACCTCTGTTGTGACAAGAGTAGATTCATTTTCCACTCGATTTTTAGTTGATAGGTACTATTGAAACTTATACTGTTAAAATGTAATTGTTAATAATGCACTGAGAAATTCATAAGCTCCATACCAAAATACATATTTGAAGTCATCCCACACCTGGTACCCCACCGCTCTCTTATTTTTCTTAATTTTATCTTATTTTATTTTCCCTACTATTTTTTATTTCTATTTTCTTATATGCAATGTCTCTGATTACACTCTAATTTTATTTACAATGTTTTCCTCAATAGAAGTAGAATGGTTCACCTATCGTCCGGTTCACACTCCTCCTCGGTGTTTTGAACAGGAGTAGAGGTTTATACTTTGTTACCAGTTTAAGATTAGGTTTCCGGTTCCTTCTAAAGTCTTTTAATTCTCTTTCACTCCCAGTAGTCCCCTTTCTGGGGTGAAATGATTTTTTAAAATTCTACCATTCGTCCATGCATTGAATTCTGTTGACACATCTGGTCTGGTGCTTCTTCTATGTATTTAGAGATTATTGATGAAATCCAAAGAAGAATCTGAAATGTTATTAGTCCCGACCTGGCATCTCGGCATCAATCATCGTCGTAACTTAGCTCCCCAGTGCCTTTTCTATAATGATAATTGTTCTGATGAACTTTCGTCTATGATACCCAGACTTTATGAATTTAAGAGCAGTACTAGATTGGCTTCATGGTCTTATCATTTTACAGTTGAAATGGGTCGATGTAAACGTAAGGTCGATGCTGACATTGTCTTCTATCGCACTTCTCACTTGTGGAACTCTCTTCCGGCTTCTTGCTTTCCGGTCAAATTTGATCTTCAAAAAATTATTTATGCAATGTCAATCATTATTTTCTTAATTCCTGTTCTTTTATCATTCTCTTTTTTTCTCGTATTCTTTCACACTTACTAACCCCTTCTTGCGTCATAGTGGTATCCTTGGAGTGGAATGATTTTAAAAAATTCACTCACCCACAAACCAAAATCAAACAGTCGAAACAAAAATTGATATGATAAGAAAATAACTGAGATAATACAATTCAAAAACTTGATTTGATAACGAGGTTACAAAATAAAGTAATTTGACTGTTATGTTACGGAGGGCCACGAACGTTACCGGATGATAAAACACTTCTGGCTACGACCGTGGCCCTGGAACACCCGATAGTATAAAATGTTCTGCAATTTGATTGGTTCACTTTGGTGGTAATGTAATTTCGAAATCGTGTAGTGATTTTCCAAAGTAGCTTAGATATGGCACAAGGCCGAAAGTATAGGGCACCCAGTGAGGATCGAACTCACTACTCAGTCGTAATTGTTCTAGAAAGACAAGCTTGCTAACCATTACACCACCTCGAGGTGAAATCATGTATGACGTGTTGGTAATTTAACTTTTGTATTCTATTTCTGTTGTGCACTGAACAGTGACAATAAAAATATGGTTGACTTTTTGTTGTCACCAAGGAAATGACCGTCACACGAAACAAACATAGGTACAGAATTCCAATACTGATTCTCACTTATCTCTCTGACTAAACGTATAGGTGTGGCGCTTTTCTTTTTTGCTCGCTTTCCTTCTCCACTCCGTCCCTCGATACGCATGTGGTTGGATATCTTTCTTGCCACATGACGTTATCAGGAAATCTAAATTTATATAGTCTTGAGTCACACTCATAAAACAAATTATTTTTAGCTTTTATCAACTAATTTCATGGAAGTTTGTATCTTTTTCTAATAAAAACAAAATTTCAACATGGAGTTATATCTCTACTAATCATATGTTCCTGATAAAATTTCTTCGGAAGACATTGATACATTGAGTTATGGTGGTGACCATGAAGATTTATCGGGAAAAGTAATTGCCTAATCAATTTAGTACAATTAACATTATTAACAATATTGGTCTTTTTAATTATAGTATAGACTAGAGAGCTATGAAGGGACGTAGCACATACAAGAAGATGACATATTTATTTTTATTTCTCGCTATGGTTTTATGGTCTTTTTTGTTGTTGCGGGGGACGGTCGATTTGTGACGAAAATTATATTTTTAGTTTTATTAAAAATCAAACATGTCCTGTTCGGTAATAATGCAGTCTCTTCCGTTTCTTAAACAAGAACCAATCAAATTACAACAAGGTGTTACATCATTACTTTGCTTATATGATCACTTTGTTTAACCATAAAACTATAGCGAGAAATAAAAATAAATGTGTCATCTTCTTGTATGTGCCACGTCCCTTCATAGCTCTCTAGTCTATACTAAAAAAAAATTAATAAGAAAGTAATGTAAAATAATTAAAAGGTGAATACAAAATAATTTAAAATAATACGATACACTAAATTTCTTTATTGCTCTTTTTATTGAGAGCAGATTATAAAAAATAAAAATGTAAATTAAACAAATGATTAATAGAAAAGAAGAGTGTTTATTTGTTTACTTGCTTTTAAAAGCGAAGTGAAAAAATTAAAAGAAAGCCAGACGGTCAATAAAAAATAATAAATTTGATGTTAAATTATTTTTAAACTTTCTACAAACAGAATGGTTTGAAAAACAATCGTCGCAAATAATTCGGTCAAAGGCGGGCGGTTTGTGTTCTAATTATCAAGTTTCAATTTGTATTTTTTTTTTTTTTACAAATCAGGAGGGTGGCTTACACCTACGCAAATTTAAAAGTTGAAACTTATCTGGAGCCTATATAAGAAGACAAAGTAAGCAGGAAATTCCAGAAAGTTACAAAATTTCGGAAGGCACAAGAAAACAGAATGTATCAGAAGGTTGCAACAAGTTATATGATTATCAAAAGGAAAAATGTTATACTCCGTTGCAATTAGATCTCTTTTTGATTCATTCTACATGCTGGTCGGATGTGAATGCCATGAAGGCTGAAAACGAAATAAGAAATCGATTTCTGCGCATAGGCTCCTCGCATCACGTCCGGTCTATGCACCAGCACGGCAATGAAAGCGACACTGGCCAATCACGAACGTTCCCACCGGAAAAGGATATGTCCCTGGGGACTACCAGACCTGCTTAAAAGCGGCCCCGTTCAACAGAACAGGTCTAACAACCAACGAAATCGACCCTCCACCGTGATCTCGATCAACAAACACGTGCATCGGCCAGGCTAGTACAAGAAACAGCAATCCTTCCGGCTTTTCTCTTAATCCTGATCGCCATCCTGACAATTCACTTACTTTTCGCCATATCTGTACGACACCGTATATACTAACAATAAACGCTGTTCAAAATCTTATCCTCTTATTCCTTTATCTCGCAGCCAAACGTTTATTATAACAAAAGCAACTTTGGCTGTCACCAGTAGATAAACCTGGCTGTTTTATAAAAATATAATTTACAATAACTAATCTTTGTGCAAAATAAAAAAAATTTATTTACTATAACGAAGTTTTTGTATAAAACATATTTTTCCTAAGATAGAATGGGAGAAGAGAGACCGTCTACTCTCTTACCCCGAATGCTAAAAGAAGGCGCATACGATAAAAACAAAACACAGAACTTACCTCGTGAAATTTGAAAGTTACAAACATTATACAGACACAAAGCCAAGGCTGTAGAAGAAACAAATGTTGGGGTGGGGGTGCAAAAAATTTAGAATTTAGCCTTAAGTTATCAAAGGCCGTCAACATGATTAGCGGCAAGAACATTTAAAATTTCCAATACGTCTCGATTGACAGAAATCATCTTTGAAATAATAGTGTTAGAAATGAAAGAACTTTTCATTTTTTTCAATGCTTACAGTATTTTTTTCTTTCTTATATTTCTTTCTTAATTGTATTTTATTAAAATAAAACCTTGTAAAAATATTACAACTGGTAAAACTTTGGTAGTGCTAAGCACCCACCGGCTGCTACGGCCCTGCAAAACAATATAACAAAGTACAAATTTTACAGAAAAGGCTTTTCACAAAAATTACTTTTCGCTTAACTTTTATGAACAAGTCAAATAACATAACAATATTATAAAAATAATTGGCTTCACAATACAATATTTTTCAAATCACGAAAGAAAAAAAAACTTTGACTTGATGATACGAAAACCGTTGAAATTAAGAAGAAATTACTTAGAAAAAAAGAGGTACACCCATCTAATAGACAAACGGAAAAATCTACATGTATTTCCCTCGAGATTATCAGAGAGGTTTTAACGATATATTTCCAATGTCGTTGTTTTCTTTCTGCTTGGGTTCCATGTGGTTCACTGGGGGCCATTTAACGATCATTTTGTAATGTCGTTCGGTTTTCTTTGTTTGGCATCCACGTTGCTCACTGGATTTTGTTTTTCATTTCCTTTTTACATTATTATGAAATGTGATTCATCGGAGTAGTTTTTAAAAATGCCGAAATCTTTCTGTCCTTTGCTCTGCTGACAACTTTAACATGAGGAAGCCTAAAACCTTTCCGCAGCCAGTCAACTTCGTCCCATCTCTGTGATGTGTCACTTACTTCTGCCCGATTTCGTCTAATTTTACGGAGGCATAAGCGACCCTTTTCACTGGACAAAAAATACGAAGATAATATATTTTTTTCAGGATTTGAATAATTGAATCCCAAACAGTCCACTATGTCAGTTATTTTTGGCGATCCTTTATACAGCCAATTCTAAATAATATTTTTAAAAAAACTTTTACACATAAATGAAACATTTTTAATAAAACCTGTGACTTTCTTTTAATCTCTCAAAAGTAACCTTATAAGACAAAGTCAGACAATTTAATATTTATTTATTCACACTTTTTAATTATTATTTTTCATTTTACACATAAATGAAACATTTTTAATAAAACCTGTGACTTTCTTTTAATCTCTCAAAAGTAACCTTATAAGACAAAGTCAGACAATTTAATATTTATTTATTCATACTTTTTAATTAATTATTTTTTTAATTATTTCATACTACTAACTAATAAAAAATTATAATTTCTTAAGGAAGAAGTCAGAAGCAAACGAAAAAAGAAAAACAAAAAGTAGTAGAATCTAAATGAAACCAGAGAAGTGAAAAAATTTAAATTAATAATCGAACTGTGTTGTTGTGGCCTTGTTAGGGCCAGAAACAAAGACACAAAGAAAGAAATTGAGTTAAACAAATATATTAACAGAAACAGTAATACAAACGTATACAACTGAGTGTTACAGCAAGAATGTTCGGTTCGACTGTTAAACCTGTCAGATTTGACCGTTGGAAACTTTCCTCTCCAAAAGTCAGTACCTGCTCCTATTTACAGCTGGGAGAGTCCATAACATGTGTAAAGAAAAAAAAAGAAAAAATTATAATAAATCCCAGCAACTCTGGTGAATCTGCCAAAGCCTTCTCAGTTTCGACTTTCAATTAAGTGTGTCTTTTTTGAAAGAATGTGTATTTTGAACCTTTTTTAAGGCATTGTATTGTATCTTCTTGAGATGTTTCGATTATTGAAAGTTTGTTAAATATCTGCTTTATGAGCCATATTTTTATTTTTAATTGGTTATCTTGCCTTTAATAATAAGGTACGCTAAAGAAAAATTCTGTGCAAACTTATTTGTAAAACTTGTATTCTGTTAATATTATTTTGAAGTTGATGTAAGAAATGTTTATTCATTTCAAATTTTATATCAGTGTTTAGAGTCATGTTTGTTTACGTATGCGCCTTATTCATTATTCAGGGTAAGAGAGGTGACGTTCTCCCTTCTCCCACTCTATGCACGAAGAAAATCCTTTTAACACAACTTTCTCTCCCTTGTGGTTTTTAGCAGTTTTCTCCTTTTGCTAAGGCTCTCGACCTCTTCACATAAGCTCGTCAGCTAAGTGGTATGCTATCTTTCTTTATCTCTCTTGCCCTCAATACACACCGTGAGAGCTAAGTTTTCCAAACCCTCCTTCTTTATGTGTTCAATGAATTTCAGCTCTCTTTTCTTGATTCTATGTAGAAGTCTTCATTGTATTGCCATTTTCTTTAAGATTTTTTGTTACGTAGTCACTCCGTTCACGGAATTTTCAGTATCCTTCTGTAGAACCACATTTATACTGCATCTAGTTTTCTTCTCATCCGCAGATATTGTCACTGCCATATAAGAGGATCGATAACACAGCAATTCAGTATTCTTTTTATTGTTTCTAGTTAAATTTTTCCGTGTCTCAGCACCTTTCTTAGCATTTGGAATGCATCTTTCGTTAGTTTAATCTGTGTTCGAATCTCAGTGTCGCATTTCCAATCCTCTGTTGAAACATGTTATGTTTGCGTGAGTTCTGAGGACCGAGCAATGCATTTGTTGATTGGAAATAATTACCAAGAACGCTTTTAGGTTTACAGCATTTTATTAATTACTAGATAAACTGAGTTAATACTACTCTACAAAAGAATTAGTGAAATATGGAGAGACGTTTGCCACACGTGTTCTGGTGTAGTCCGCCATCTTGGATGTCTCTCTGTATTGCCACACGTGACGTCTGACGTCACGATGTCAAAGCAAGTGGGATAACTCTTACAATCTTTGGAGTTATCTCCATTTATGTTTCCTTCCAACAAAACACTTCTCAGATATTTACATTTTTGCACTGCTTGATGTTGAAATCTTCAATTTGTAACTCGCATCTTGTGCTTTTTCTCTTGCTGATGACCGTACTTTCTGTTTTCTTACAATTGTTGGTTAGTCCTTTTTCTCGCATTTTTCTAATACCCCGTCAAAAGAGTGCTGCAGTCTTTTTTTTTTCCGAGTCGGCCAGAAACACAGTGTCATCTACATATCTTATATTGTTCACATAAATCCTGATAGAGATTCCAGTTCTCTTAGGATAGCATCGCTGGAGAGGTTGAATAAAACTGGGGAAAAGACACATCCTTGGATCACGTCCTTTTGAGTTAAAAGTGGATTAAGCTAAAATACAAAAGTTTTATATACAAGATATAGTCCAATGATTGAAAATACACAAGTATAGCAGAATATTGACTTAGAAGCAACATGCAACTAGGAGGAATATCTTTTTTAATCGATTTCACCTAATGCAAGGCAGTAAAACCACTAAGACACAAGGTGTTACTGGGTGTGGCAGAATTAGAAACCGAAAAATTCCTAAGTAGCGGAGATACCCGGCGTTGCAAGGAAGATCTCTCATGAATAATAGTTTATTTTTGACAATTTATTAATATTTTTCCGCCATCTTATGGAAAATAATTTTTTTTATTCAATCTTTAAAAAATAAACTTCATTGTTTTTTTGGTTTGCTACAATATAAGTAAATCTAGGAAAATACCACACTACCAATACCACACTACCAATACCACATTCGAGAGTGGGGCTGGGCATCTCCATGTTTTTATTCAAAATATAAACTTTATTTTTCGATTTATTAACATAAATACTCTGTTAATGTTGTTTTCAAACAAATCAAACTTAGATAAAAGTACATTAACTTTTTTTTTTCAAATTATTATTAATAAAAAAAGTAAATAAACTTAAATTAGGATATATTTAAACATATTTAATTTAATCATTTTTTCAAGCAAAAATTATAGGAGCCTTACTTGTTCAAAAAATAATTATTTTGCAGGGGAATTTAGATTTTTTAAAGTAAGTTTTACTTTTAAACATTAATTACTAACTATTTTGAAAGAGAGTAGAAGCAAGAAACTGAGAATTTAGTTTTGAAAAGCGATTATGTTTAAATTTCAAGTAATATTTGTATTTGAAAAGAAAAAGAAAACTTTAGTTAAATAAAAATTAGATGGGACAGACATTTACGGTCAACATTTACGGCTTGGGTGATAATGAGTCTGTATTTATTTTGTCATGAACCGTCCTGGGTATGACGATAAACTACATCCGCGTCCAGGGTAAGACGATAAACCACATCCAACAGCAAGGCCTCTGATCAGGAGGTTTTGAGGAGCATGGAACCACCTCTTAATTGCTGGTGTTCCCAGGTCCACCTGACCCGGGGTGGTAGCAGCTGTTAGGGTCCCGGCTATGGGCAAATAGTTGACCCCAAAACTGGGGTCGAAACACTATGAAAGTGTAAAAATTGGTTTTAATACCAGAAATATTTTGTAAAAAAATTATTACCAGCAATAAATTTTTTTTTAAAAAGTCATTACCAAAAAAATATTACTAGCTATGCATTTTTGAAAAAATATTACCAGAAATAGATTTTTAAAGGAAAAAATATTACTAGCAAAAAAACAAAAAAAAACGTTTCTGATGTTAAAAGAAACCCATAAAAAAAAGTTAAAAAGCCACCAACATTAGCGTTTAGTTGAATTTCTTAAACCGGATTTTCGTAAATTAATAATAACGAATGCATAAAGTCGAAGCAGACATGGAATAAAAAATTGAAATAGAGAGACGCTACAATTTTTTGTGCTGACTTTTTTTTTTAAATTTTAAAAGTAAATACCTACGTTACGCATGAGACAAGTTTGAAACATATTTGTTGAACAAAAGTAAAACCAAAGTCAAGCTATAAACTGGGAAATCCATGACTTAGAAAAAGTTTACTTTTGTCAGCCGCAGCCATACCTGCCTAGCGACGGCGATCATTAACAAGTTGACGTGTCGAAGATACCTTTTTTCTCACATGGCTGAATAGGAACAGCATTTCAAGTATTATTATGCTTTCCATGTTTGTAAGTTTGATTCTTATTTTAATTTTTAACTCATAAGTTTGATTCTTATTTTAACTCATAAGTTTGATTTAAACTTTCTTTTTTCGTGTACATTTATTTTTTGTTTCTATCCTAACAACCGACAAGATATGTCGGACAATTGATTTCTCGTTCGTTTCTTCTTTTTTTTTTTAAAAATAAGTCAAATGTTTCATTTCTAGGTTCAGAATTTCTTAAAAATTTTATTTTTAAACGATGTTTATTGTTTACTTATGGTGGCGTCTTCTTCCATATACCAAAACGTGGGAGGTCATGGCTGGCCACAACTTTTTTTTATTTATTTAAAAAAATACAAAATTTTGGCATAAGAAAAGACCGAAGTGGAAATGGAGGAAAGGCTTGTCTTCATTACATTCTCTATCCTAATCCTAGTTAATCTGAATCGCCACAACCCATTCATGATTATTATTACAATTTTTATTTACTCGTCCATCACTTCTCAATCCTGCTTCCATAGTAACACCGCATATTTACAAGGGACCTACAAAATACCCTAAAATACATAAGATTTGATAAAATTGAAAATGTCCGTAATCCCATAGAATCATGAAATGAGGGGATGAACTCAGAAAACAAACTGGGAAAGTAACAAAAATAAAAATAGACAACAAATGTTAGTAGGGCCTGTCTACTCCTCAAACAAAAAAAGACTAAGACAAGTGTATGTGCTGTATTATTCTGCTGATAGACAGAATCAATAAACACACTATGGAGTAGGAAGGATAAAATGATGGGATAGGAAAATCAAAGGCTGACTCAGATGAATAAAAGAAAGTGTGGGGACTTTTGTCCGTTTACCAGTATTTTTCGTTGATACTTCTCTTGTTGAATGAATGTCTTGTTATCTCTTCTCTCAAACTCGTCCAGTCGTTTTCCTCACTTCTCTCGGCTTCAGTAGTCTATGAGAGTTACATTTTTCCTTTAGTCAAATATTTATTTTATCAACAACAATAATAAAAATGTTCTCACATATTTAATTTAATGATAAGTTTCTATTTTTTTAAAAAAATTCTTATTTATTGATCGTTTCTTATCGCCATTTAAAGTAATAAATAAATGAACAAAAGGGGGTACATTCATAGCGAACTGTTCACTTCAACATCTAGTTAGTCTTTCCTTAGAGGATTTGCGTGTCCCAGTGATCTCAAGGCGGACCTTGAGAGACCAAACATCTGACAGTCCGATCAGGTTTGCCAGATTCCGTCTGTCTGAACTTGAGCCGCGAGGAAGGTGCTTCTGGCCAAGTGTGTGGCCTTCTCAGTAGAGTTGCCATATTAAAAGTTTTATCTAAGGCCAAATAATGCGTATAAAAGGCCAGAAAAAAGCTAAATAAACATGCGATTTAATTTTTATTTTATTTATTTATCGTGGGATTTTAGGTGTTCTGTAATGAAAACACTTTTTCTTTCAATATTTTTTTTATTTTATAAAATAAATAATCATGCTCTTTCTTTACAAAGTTCGCGCATTAATTATTATTTCTTTTTTAGCATTATTTTTATGTTGTAATTTTATTTTGTAGATAATCATTCTTTACAAAATAAAAAAAATGCTAGGAAGGAACATTTTATTTTTTTTTGTAAATAATCATGCTCATTTCAAACTTCATTATTATTCGTTTTATTTTTTCTTTATTTTTAATCTTAAAAAATGTCTTTTGTTCTTTTAATTTGTCATTACTATTCTACACGGAAAAAAAGTTCTATTGTCTTATTTAATTTGTTTTTGCTTAAAGTTTTGTTATAAAGAAAACTGCACTTATAAAAAAAATACATCGTTTTTAGTAGTGCGTAGTGATTCCTGAGATGAAATTCTGTAAAAAAAAAAAATCTAAATAGGTTCAAAACAAAAATTAAAATTTATGCTTAGCAGCTTACGCAAACGAAAATATCCGAAAGTTCCCCGCGCTTTATTAGTAAAATTAAAAATAATGCCCGTAATTAGTCTGATTTTTTTCTTGTCGATAACTCTAAACTAAAACGATTAGGTTTTATCATAATTTAATTGTTAATTCGAGTTCAGCATGTTCATTTAACTAACACAATGACGAATTGGGCAAAATTTTTAAGCGCGAGGCTTAAAAAGCAAACGCATGTTTTGATAAATTTCATGAAATTTAAATTTTTTAATTAAAAACTTCTTTTTATTTTTACCTAACTTAAAATCTAATGATAGAATAATAAGTTTTTTTTTCTTTTTTTAGTATGTGTAATCCGTAAGATTTTTTTCATTTAACGAACTTAAATTTTTCATTTAACGAACGATAAATTAAGAAAGAAACATCGGAGAAGACGGCCGAGCATGTGAAGGACCAGGAAAAACTAACATGAAAAAAGTCAGATTTCAGAAATTTGGCGTCCAAAAAGCCAATCTAGCAACCATACTTCTCCGTCGCGCATAGTTGTCCACCAAAAGCAAATTCGCCCGAATGGCCTCATCAAAGAGACTATTTGATTCACAGCCATCTCCGCCACCAGGAAGCAAGGAGAGAGGATGACGATCTTGATGTGAGCGAGTACCGATGACGATGATTGCTTGGGTTATTTATTTTTGAATTAGGATTCATAAAGAAACTTTTTCAGAATCCCCAAAATATGAAAAAAAAACTATTTTCTTTTTATTACAGCCAATACTTTTTTAAAGAAACGTTCGTTAATCCTTTCCTAATAACATAAAATTTTTACGTAGTTTTTATGATCTAGGTACCTCCACAGAGATGCAATATACAAGGTTTAGAAACCTCCACTAAATTTTCGATACCTAAGGTTTAAAATGAATTTTTAAAAATAAAATCGCATTCTTGAAGGTTTCTTTTTAGCTTTAATTGAAAGTTACATTTACTATTTCCAATAAGCAAAATACTATGGTTTTATTTCAAAAAGAAATTATATTGATTTGAATCTCAACTTTTTGGTGGCTTTATTGGGATCGTCCACACTCTGACGATTTCCCCAATCTTACAATGAACTATTCCTGTATCATATGTCAACGAATCACGTCCTTAGAATGTAAATTGACCAATCAATTCGGTTGGTACATGTTCCTGCCAAAATACGAATTTTAGACAGGCAAGGAATGCGCTTCTTCGAGATTTCAATTAGTTTGCGCGAATCATCATTCGACATGAAACATGCCTCTCTGTCGTTCTGTTAAACAAACTCGAACCAAACATCACCAGCTACCTTTAGAAATTCAGCCGAATCTGAATTCTTTAACAAAAACTTCTTTCCTGTAAAAGCAAACTCATCAACAACAGAAGTTTGATTTCCAACGAACGTTCAGAGAATAATATTTAAAAAGTTGTTATTCTAATCAACTACGAAGAAATATTAACTTTACGTATAAAGGTACGCAACTTTGTTTGACTTATTATCTTCTCACAAGCACACACACATTTCACTTAAGGCAATTATTAAAATTTAATAATTAAATTGTCGTTTTTGTCACTGTTTAATTTCCATTCAAACTATTAATCTCGACTGAAGAACTGATGAAACGAACTTGATTCGATCAATGAATACTAATCTAATCCAACATTCAACCTTACCTACAACTCACAATTTGTATCTATATGTGTAGTGTATAATAATTAATTGGAATTTGTTCTTGTTCAAATATTGTCAACGTCATTATTTTTCGTTCTCTGTTCTGCTTGAATGAATTATGTTTTACATCTCTTCTAAAATTGTTTGTGGAAAAAAATGAACACACAATCAGCCAAGCCCTTCTGAACAAAACCCCGTTTATTAATTATTCATCCTACTAAATTCCCGACGTTCCACAACTTAATTGGTAACCCCGACGCTTGTAACAAGAACTTCAACTTAAATGTGGCCGCTGACGTTTTAAAAAAAAATTGATAACTCCTACATACGAAAATAAATTGATGAATTACGTATTTGATGACATCGACCTTTTCTATAAAAAGGGCCTTACAATGACGACAATAAATTGGAGACCTTTCACTGCTAGACCTTATGATATTTTGAAGGACGCAATATTGAGTAGAACAGGCTGCTCTGAAGAAAAGAAGCTTAAAGAACTATTGACAAACATGATGTTAGGCACTAGCAAGCCATCGCAACTGCTACGGAGGATGCAAACTCTACTTGGCTCACACAAAATGTCAGACGCAGTTCTTAAACAACTTTGGATCAACAAATTAGATTCTGATACCACGCAAATCTTAGCTGTTCTGACTGACGATGTAAATCTGGAAAAACTAGCTGCCATAGTGGATTGAATTTCCGACACAAAACCGATACATAGGATATCGTCGGTTCAGTCTACAGAACGACAAATCTCACTTCTTACAGCAGAGATTAGGAAGCTTTATACACGTCTCGATAACATGCAGAAACGCCAGTCAAGGAGCTATGATTCAAACCTAAAAACGCTTTCCGATCAAGCAGATCTTCGTCTCGTCACACCAAAAACTGCCATACTGGCACATGTTGGTACCACGAGGTTTTTGGCGTGCAAGCAAGACATTGTCGGCAGCCATGTTTGTTCAACAGTGCCTCAAAGACCACTCAGCCCGAAAAAGGTCAGCCTGGTATCCATTAAAGACGTTGGATACTAGGCAGAGCAAGCTAAATCGTCTTTTCTATATCCAGGATTCGAACAATCATCTCAAATTCCTAATAAACACTGGAGCTCAGGTCAGTGTCAGTCCCAAAACCAGTGTAAAATCTACACAGTTACAAGAGTCCATGTTAAAGTTACAAGCTGCCAATGGAACATCTATTAAAACTTATGGCGAGAAGTTCCTTAAATAAAACATTGGTCTTAGGCGCGAATTCTCCTGGACATTCCTCTTAGCTGACGTGGACATACCAATATTAGGCGCAGATTTTCTTGCCTATTATAATCTCTCAGTAGAACTGGCATCTCAAACAATTACAGACTCGACTACTAATCTCAAGTTGCACGGAATTAGAACTTCGAAGTTCACGATGGGGCTGACTGCAATAACTCCGAAAATAAATGGAAGCGAAAAGCTCTTTCATAAATACATGTCCTTACTGAGTCCATCAACATTAGCGGAGCCGATCACACATAACACAACATATTCCATCAAAACCAATGGCCAACCTGTGCATGCATCTCCACGAAGACTACACCCAGATAAACTGCATGTGGCCAAGGAGGAATTATGAGAATATGCTAAAATTGGGAATCATCAGACCGTCATCAAGTCCCTATGCAACACCTCTGCATATGGTACCGAAGAAAGATGCAGGTACATGGCATCTATGCAGGGATTATAGGTCACTCAATGCGCAGACCATCCCCGACAAATATCCTATCCCACATATAAAAGATTTTGCTCTGTCCTTAGAAGGTGCGACTGTTTTTATAAAACTCGATTTGAAGAAGGCATTTCTCCAAATTCCAATAGAGCCTGCGGACATCCCCAAGCCGGCAGTAACTACGCCTTTTGGGTTATTCGAATTTACTCGTATGCCGTTTGGGCTACGAAACGCACAACAGTCATTTCAGAGATTGATGGACGAAGTACTGCGCGGTTTCGAATTTACATGCGCATATATAGACGATGTACTCATTGCTAGCAGGAACATGTATGAACATGAAATTCCCTTAGAGCAAGTATTCGAACGTCTACAACACTTTGGTTTAAAATTAAACATAGACAAATGTGTTTTTGCGGTACCTAAACTCACCTTTTTGGGACATATTATTGATAAAGAAGGAATAACTCCTCTACATGATAAGATAGATAATATTAATAATTTCCCAGTTCCTACAACTATCAAGCAATTAAGACGATTTCTTGGCATGGTCAACTCCTACAGGCAATTTATTCCGCAATGTGAATCGATTCTCTTGCCATTGACAGGCCTATTATCCAAACACAAGCAGAAGAATTCAAAAATATCACTCTCAACGGATGAACATAATGCTTTCGAGAAGGCCAAGCAATCTCTAAAGAATTTCTCAAAGCTGTCATATGTAACTTCTTCTCTCAATGCTAAGCTTACATTGACGACTGATTCCTCTTCCAATATGATTGGCACGGTTTTGCACCAAGTCACAGATGGCTCAGAAAGACCATTGTCATTTTTCTCTATCAAACTGAATAGCGCTCAGCAAAAGTACAGTGCGTTTTCGAGAGAATTACTCGCTATCTACTTGGAAATTAGACATTACAGACACGTCCTCGAGGGTCGAGACTTTACAGTTTCCACTGACCACAAACCCCTGGTTTATGCGCTCAGTGCTAGGGCGGATAAGCACAATCCTCGAGATATCAGATATCTCGATTACATTTCGCAATTTACATCCGACATCCAATATATTAAAGGCAGTAGTAAAACTGTCGCTGATACTCTTTCCAGGGCCAGTTTGAATTCAATCCAAACCCCTTCCTTGAATTTCGACACACTGGCGGATGAACAAGAACAGGACGATACCCTACGAGTAGTGAAGACACACACATGATTGCGTTTGGATAAACGTCCTTTACCCTTCACGGTCAGATTGATATACTGCGATGTCAGTACAGGAAACCCTACATTCCACCTTCTATGTGCAGAGACGTCTTCAATCATTTTAATGACCAATCCCATCCTGGTGGCAATGCATCGTGGCGGACCATATCAGCCAGTTTTGTCTGGCCTGGTATGGCTTCTGATATCAAACTGGACCCGCACGTGCATACGGTGTCAAACCACTATGGTCAATAAACACACTGACGGACGATTCACTCATCTTCATGTAGACCTGGTTGGTCCTTTGGACAATATCGAAGGGTATGAATACATTCTTACCATCGTCGACAGATTCACACGATAGCCGATGGCGATACCTCTCCAATCCATCACAGCGGAGTCGGTAGCTAACGCCATTTTTATTCATTGGATATCCATGTTTGGATGCCCAGCGGTTATTACTACTGATCAGGGACCGCAATTCCAGTCGACTCTTTTCTCTGAGTTCACAAACTTGCTTGGAATCAAACATGTACGAACCACAGCCTACCACCCATGTGAAAATGGGTTGGTTGAACGATTCCATAGACAGCTCAAGTACACTTTAACAGCAAAAACAATGGACAAACGTGGGTAGATAAACTACCGCTTATGTTACCATTGCGAAATACAATTAAGGAAGACTTTAAATGCTCTAGCGCTGACTTAGTATTTGGCACTTCTTTGACTCTGCCTGGCCAGATATTCAATACTGCATCAGTTTCTGCACCGACAAATCATTTTGTGACAGATCTTAAAAAGAAGATAGCTGATATTGCCTACACTCCTGCAGTGTCGTGTACTAGGCCATACTACATACCAACAGATCTTCATTCGCTAATTTTGTATTTGTTCGACACGATTTGGTCAAGCATCTACTAATGCCAAGCTACTCAGGCCCTCACAGAGTCCTGCAGAAAGCCTCCAAATATTTTACTATCGATATCGCAGGCAAGCACCAGGCAGTTTCTATTGATCGACTAAAACCTGCGTATATCGACAATTACTCATCCTCTGACCCACAACCGAGAATAATATTTAAAAAGTTGTTATTCTTAAAAAGTTGTTATTCTAATCAACTGCGAAGAAATATTAACTCTATGTTTAAAGGTACGCAACTTTGTTCGACTTATCTTCTCACGCACACACACACATTTCACTTAAAGCAATTATTAAATTGTCGTTTTTGTCACAGTTTAATTTCCATTCAAACTATTAATCTCGACTGAAGAACTGATCAAACGAACTTGATTCGATCATATGAACACTAATCTTCCAATCCGACATTCAACCTTACATACAACTCACAATTGTATCTATATGTGTACCGTCCTGGGTAAGACGATAAACTGCATCCAACAGCAAGGCCTCTGATCAGGAGGTTTTGAGGGAACCATAGAACCACCTCTTAATTGCTGGTGTTCCCAGGTCCACCCTAACCTGGAGTGGTAGCATAAAGATATAAAGGATGGAGAGATACAATGCCATAAAAAATCAAAGAGTAATAAAAAAAATATTCTTGGATATTAGAATTGTTACATTTTCATTTCATAGTCTTTATAGAGAAGACTTCATTCTATTCCATAGAGCTGAAGTATTGAGGGATAATGAGGAAGAAACACATGTTATATTTAATGAAACCAGATGAGAAATTTATTTACACATTTGAAGTTGTCAGTAGCTTGTTTCAGGAAAAGGAGTCAAATATTTAAAGTTTGTAGTTTCAATGAATTGTCAATAAGAGAAAATGAAATCCTCAAACACAAAGTAATATTCCAAAATGTTTAAAACAAATTGAGAGATTTTGTTTTTCACATAAAAGTTATACGGTTGTATTCAACATGAATGAAAAGTTATATTTTAAGGTACTTAACTTTGGAGTTGAATAAAGTTCTTTGAAATTGCCCTGCTCTCATTAGAGGTTGATAATGTATCAGTGTGTAATTTGACACCGGCATTATTCAGATGTGTAGAACTCTGGACCTCTCTGCCTCCTGCTTCATTCTCCTTTTTCTCTCAGCCTTGTTTCAACTTTCTCTGCCTATTTATATCAAAAAGTGATTTCACATCGGCTCATTAATTTTTTTCTCAGTTTGTAAGCTGCTCTCTTTTCAATTGGTCAAAATAAATTTTCAAGTAGGCTCATTAAACTTTGCCTTGGTCATTTCTTCAACCCAGAGCCAATCCCTTTTTCTATTGGTCAAAATAAATTTTCACGTAGGCTCACGAATTTGAAAGCAGTGGAGAAAGTTATTCTTATTTCATATTCACCACAGAGCCTTTCCTTTAAAAATGTTGACATCACTTCAGCATATATAAAAAAAAATGTTATTTTTTTTCTTTTTAGGATGTTAGTCAGTAGTCAGCATCCATTTTTCTGTTTAGAGTTTAAATTTGAATAAAATAATGAATCTCCATATAAAAAGTAGATACCTCCACACTCCACAGATTTGCTAAAAAATGAGCATACCATAATGGAAAAACTCAATAACTTAATAAAAACTATTTTATCATCAAAATCTTTATGCTGTTAAGAGAAAAGATTAAAGGATGTTTTGATTGTTAAATTATATTTTTTTATCCTTTTTAGAACATTCAAAATTTTGATTAAAAATGCAATAAATCTAAGACTAATTTAATTAGAAAAACTCTTAATTGCTTATATAAATAAGATATGGACACTATTGTCTCAATGAATAATGAATTCTTACAATAATTTTTGTTTTTTAAATTTTAATTAGATTAATTTATTAACTTTTAAATCTTAAAATTTTGTCTTATTCTGCAGAAGTTAGGTGATATTGTTATTAATTAATAACAATATTTAGTAATCATAAATGGAAACGCTTATTACAATTTAGTGACTCGCCACCCCAATATTTTAAAAAGAATTTTGAATTACTTTTATGTGTGTATAAACATGCCGATTTTTGTAAAAGACGTCTATGCACAACATTATCAGAAAATAAGACCAATATCTTGGTAAATTTAAAGCCAAAGTATCTAAAATTCAACAAAACATTAAATTACAGAGATAAATTTTTAAGATGTAGTTAAAAGTTAAGTGTAGTTAAAAATGATACAAAAAGGTGTTCATGTTATATTTCTCAAATAATTTTACATATTTACTGTAAAAAAAAAAAATTATATAAACTTCCGTTTGTCAGTCAAGCTGTCAACACCTTAAATAAAAAGCTACCATCATGTTAAAAATGCATTTCTGTAATATTTTAAACTTAAAGTAAGCAATATTTGCTTCAAATCAGATTAAACTTTAAATCAAGTTAAATCATCTAATATTCCGCAAATAAAGTTTCCAAAAAGTATATTTTATTTTCATAAAAAAAATTTTAATAAAAACAATTACATCTCAATCACAGATGGGTAAAATGGTGCTAAAATCAGTAATGTTTACTGAATTCACTATAAAAACTCTTTCTAGTCAATTTAAATTAGTTTTGAAATACAGCAAAGTATCTTGCTTATTGGAAATATTAAATTTAATCTATTAGTTTGAAATTAAAACTAAAGTAAAAGCTTCAAGAAAGATTTTTCATTTTTAAAAATTAATTTTAAAACTTGGATTTTATGTGGAGGTACCCACTTCTTTATTGTACTCTCAAAGAAACAAGTCATTGACATATCCATTTAGTAGTGTCAACCATAACAAGTGATGGCTGTTTAGCTTATAGTAGATTTGACCCATTAGTCTATGATCACAAAGCAACTATACTCAAAGAAATTTTTGCATCACCTAATGATCTGTAGGGACAGCAACAAATAAATTACTAAATAACCCCCAACTCTTATTACTATATATAGTAGTCTGGAACCCAAAAAATTAATAATAAAAGAAAAATTAAAAGTTAATGTGACACTATGAATGAGATACCTACAGAGAAGTGGATGGTGTGTGATTTTTATGTTGGTCTTAAGTGTTTTGTGTTTTATGACAAGTGATAAAGTCATCCAATTGACAAAAAAGGAATAAAAGAATACATAAATAAAACTCTGTGGGTGAACTGGCACCAAACTAACTGTTGAGGATTTCTGCTTGTGGGTCTGTGGCAGTACCTGTAAAAAAGAAAATGTTCAAATTGTGTAAAAATTGTTTATGCTCAAAAAGGTAATATTAAAATTATATGAAAAACCAAGAAAATTAAGAAGTTACTAACGTGGTTTCTTTAAAAAAAAAAACTGCCAAAATGAAGCTAGTCATTTTATGAAAAAACTTGAATAAAAATTATAAAAATGAAGCTCAGATTTAATTATCAAGTACCTGCCAAAATAAAGTTTGCAAACATGTGCATTTTGATTGGATAGTTAATTTTGAGTTTTTAACCAATAAAAAGTATACACCCACCACCCAAGAGTTGATTTTGATCCAGTTTGGGCCACTATTAGGCTTTAAAAAGGTTTTTGTCTAAGGCTTAAGAACAGATTCAACTGTCTCAGGTGTATAGAGTGCTGTTGATGCTAAAAAAAAAAAGAATCTAAAATTGAGATATTTATTTCATATATACAAATGTCTATTTCTAAAACTATAAGATTTATCTCATTTGCAAACATCTGTTTATAAAATCTTAATATTTTGTCTAAAAACCCCAAAATAGGTTTTTCTCTTTTCACCCTTTCGACTTGAACTTTCAAATTTTTGATGTTAGTAAAGTACGTTTGTTGAAAAAATTGATTTACATGAAATGTTGTTCTAAAAGAAAGTAATTAAAATTCCTTTATTAAGGAAAAAATGTTTTTCATGGAATGTTGTTTTCTAAAAGAAAATAGATTTGTATTTCACAGAATTTTTAATCTGCCTTGATAGTTTGAGGTACATAAGGGAAATTTCATACAAGGTCTATATTGTATTTTGTACAATTTGTATGCTGTGAAAATATTTTTCTAAGCATCTCTAAAAGTACCTATACAATAAAAGGATTTTTGTGAGAGAGGTGGTGAAGAGAACATTAGATCTCTTATCCTGAGTTTTATGTATGGCACAAATGGAGAAAACACAAGACTCTTACTCTGATCTGAAATTCGAAAGAAATTTACATTTATTAAATGACATTAAAAAATAATAGCACAGAATACTAAATTTACAAATCAGGTTTGCACTAAATTTTCCTTCGTGCACCTAACACTTAGGCAAGATAACAAGTTCTAATTACAATTCAGTTGGGGTCATAAAAACAACAATTATAATTGTCAACAAAATATTCACTTACTTTGATTCATTCAACTGCTGAAAGTACTTGAGAAGGAAGGCAAATTCACATACGTCACTGGGTTCAGGTTTCTTTACATAACAGTTCAGATTCTTTTTCTTTTTCGTCTTTTTTCTACCTTTTCTTTTTCTTTCAGCTTATTTCTTTTCATAATATCTCATACATTCTATAGTATATTTGGATAAATTTCCCTTTCTCAAAGTTTAGTCTAATTTCAGCTATTATTTTACATTGAGTTCAGGAAAGAACAAATACCTAGAGAGTTATTGACTGTAAAAGTATGTAAACATTAATGATAAATGTTTGACGCTGTTTGGATTTCAAAGAATCACCTAAATAGATTTGCCCTATTTTGCATAATCAAGTGTCTACTAATAAGTCAGTCATCACTACAGGATTAGAGCTTCTATGTCACAATATGGCATCACTGATAGGGGTCTCTAACACCATTGGATCATCTGGACTCTATGGAAATATGGATTCATTGATTTGCTGCCTAGGTGCAGACCAATAAGTTTAAAGGCCACAAAGTTGCAGGAGGGGAGAACAAGATTACAGATCTCTTTCTGGCTTCAGCAGGGTGTGAGGCCATCAGAAAAATTTCCCTCATGGCGTATCCTAGCGAATTGAAGGATTTCACATTTTCATAAATTTCACACATTATAAAGAGAAATTTGCGGCCACAAAAGAAGTTGGGTATTGCTTAGAGGACAAAGATTCTTGTGAGCAAACAAGAATCAAACGAAGCAATAATACACTATATACACAAGTTATAAGAGGCTTCCAGAGTCTGTGAGTTTGAAAAACTTAGCACTGAAGAAAAAACCAGTGAAGATGAGTTGATACAGTTGAGATTAATTGAAGACAAGTGTGATGCTTCGTACAAACACAAAATTTTAGAACTGTTACAACTGACTAAAATGTCCTTGGATGCATCTTTAGAGTTTCTGAAACAATTAAAGTTAATTGAAAAATTCAATACATCCAAGAGTAATGCCAAAGCATACAGCATATTGAACTACATTGTGCGATGCAAATACTATGATAAAAAGCATGAACGGGATTAGAAAAAATGTCCAGCTTTAGGACAAGTATGCTGAAATTGTGAAAAGAAAAATCATTTCCAATCTGTGTGCAAGTATAAAAGGAAAATAGAAAGGGTAGAATTTGTTACTCCCTCCTCAGGAAAATACAACTGTATCTGCAATACAAAGCGATAGAGAAAAGTGCCAGAGAAAATAAGTTCAATGGTATAACTTTTCATATGAAAGTAGCTACTGGGAATGATGTTGCACTAATTCCAGTAAATTTCTGAGAATGAATGGGCAAATCCAAATTAAAGAAAATTTGGCTTTAACTAAGACAGTTCAATGGCTCTTTCATCAAAATGTTACGTTGTGTTAAAGGAACTTTTGAGATTGACACACATTTTGAAGTTATTCACATCATGGTAGTGAAATGTGAAAAAAAATCATGGATTTGTGTGAATAGATGCCTTGAAAGTGGATACAACCGAATTAATTAAAAGTGTGAAGTTGGAAAGTAATGACACGGGTATGATAAAACGATACAAAATGAGTATTCAATTAAAAGAAAATAGTCAACCCTTTTACTTTAAGTCTCGCAGATTGCCTATACTTTTAGTTATTGTGAAACTAAAAACAGTATTTAGAGCATATGCCCCTTGGTAGCAGTAATTGGGTTTTACTCTTTGTTGTTTTATGAAAACCAGATGGATTACAAAATAGGAGTAAATCACAATATATGCTCCAATTCGTTCCTTGCACCTAACATTGAAACTGATATTTACGGGTTGTCAAGAATGAAATACTTTGCTAAAATTGACTTCAAATCTACCAGATACAAATTGCTGAAAAATTTAAAGAGGTCACTATGATTAACTCTTCAATAGGCTTATTCAGATGGAAGATTTATGGTGTAAAAACAGCAAGTGCTATTTATCAAAGAGCCACTAAAAATGCACTAACTGATGAGGTTAAGAATATGATCATCTATCAAAATGATATATTTATTGGTGCTACCATTAGAGAAGACCTAAAACAAAAGTGAATTGTTTTAAACAAATTAAATTCTGGGGTGACAATAAGCAAGGATAAGTGTATATTAAATGACTTTAACTAAAGACACAAGTGAGCATGACATATCAGCAATTTTGTCATAAGGAGCTCATCCTGTAATGTACCTCTCTAGTAAGTTAACATCATCTGAGGTTAACTATTCAAATATTGAAAAAGAAGTGTTAACTATCATATGGAGCCCAGATAAAACTAATAATAGAATAATGTCCAACAATGAACCATTATAAAGGTAAGACAGTTCAGAAGATAAAATATTGCACTGGATTTAAAAAGATGTATTACCCTTAGATTGTCATAAATTTGAAACCTTACAGGATCCCGTATTCAGCAAGATTGCATGTAAAATAAAAAGAAACAAATGGAGTGGTTGTTCTAGGGCAAAGAGACCCTATAAAAGTGATAAGGCACAGGTTAACTCTAGAAAAGGATCTTATATTCAATGGAGATGTTTTAATACCAGAGAGGTTAAGAAAAGACAAATAAAAAGCCTACACTATTATGTTTATTGTGGAATAACAGCAACAGAGACAATTAAAATTGGAAGCATGGTGGCCTGAATATTCCAGTGACACAGAAAAATGCATACAAATATGCTCAAAATGTAGGGAAATAAAAAAAAACTTTTGCCAAAAAAAGATACATTCATGGCCTAACAAAAAAGGGGCCATGGGCCTGAGTTCATATGGATCATGCACATATTAAAGGCATAGGACTATTTTTTTCTTTGGTTGACTCATTCCCTGGATGGCCTGAAGTGGTTAGAGTTCAGGTTAGGAAGGTAGCCACAGTAAAACAAATATTATGAGGAATATTTTACATAAATGGGGTGCCAAAGACGTTATTCTCCGACAACGAAGCAGAATTTTGTGAACCTTTGTGTTCATGGTTAAAATAAATTAGATGCCTCCCTTATAAAACACCACCATACCATCAACAATTGAATAGAATTGCAAAAAGAATGGTGAAGACAGTGAAAATGTGGTTGATGTAATTTTCCTCATTCAGAGAGACCACAGTTAATTACTGAGACTATTACTGAGGTATAGAACTATTCCACATGCTGGTAGAATGCAAAGTCCCTCTGCATTGTTGGGAAGACAAATTAGATTGCCTATAATAATGTCCTATTCCATAAATGAAAAAAGTGTGTTACAAAAAATACTGAGAATTTAGTCCTGAAAAATCTAACTTTATTATACAAAAGGGACATCATACACCTATAATAGCAACAAATAGACAGAATTTATTGGCTTATTCTGATCAAATAAGACCTAGGATTGACAACAAAGAAGTCAAGATGGAAGAGGAGGAACATAGAAGAAAGGAAAGCATGAGTGCTTCTGATGAAGAAAGCAAACATGATAGTAAAAAAAACTATGGAAGATAGAGTAGTTCAAAAAAATAAAAATCTCCTAGGATCTCTCTATTCAGTCTCTTAAATCTCCTTCTCCCTCTCTCATAAGGTTGGTAGTGCACCTTTGTTCTTTTGACAGAGTATCTACTTGCACAGAAGCTCTCCCTTGCTCATTTCTCTGATCTTGAGGGCAATATCTAACAATATGCCCCAATCTCCCACAATTGTAGCCCATTAATTTTGCTCTCGGTGGCTCCTTACAGTCTCTAATTAGGTGTAATCTGCAACATCTATAGCACCTGACACTCAATGCTTCCATATGACCTTTGTTTTCTTTTGGTCCCATGCTTTATGCAATCACTGCCACTGTTCTGGTCTCCCAAAGTCTTTTGCTGACCAAGAGCCTTGTGGCTGGTACTATTTTGCAGAGATCCATATTTTCTACTCCAGGTACTTGTTTCAGTGCCACAGGTACATCATCTGAAAAGCTCATCACGAAAGCTAGTTTTGCCATTTGATCCAGTCTTCTCTCTAGATATCCTGCCAGCCCCACCAATATTTTGATATTATTGACATAGATGTCCACTAATTCCCCAGTTCATTTCACTCCCTAGGGCTTTTCATAAGCTTCAAAGGGCCCTTCAGTGAACGCTTTCTTCAGTCTGGTCTCTATCATGTCCTCATTCAGATGGTCTTTGTTATTCATTTCAAGTTAGAGGGCAAGTGCATCTCTTTGCAGAAAAAGTGGAAGACATTTTTTGAAGCTTGGCAACCAATTTCATTTTTATTATCCACGCAACACTATCACCTTTGCTAAATGATGAAATCACATGTCGACATTCCAGACTCCATATTGCTAAAATAGCTTATGGTTAAAAAAAAAAAAAAAAAACTTCTTGTAGGATCTATCTCATCCTTCTCTTAAATCTCCTTAATCCTCTCTCACAACCTTTCTTCTACAAAATGAACAAGAAAAAAATTGCCAACTCTTATTTTCAGAGGAGCTTTATAGCTTTTCTTTGTTCCCATAATTCTCTTTTTGCACAATATTTTTCTATAAAAGAAATTGCTGTCTGTTGCTGCTTCTTTCACTCCCTCACTATGAGGTAAGCGACATTCTGTTTTCTTTTCTTGCTTCCTTCAAACTACAGATTGGTTGCATGAATCTGACATGGAGTTGGAAGATCAGAATGAAAATAAGTCCAGACCTAGATCCTCAATAAAGAGATCCAGATGCACACCTCAAGAGAGAGATATAAGACCTTAAGTACTTTTGTCACAGATCAATGAAGGGCATAAAGCCTCTTTGTTACCACATTGCTAGAAATACAAGCTACAGGATCCATTGAAATACCATTAGGTATCTTCACTATTTACCCTGATGAAAAAAGGCCTCAAACTTGATAAACAAATTTTTTATCGTCTTAATAATAAAGAGGAAAGACCAAAGTATTTTTTGATTTATTTTTTTACATTTTTAATCCTTCCTAGCACGTCTGACATTTTAGTTAAAAATCTTGTTTTCTTTTTAGTCAGAAAATTTTCATAAAATCGATCATGTCTGCAATTTTGACAGCTTTGTAAACAAAAGTGAAATTCTTTGTTTAAAAATCTTGTAAAATTCAATGATACATTTTTGTAAAGTTATTTTAGGAAAATTAAAATATTTAAAGTTTACTTAATGTAACTGGAAACAAACATTACTTCATTTTTTAGCAGAAAAAAATTTAGTTGAAAATAAGTAAAGCATGTCATGGTGATTTATTTTGGAGGTGTGAATTGATGTTTATGTCAATGTATCAACGACTGATGTCGAGAATTTATTTGACAGAAGGACAAAAGTGACAGTATTTTTTAATTTTAAGTGAACCAGTTTATTTAACTATACAGTAATTTTTAAAAATTAAATACTTTCAAAAGTCTAATATTTTATTGAATTTTTTTTTTTTAGGTACTTTTTTATTAATAAAGATATGTCCAAAGCCTGCACTGTTTCTATCCCTAAAATTGAATCTAAAAAAGAAAATAATTAATAATTACAGTATGTCTCTCACTGAAAACCAATAAATTAATTATATTTAAAAATTGAAAATAAAATATTTAATGAAATAGGATGTAAAAAAGAAAATTAAAAATTTTGAAAATGTGATGATGGTCAGTCAGAGAATTTGTCACGAAGGAAAGCAAAGCAATTTCTGAGACCTGATCCTCACTATCAGGAGAAAGAACTCTTAAAATTCATGACCTATTATTTCTGAACCATGCATCCATAGTTTTGGAGAAAACGTTTTTAATACATTTTTTTGCATATTAAAAAGTATTTTTAAAATATTTTTGTGTTGCAAATTATAATAAGCTTTCAAATTTGTGATTTGTAAAAATGGATCTTTTTAATAACAGCATTTCCAAAAAGACAAATTGAAACTTAATTTTAAAATATTTAACATCTTTATCACATTTTGTATTTAAAGTTGAAAAAAGAAAACAATTCTTGTAAAAATAATTTTTCATTGGAAAAATATTTTGGCTTCAGACAATAGTGTCCTTATCATATATTATTCATAAACGCCATTGAAAGCTTTTCTAATTAAATAATGTCTTGTTTTTTTAGGGTTTTGCATTTTACTATTCAGAGCTGAATTTTGGGTGGATACACATTTTGATTTACAAAAACATCAATGATTTATATTCATCAAAGTCTTCTGCTTTTAAATCACAAAATTACACAAAGTTGAATTTTTGAGTTTTCATAAAATTAAATAGGTGATAAATAGATGTAAAAAAATATTTTTACCATTACTTTCTAAAAAATAAACATTTCTAAAATAATTTCATTCATTTAAGTTCTGAAAGTTTCACTGAAATCTGGCAATTACTTGATTTTTGCAAGAATTTCCAAATTAATGTGTTTTTCAACTGAAAAAAGGTGCTAAAAAAACTAATGGTAAATGTTATGTGATTGCTGACGTAAAAAAAAAAAAATAGATTTTGAACCAAATTTTGAACATGCTAGAAAGGATTAAAAAATTTTTTTAAATAATTAAAAAATACTTTGGTCTTTCGTTTTAATAATATTTTGATGATAAAACTTTGTTTTTATTAAGTTCAGAAAAAGAGAAAAAAAACAGCATAGCATGATGAAAAAAGGCCCTTTTTTCATCATGCTATGCTGTTTTTTTTCTCTTTTTTGGCAAATTATTGAAGATACCGAAATAATATTTACCTCTATTGGGAGAAGAAACTGTCATAGTTTCTTATTTCATTTACTTGCAGGGTATTAAACTTCAAATGCATAGTTGCATAGCCATACCTGAAGTGTCAAGTTTAACCTTTTAATCACAGATATACACTTGACTCCGTGGACATGTGAACTTCTAGACTTAGCAGTCAAAGATGATCTAATTTGATCAGTTGGTTAGCCATGCCATTCCCTAACACATGCACATTTTAAATTACTCAGTTACTCCAAATCCAAATACTGTTGTGATCAACACCAGAACTATTTCCATATATGTATCAGTTGCAATTGTTGAGTCAATTAGTTGAAAAGATTATAACTTTGACATAACTGTAAGACACATAATGTAACTCTAAAACTGGGATAGAATAGCTAATGATTTTCAGGTACCTGGAGTTTTCCTCAAATGTGAGTATATTAACTGTGTATCTCTATTGTCAAGGTGAATAAGTTTCCTTCTTGACATTGCCTAATATAAAGCTCCAGACAACAAAGTTTATTGAAGAAAAATATGGCATATAATAAACCACCCAAGTGACTGCATATTAACATTGATTTGCAGTGTGAAAATAAACAAGGCTTTCCTAGGTTCCCAAAAGTTTTAGTGCTACAGTCATGGATACTCCCCTCCCCACTGTCAAAACTGTCATCATTCATAAAAAAAGTTATGTACTCCAGATTAACCCCCAAGGATTGTCAAGATAATGAAAATGAAATCTGATTGAAATGCAAAGAAAGAAGCAAGTGGAGATATTGTTTAATGTAGGTATATTCCACAGTATAAAAAATATATATATATCCCCACAAGACACTAACATAAGTTGTTGTGAAAAGCTCTAAACTAGGTATGTCCAATATTTCGCTAAAAAGTTGTATACCTTGACGAAAAAAGGTCCCCAAATTGATAAAACAATTTTTAACGTTTAAATATTTATGTTGTTATTAAAGAGGAAAGACCAAAGTATTTTCTGAATATTTTTTCAGATTTTTTAATCCTTCCTATAAATGTTAAAAATTTTATTTAAAAATCTTGTTTTTTTTTTTTTTCGAGTCAAAAAAATTTCGTAAAATCGAACTTATCGGCCTTTCTGATTGAGTTTGTAAATAAGAGTTAGTTAAAAAATCATATAACATTCAATTACACCTTTTCTTTTGTTATCTTAGGAAATTAAGAATGATTAAAGTATACTTAATGTAATTTGAAAGAAACATTACTTACATTTTTAGCAGAAAAATTTTTAAGAGAGATATTTCCAACCGTAGTCGTTCATTTCTTACGCGTTTGACAGGCGTTAATTGATGTACGTCAATATATTGACAACTTACGGCAGGGGAATTTATCGGACGGTAGCGCAGAAGTGATATAATTCGTTCTAATTTTAAGTGAATCTGGTTAGTAGATTTTTTTTAAAAATTCACTTTCAAATTTTTTTTTTTTTTTTTTACCTTACATTTGAGTAAGAATTCTGCACTGAAAATAACATTTAAATTATGAAAGAAAATCAAATTTTACAAGTAAAAATAAAACAGTAAAAAAAAAAACATTTTTTTAAATTGAGGTTTATTATTTCTGTCATGAAATATTTTTCTGAGAATATAAAAATTACATGAAACACCATTAATTGAAACAGGTTAACTTAATGAAATGAGATTTTATTTCTTTTTATTAAGGCAGATTTTTTTCTATTTATTAATAATTGTGATATGACGACAGTCATGAGAGTTTTACATATTTTATTTATTAATAAAATTAACATGCTATGTTGGGTTTGACTCAACAAGTATTTAGTAGCGAGCTAACTCCAGAGAATTTAAACTCCAAAAATCGTTTTAATTGATAATTTGTCATGTGGATAATAATTCCAAAGTAATGTACAATGAATTGATGCATTCGATTTCAAACTTGAAAATTTGGGTGGACTTCCAAGGGCGTTTTTTTTTGTTTTTTTTTGTAATTGTAAATAGTCGATATTTTCTTTTATCCCACTATTCGATTATCTTTGAAAAGAAAAAGAAAAAAATTGAAAATAATACGACGATATTCAGAAAACTTGACAAGCGTTGTTGTGTTGTTACTGAGCAAATGCAAAGCAATTTCTGAAGTAAAAACAACTTGTTTCTATTAAGGGAAACTACTCACGTGACATTATTTCAATGCTGTGCATCCATATTTTCGTTGGAGACGATTTTAAATACAATTTTGGAATATTAAAAATTATTTTAAAAATATCAATGGTTGTCAGATTTTAATAAGCTTTCAAATTTATGATCTTTAAAAAGTAGAGAACATAATATATCATTTCCATAAGGTTGCATAAAGAACTTAATGTATAAATATATAACCTTTTGTCATATTGTGTATTTAAAATTGAAACAAAAAAAAAAATTAATGTAAAAATTCATTTTTCATCAAAAAAATTTTTTTCTTTCAGATAATAATTACCTTCGTATATATTATTCAGAAAAGCCATTAAAAACTTTCTTAATTAAATATTGTCTTAGTTTTATTGGATTTTGTATTTTTACAATTGAGGTAAAAGTTTGGACAATTTCGGACATTTTTTTAACAAAAAAAATCGATGATTTAGATTTTTCAAAGTTTTGTGCATTTAATTAAAAAAAAAAATTCAGGTTGCAAATAAATTTTTTTTTGAGTTTTCATAAAATTAAGTTCGAGTTGGGTAACAGATATAAAAAAAAAATATTTATACCATGACTTTCAAAGAGACAAACATTTCTAAAATAAGTTCATTCATTTCTGAATAAGTTCTGAAGTTTTCATTAAAATCCAACAAGTACTTAATTTTTACAAGAATTTCCAAATTAATGTGTCTTTCAACTGAAAAAAAAAAACAACTAAAAAAAATGCTAAAAAAGCCTAAAATGGACATACCTACTCTAAACTATCACTTTGCAATATGGATGAGATGAAAACAGTAAAAAAAAATGAAGGAGTTACAGGCCTTAGAAGAATAAGCATAAAAAAGAAGACAAACTAATTCAAACAAGCATGTGCATAGTCAGGGCCAGTGCATGCTACCTCTGAACCCTCTTTTGCTATTTTATTAACATTTGCCTTTTTCTACCTACATTTATATGCATTACAAATTAAACTAAGCACAACTGACTCTTAAAGGATGAAACATTTTCAGGGATTTTGATGTTGTTCGAGATTCTTATTTTTTTTTTGTCCAAATCCATTAATTTGTTTTGCTCATGTTAAGTCTAAAAAAACACAATATAAAATTCACTATTTTTTATCCATAATGTTGAATGTTTTAGAATTATTCAATTTTTTAACAACAAAAATATCAAGTTGATGTTAAAAATTGCAGCAGCACATTGTTGATTTATTCAATATGGAATGATCTATTATGACATGTCTCTAATTTGTATTGAGATACTTATTTTCAATTTTTCTAGTTGAATTGTTCCCCTATATTGCATAAGATCCATTATTGTACATAATAAGATTACAATAAAATTTGTATTTTATATGAATACTACCTTTTGAAAACTGAAATGTAGTAGAGTGTGGGCTCTATATGATAGATTCAGTAGAAGCCCACAAGACCATTGCACCAGCCCTGTACATAGTTACCCTCAATGCCTCCCAAATACCAAAAGAAATTAGAGTAGGTGATACTATCAAGAAAGTGGTCTAATGCATACATACACTTCATTTTAAGATGATCTGCCTCAAAGAAGAAAAGCAACTCGAATAAGAAATTAACACCAATAACCTGAAAAAAATTCAACATACTGTGAAATATTTAAACAAAAGACAATCGTCCACCTCACAAACTTAGCCAAATCAAAACTTCCCAGTAAATAACCCCTTTGAGATATTATGGGCTGTAAAATCCTCCATTGTCAAAAGGACCGCTTTCCCTTTTAAATCATTCTTTACAAGGTTAAAAGACTTTACTTAGTGGTCAAACTTAGGCCAAATTTGGCTTTTTCTCTATGTTGCTTTAAGGGGGGCTGAATGCCTTAGATGATTTCCGCATAGATAAGATTATGGAAATAATAAATGAAATCTACAACAGTGGGGAAATACGGTATGATCTAAGCAGATCTATTTTATATGGCAGTGCCTAAGAAACCAGGTGCAAATGGATGTGAACTCCACTGAACAATCAGTCCAAAGTGTCACATAACAAAACTCATCATCTGAATTCTGATGAATAGAGCATGCAGCAGAATTGGGCCAGAGATAGGACGAGAAGAGTGCAGATTCATTAAAACACCAGAACAAGAAATGTGATATTCATGCTCAGAATGTTATCAGAAAGAGCAATACAAATGCGGAAGAATGTGTACCTGTGTTTTATAGACTATGCAAAGGCGTTTGACAAAGTTCACCACACAGATTTGTTAGAGCTGCTTAGCAACCTTGACATATTCAGGAAAGACATTAGAATAATCAAAAGTCTCTACCGGCCTGCAAACCACCATATATGGATAAAAAAATGAGTTCAGCAGATATATAAACATAGAAATGGGTATAAGGCAAAGATATATCTTCTCACTGGACTTATTCAACTTATACAGTGAGGCAATTCTGAGGGAACTGATTGGTGGCCACAATCTTAACAACATAAGATACACAGATGATACAGTACTGATAGCAGACATGGAAAGGAAAACACAAGACCTCCTACTGAAGGTAGCTAAAGAGAGCAAGAAGAAGGCACTAAGCATAAACTACAAGAAGACAAAATGCATTGGTCATCAGCAAAAAGATGAACCCAAAATGCAATTTACAGGTCAGGGACACTAAAATCAAGCAGGTACAGAAATTTCAATATCTGGAAAGTGTTCTGACAGAGGACGAAAAGTGCAACACTGAGATCTGAAGATGTATTAAGATGGCCAAAGATGCATTTCAAAAGCTAAGCAGAGTATTATGAGACAGGATAGGTTTGTTAGTGTCAAAGAAAAGGGTACTGAACTGCTACATGATATCTGTCCTCATTTGTAGCAATGAATGTTGGACAATCTCCTCAAAGATGAAGAAAAGACTCAAGTCAAAAGAAGTGTGGTTCTACAGAAGGCTGCTAAGGATACTATGGGCCGAACATGTGAGCAACAAGATTTTGGAAAGAATGCAAACAAAGAGGAAATTTATACTTAACACCAGGAAGAGGCACCTGAAATTTCTGGAATACATGAGAAAGGAGGGCTTGGAAAATCTGATACTTATTGGGCAGATAGAGGGAAAGTGGGACAGGGAGAAGCAACATGTGACATAATGGGCTTAAGCAAGTGGATGGCAGAACAGCAAAAAGACAAAACTTATTGAGGGCTCCAGGGGACAGGAGGAGGTGGAGAGCCATAATCACTTATGTCCTGAAGAGACATGGCACATAAAAGAAGAAGAAAACATTTGTGGAATGTTTTTTGATGGTAATTAATATAAAAAGGTTAACATTAAAACTATTAATTCATTATGATTTTTGTTTTGTAAGACTTTGTTGTGGTCACTACTTCTCGCTCAACTAAAAGCAGTACCAACCCAAATTTTTAAATTCAAATGACAAACAATTAAAACATCTTTTGTTTAAAATAATGACAATGTATTTCCTCAAATATAACAAACTTTTGGAAACGGTAAGTGTCCGTGTATGTGCATGTATATGTGTGACTGCTTGTAAGTGCTGGATAGTTGTGACAAAATTACATGCTGGGTAGCAGTTAAAGGAATAAAAAATGAGTAAAAAAGATTTTTGAAAATGCACTGCATGTTTTACTTATACTTATCTAAGGGAAGTAATCCACTTCCACAACATACGTTCTTGTTTAATTTATTTTTTTATTGTGATTTTGGTTCTTACAACAAATAAAAATCAATGACGTTAACATTGAATAACCCAACAAGTGTTAACATATCATAAAATCTCAAAGCCAAAACAAAAAAAAACAAGATGGTGAATAAATAAAAGAACATCACAGTTGCTTTTACAACATCTTGCATTAGCAACACTCTTTTTAAATATAAATTTCTTTTTACAGTATATCACTGAAGTTTTATTTCCCAAATGTATAATTCAAATTACATCATTTAATTTTCTGAACATTTACCACCTCATAAAAATGATAATTTGAACTAAAATCTCATTTATTTGATTATTTCAGTGGGTACTACTTTGCCTGAATATATTGAAGTGACAAGCATTATGAAGAGCATCTGGTTCGTTCACTATTTTTCATTTTTTTATATTACTTTTCTAAGCATGCTTAAATATGCTTCAGGTTGTAGAAGTTTGACAAACTCATGCTTAAATCATTGGTTCATTAATAGGAAAATTAATTTTTGCTGTGTTGTGCTGGATAATTTTTCTTGCCAGAAAATATTTTACATATTTATAAATCAACCATTCACCCATGCATTGAATATTGTTGCCATATCTGATCTGGTGCTTCTGCTATATATTTAGAGATTCTGCAATGTTATTGGTTCTGACCATGGCATCTCAATTTCAGTCACTTTCCCACCACCATAACATAGTTTCCCTGTACAATTTCAATAAATACTTTCATGTTAATTGTTCTAATGAGCTTTCCTCTTTAGTACCTTGATTTTACAAATTTAAATGCAGTATGAGATTGGTGGAAAAGTATCATTTTACAGTTAAAATGGCTAGATGTAACCATAAGTTCTGTGCAAAGTTTCTTCTATTGCACTTCTTGCTTGTGAAACTCTTTTATGGCTTCTTGCTTTCCAGTTAATGTTGATCACAAAAATTTAAATGTAATGTCAATCATTATCTTCCATTTTATTTAATTCCTGTTCTTTTATTGTTCTCTCTCCTTAATAATGTTTTCCTTTTCTCATATTCTTTCACACTCAGAAACCCCTTTGCATCATAGAAGCCTTATTGCTTGTGGTGAAATGATTTAAAAAACAAATATTAGAATCATCAAATATTTAAAAAGAAAAAATAAACAATATATGCTTACATTGAAAAAGTAAGATCAGATATGATTAAATCAATATAAAAAGGAAATGACAAAATGCCATTTAATATGATCATATTTCTTGCATTATCTGGAATCAAATTATATTTCATTTTTCTTGATACTTCTTGTGGAATTGTGTTGATAGTGTTTTGAAAATCTATAGTTACTTGTAGCTGACGACCGGCCTGACTGAAAAAGGTCCATGCTCCATGTTATCCTTTTATTTAGGAAATACACCAGCAAAAAAACAGAGACAAATAACAAATATACCTCTCAAAAGGGAGATTGATAAACAAAATATATTTCAAAGAAATAAACAAACAAGGAAATACACTAATTCAAACAGAAACAATAACAATATAAAGCAAACTCAAAGAAACATTAAAAAGAACACATTGTGTCTAAAAGGGAAATTTCAGACTTAGTAGAGCCGATATTTACCAGGTTGCTCCTTTGACCAGTAATAGATAAAGAATACATGGTAGTTTCCTTACCTCTAATGGATTACATGGTAGCAGGCTCACAGAAATTACAGCTAAATACATGCATTCTTCTCTGAAAATTTACTCATATCTTCTAAAATAAGTAGAAAAGGTAATTCCATTTTCTGAATTGTATGTGAATTCAGTTATGGCATTTGCCACTGCGTCAAGTGTGAAAGAACTTGGGGAATTTTCTATTTTCTTCCATATTATTTCAATTAAATTGTGTTTTTGTTTCTGGAGTCTCAACAACTGTTGTTGCAGTTGCTGTTGTATTTTTATCATTTGGGCTAATAATTTTTCCATATTTAAAGAATATCTGGGGTTTTTTTTTTTCCTTTTTTTCACTTTATTTTTCTTTTTTACACACACCAAAGAAAAATATTAAACCAATGTGGTTCTAATTTTTCATTATCACTATTATCATGTGTGCTGATGCAAAAAGTACATTTTCCTACTCTGTATGAGATTTGATCCCTCATCACCACTGTTACAACTCACTTCTACCAGTTATAATATTATATCTTGCTTAGGCAATATATATATATGTATAGAGAGAGAGAGAGAGAGGGGAAGTGATGGATTTTTTATTTATAAATACAATGTATTTTATTAGATTAAACATTATTTTTGGTAAATACTTGTATTTGTGTAGAGACTCCATTTATTTCTTAAACATTATATTTATTTATTTTTGTCTCCCAGCCTGAATATTCAAGAAACCCTTTTAGAGAAAAATATGTGCTCTCTGACGGAATCAGAACCTATGTTCCCCTAGGGGCCACCAAAGTAAGGCTGGCTTGTAGGCTGAAACTGGCCTACAATGTGAGTAAAAATGCCCAAATTTTTGAAAATCAGTGAAATAAAAATTTTGGTAACTTTTAGCAACTTTTGATATGAGTGCTTTTTGTGTACATATCTGCAATGAAGTTTCTAAAAAAAGGTGATTACAAGCTTGCTGCAGTGATCATGTTTTAACTTTCATTGCCATGTTTAAACTAGTTTGAAAAATATTGTAAATGAAAAGGACTGACTTCAGTGAATTTGAGAGGTTGACTAATGAACATCTGAAAGCAATTCTCTTGGTTGGATGCAGCAATCCCAAAGCAAATATTGATTACTAGCAGCATGGCCAGGCGTTACCCGTGCTTGATTCAAAAATTGTACGACTCATACAGCAATCGCTATCACTTGACTTAAAATATTTTTGCTCTTCCTTGCCTTTAAAGGAGTGCCCTTTACTGTGCTGATGTTGCTACATGCATTACTTCTTGCCTATCTCACACTGCAAATTTTTCTAAGCTCTATACTAAACATTAAATCTGTTACGAAAAAAGAACTAAACAAAATGAACACAAAACGATCAGCTTTAAAAAAAGGACTCGTAACTGGAAAAACCGAATGAAAAAAGAATGTTAACAACAAATACTTTTTCACACCCAACCCAGTTCTGCGGAATCAGAATCAACGTTGAGTTTAAGCAAGCGAATGGGCCAATTGGAGTAAAGTGCCATGCAGATTTAAATTTTTCCTACTTGTGATGAATGCAGCTATCAATTTTTTTTTTTGCATGCTAGTTAACATTCGTGTCAGTCAGCTGTTGGCTCTCACGCTGGCCAATAGAATCTTCCTGCCTATTCGTGGCAGCCAACTATAGGCTCTCACTCTGACCAGTAGAAAATGTCCACAAACTACATGAAAACTGCCGTAGAAGTATGAAAAAATCGATTATTTCCACTATCGATGGGAGTTGAGAAATGCAAAGTTGGTCTTGGCCTTTCTACTAACTTGGAGCATGTGCATGTAAATTTTGGTGCAAATCCATCGAAAATTGCATCCGTGCATTCGTTACACACACACACATCCTTCCTTTTATAGATAGAGATATGTTAAAAGGTAAATGCCAGTTTCACAAATCTCACTAACTTTTTTTGCTGCTTAGTTTGTAAGATTTGGATATGTTTGCACTGGGTATGGATATAACTATTTTATTGCTAATGTTGCCTTCTTTGATAACTTTTTGGTAAATAAATATGTTTGTTGTCTTTACATTTTGTGTATTCAGTATATTGTATTGCACAAAGTGGTTATCCAGACCACACTCATCATTCTCTCAGTTATCTGGCTCTCTGTGAGAAAAGTTTGGTGACTCCTGTCTGAGTCAAATATCTTATATGAGCATTATAAGGCATTTGAAAACACTTGAATATGTGAACTGCTGTAATGTCTCGGTGCCTCTGCAAGTTAACAGAAGAAAAAATTTAATGGACCCTATTTCCATCTGCAATTCTCTGCTTAAATGCTGTGAAAATAACCCATTTTTGTAATGAATGGTTATGGGCAATGAAAAATGGATTGCTTACAACAATGTAGAGTGAAAAAGGTCCTGGAGAAAATTAAATGAGCCACTGTTAACCACTTCAAAAACCTGTCTGTATCCAAAGAAGGAGATACTGTGTATCTCATATAATTGGAAGCATTTGGTAATGAGAGAAAGGAATAATGAGGATTAAATTTTGAACAACATTTATTGTTGGTAAAGAGTACAGAGATGTTGAAAGATGTGTGGAATGTCCATTTCAGTGGCCAGTCGTCAGGATGGTGATTGAGTTTAAGGGCAGCACTGAGAGTTGACCTAATTGTATGGGTTTGGTGTAAGATCACAGGATACAGTTGGTGCCCGTATTGTTCGATCAAAGTCATGGTGGAGGGTAGTATATCGTACAGATATGTCGAAGCTTGGTGAAATGTTAGTTTCAGTGGGCAATCATCAGGATAGCAACCTGGTGTAAGCATAAAGCTGGGACTTGACCTATTTCTTGAGCTGGCCTGACCGAGGTCACAAGATATGGTCAGTGCACATTTGGTTGCCCAAGGTCATGGTGATAGGTCATTTTCGTTGGTTGGTAGACCTGTTGTGTTAAATCAGTGTTGTCAGGTTGGCATGATTTTTGTAGACCTTTTCTGTGGAACAGAGGTTGTGGTGTCAACTGCAAAGGGAATGCCTTGTAAACTGAGATGATGGTGGGAGCTGGTAGTCCTGTTCTATGGAATGCAGGTCACTGATCAAGGTCACAGTAGAGGATCAATTTCTGTTGGTTGATATTTGTCAAGGTGACAGCATCATCAACATTGAAGGCTTGTAGCTGAGTGGTGTTGAGGCTGGATAGTTGGCCACTCATGGCTGTTGTTTGCTGAAATGATGAGGTTTGTGTCAATGAAAGTTTGTAGAGGAGTCGAGGTTGAGATGTTTTCGAGTCAAAGCTGGATAGCTGTGGCGGTTGGTCAAGCCTGGGAATGGTAACAGTCATTGAGAGGTGTGATCATGTTGAGTGGTGAGTGAGGGGATGAAGGCGGTGACAGCAGTAGCATTCTGCCTGATGGCCAGTGGCTGGCTGGGCTGCAACTGCAGTTATCATGGTGACAAGTTCATGGCAGCAGTAGCTGTAGCACCCTGCGTGACAGCCGGTGGTGGGCCAGGCTGCAACTCCAATAGTTGTTTTCAGAGACCAGCTTTTAAGCAGGTCTAGCAGTCCCCAGGAGGCATCTCTTTTTCTGGCGGGAACGTTTGTGATTGGTTACTTCATAGACCGAACGTGATGCATGGAGCCTAATGTGCAGACAACGATTTTCGTTATTTTGTTCTCTGCCTTTATGGTGTTCACATCCGGCCAGCATGAAGAATGAATCCGAAAGAAATCTAATTGTGACAGGGTATAACAGGTATAACAAGCTCCTTCCACAAATAAGTACTCTTTCCAGTTGAATCAATTAAAGCAGTTGTGGAAATTTCTGATTGCCCATATCCTAAATAAAACATGGCATGTAGAAGAATAATAATATCTGGTTAATGTTTGGATGTGATAACCCCAAAACCATATCTCCTCTGCAGATTCATGTTGTGCTCTGCAGCACTGTCGTCTTGACAACTCTGACCATACGGTAATGTCTATAGATATCTCTTTCCACTCTCTCATCAAGTGAGAACCCATTACTGACAGAACATCTTTCTGTTATCAATGCACTAATTGGGACCTTTGAAATGATATTAAAAAATGTACGACAGGTATGATTGTAACAGGCATCTCTTTATCATTGCTCATATTGAGTGCAGATGTGTAGTCAAAAAGGCAAATTCAGTATTTGGTGTCTCATAGAATGAGACACCAAATAGCCTCTCACAAGTTTGGTTCTAGAGAATATTGCAAGAGCAAATCCTCAGTTCTCTCTTCAGTCAATTTGAAATATTGACATCTACTCCAGATAAAGCAGAATGCTTTGCTTGTAAATTCTCTTTCATCTCCATTCTTGATTCATCTGGAGTATCTTTACCCAATTTTACACCTAGAACAGAGTCTGTACTGTGTATATGCACATAACTCCATCCATGGTTTCTGCTTTCATTTCTAAACTAGATCTTTATAAGACATATGGATTTCACAGTATCCCAGCAATTGTCATAAAAAAGTGAACTGAACTGGCTTCTTTTTTTATTCAGTTTGGTTCTCTCCAAGCTTTACAATAAATGCCTTGTTGTTTCTTGCTTTCCAGCTTATTTGAAGTGCTCCTCTATAGTTCCTGTTTTTAAGAATTTCAGGGAAACTTCTGAGCCCTGAAATTACCACCCTTATTATTATTGTTACCTCTTTTCATCAAAGTACTAGAGACTTTAATTAATGCTGAATTGGTTAAGCATCTTACTTCACACCACCTCCTTTTGGATAACCAATACGGGTGTGGCTGTAGATATCTCAAAGATGTTCGACAGAGTTTAGCATGCTGGCCTTTTCAACATGCTCAAGCTGTCTCTGGACGAATATTTGGCTTAATCCAATCATTCCTAACAAATCAAGTAATGAATGTCATGTTGAATGGACATGTTTCTAGATCATTTATTAATGCAGGGGTCACCAAGAGCTCTATCCTTATATCTGATCTTGATCAACAAACTTCCCAATATCATCAGTTCTCATCTAGTTGTATATGCAGATGACACAACTATTTACTCCTTAGTAATGTCTTAGTACCAAGTTTGACAGATCCAACAAAGTAAAGTTGGCAACTGCTCTTGAAAAGGACCTTCAATCAATTCTTAACTGAGGCAAGGAATGGCTTGTAAATTTGAACACCTCCAAAACAAAAGTGCTTTCATTTAATCACCATAGACAGCCTTTTCTATTTGCCATCATCATGGCTGATGCTAAGCTTCAGGAGAGCAACACTTTGTGTCTTTTTGAACTCATATTTTCCACTGACATGAAGTGGAGTGATTATATTGAATCAATTGCTAGTTCTACTGCTATGGTAAGTTTTTTTCACTGTGCCATACCAAACAATTTTTCTCATCAGAATCCATGTTGCACCTTTATAAATCTACCAATTGTCTGTGCACTGAATACTGTTGCCCTATCTGGTCTGGTCTAGTGCTCCTACTATATATCTTGAGATTCTTGACAAAATTCAAAGAATGGTCTGTAATGTAATTGATTCTGACCCGGTATCTTGACTTCAGTTACTTTCTTACCAATGTGATATAGCTTCTCTCTGTCTGTTCTACAAATATTTTCATGGCAACTCTTCTGATGAGCATTTCTCCTTAATGCTTTTACTACATGAATTTAAGCATGCTACTAGATTGGCAATTAGGTATCCCCATTTTATTGTTGAACTAGTTAGATGCAACCATCAGTTCTATTTTTATAGTTTCTTTTCTCACACTTCTTAAGTGTGGAATTCACTTCTAATTTCTTGATTCCCAGCCACCTACAATTTTTATAAATTTAAATGCAATGTCAACTGCCATCTGTTTTTCTGAATCCTATTCCTTTATTGTCCTTTTCTTCACCTCTCCTCACTAAAATCTTTTCATTCCCTGTAACCCTCAGCATCCTAGTAGCATCATCACCTTGCTTGGGGTAAAATGATTAAAAGAAAAAAATTATAAATTGATAGCTGTCATGTTCAAACATTGATTTCTCGGTTGCTTGGCTACCATAACAAGAGGTTGTTGATATTCACTCAATCAATGTTTATTGTTTCAACTCAACCATAAAGCAAATGATGCAATAAACTTTTACACATGTATTATAAATGCTATATACTATCAGTACTTACTAATTAGGTCATGCAATTGTTGATACTCACAGATGCATTCAGTTAACAATAAATTGATAACAACTGTAAACATAGAATGCCCCTCCCACTTCCAGCTTTTCACCAACAGGATATGTTGTCTTCATTCTCATTCATGTGAGTATGCATGGAAAAAAAACAGAAAGGCCCTCAGCATACCCACAAGGAAACAGTGAAAATAAACACCACAGTGAAAAATGAGTACCCAAACCCTGTTTACAATATATATTGTTGTTTATCCAAGGCTTCACTTGCATAGTCTGGGTGGGTAGATAGGTGACTCTCACAAGCAACTTCTGACATCTCTGACTAACAGCTCATCTTTTTGCCTCATCGCTTCCTCTTACCAGTAATCTGCCCATTTCAACATCATGACACAAGGGTAGGCAATTCTAATGTGTAGAATTAGTACTTCCCAAGAGACAGTCTGTCCCCATTAAGTACTCAACTCCAATCACAATTGTCATTAGTGTAGACCCACAAGTGGAAATCCTCAACATCTAGTTTGGTTCCACTTGACCCCAAAACTTTTATTTATTTATTCTTTTATTCCTTTTTTGTCAATTGGGTGACTGCTTTGACGGCCCATATCTCAGACTTTATCACTGGTCATAAAACACAAAATACTTAAGACCAAAATAAAATCACATCATCCACTTTTCTGTTTGTATACCACTCATAGTGTCACACAAACCATAATTTTATATACATTTTATAAATATTATATATATACAGCTACCTTATACTGTAAAAGCCTAAATATTTTAGATATTAAAGGTTGTAGAGATTAAGCCTTTTGTAGTGACATAGGCAAGATTGTTTTGCACTATTTTGCATAGAGTTGTGTGACTGCTAATAAGTCAGTTGTCCCTCAGTATAGAGGTAAAACTTCTATGACATAGACTCAAAGACATTTCAATAATATGGCATCACTGATAAGATCTTTAACAGTGTTGAATGAGCTGAACTCTGTGTAAACATGGATTTTTTGATTTGCTGCCCAGGCACGGGCCATGAAGTTAAAAAAGTTGCAAGAAGGGAGAATGAGATTATAGATCTCTTTTTGGCATCGGCAGGACGTCAAGCTATCAGAAAGATTTCTGTCATGGCATATCCCATTGGAGGATTTGACTTTTTCATAAATTTTGGACATTATGAAGAGAAATTTGTTGCTGATTGCTTAGTGGACAAAGTTTCTCACAAGCAAACAAGAGCTGAAAGAAATAATTATGCAGTATATACACAAGCTATAAGAGGCTTCCAGATTTTGTGAATTTGAAAAACTTGGCACTAGAGAGAGGACCATCAAAGATGAGTTGATACAGTTGAGATTAATTGAAGGTATATGTGATGTTTCATACAAACACAATACTGTGATAAAAAGTATAAATAGGACAAAAAAAATTGTCTAGCTTTAGGACAAGTATTCTGGAATTGTGAAAGAAAAACCATTTCCAGTCTGTGCACAAACATAAAAGGAAAATAGAAAGAGTAGAAAATTTACTCCCCACCCTCAGAAAAATATAGCTGCATTTAGGATATAAAGACATAAAGAGAAAAGTGCCAGAGAAAAAATTAAATTGAATGGTATAATTTTTCCTATGCAAGTAGATACTAGGAATGATGTCACCCTAATCCCAATAAATTTCTGAGAACAAATGGGTAAACGCAAATTTAAGAAATGTTAGCTTAAACTAAGACAGTTCAATGGTTCTTTCATCAAAATCTTAGGTTGTTTTGAAGGAACATTTCAGATGGACAAATGCTTTGAAATTATTTCCATCATAGTAGTGAAACATGAAAAAAGTCTTGAACTCATGGGAATAGATGCCTTGAAAGTGGATACAACCAAATTAATTAAAAGTGTGGTGTTGGAAAGTAATGACATGGGGATGATGTTAAAAGGATACAATGTGAGCATTCAATTAAAATAAAATAGTCAACCCTTTTATTTTGAGTCTCACAGACTGTCCATTCACATGCTACCTTTAGTAACAGCAAGAGCTATTGAAAATGAACTAACTGGTGACTTTATGAAAATGATCTATCAAGATGATATATGTATTGGTGCTACCAGTAGAGAAGAGCTAAAACAAAAAGTGCGTTATGTTTTAAACAAATTCAAAACTGTTGAGATGATCATAAACAAGGAATTATGTATATTGCAACACAATAACATATCTGGGATGCCAGATTTCCAAAGACGGAATTTCACCAGGCACAAATTTGATAAAGAAAATAGCAGAGGTATCTACACCTATAAATTGTAATCTTTTTTAGGGTTAGCAAATGTTTACAGCAGATATTTACCAAAGTATACTGAATTGATAGAATCCTTTGCAGAGTTATGAAAAAAGAACAAATTTAAAAGGACTTAATGGCAGAATACATTTGAAAATTTAAAGAAAGAATTTATAAAAAAACCTTTTGTAAAAATTTTTGACACTAAAAAAGAAGTGAATTTAACTATGGCATGCCGTATCAGCGATTTCTTCTCAAAAAGTTAATCCTATGATATAACTTTCGAGGTTAACGTCTTCCAAGGCTAACTATTCAAATATTGAACAAGATGTGTTAGCTATCATATGGAGCATGGATAGAGCTTACCAATTTGTCCATGAATTTTTAGTGTTTATTTTTAATCCTAGGAAGGAGTTACTTAAAGTAATATCTAGAATTTTAAGATCTGCCATAAGGGTCATGGCCTTTGATTTCGACATCGAATATGTGAAAGGAAACACTAATCCACATATAGATCCTCTATCAAGACAAAAGTTCAACAATGAACCATTTTAAAGGTAAGACAATTCAGAAGATAAAATATTGCACTTGATTTAAACAAATGTATTACCCTTAGATCATCTTGCATTTGAAACATTACAGGATCCGATATTAAGCAAGATTGCATGTAGAATAAAAAAAAAAACAAACGGAGTGATTGATCTCGGGCAGAAAGACCCTATAAAGTGAAAAGACACAGGTTAACTAAAGAGAAGTGTCTTATATGCAACAGAGATGTTTGACTACCAGCAGAGAGATTAAGAAAAGACATAATAAAAAGTGTACATGATGATATTCATTGTAGAATAATGGCAACACAGAGACAATTAAAATTGAAAGCGTGGTGGCCTGGGTATTCTCATGATGTAGGAAAATACATACAAAAATGCCCAAAATGCAAAAAAATAAAAATCTTTTGCCAAAACAGGATATATTAATGGCCTAAAGAAAAAAATCCATGGGCCCACATACACATGGATCATGTACATGTTAAAGGCATAGGACTATTTTTAATTTTGGTTGATTCATTCCCTGGATGGCCTGAAGTGGTTAGAGTTCAGGTTAGGAAGGTAGTCACAGTAAAGCAAATATTATGAAGAATATTTTCCAGAAATGGGGTGCCAAAAACGCTATTCTCTGACAATGCAGCAGAATTTTGAGTTCATAGTTAAAATAAATTGGATGCCTCCCTTATAAAAACACCACCATACCATCAATAATTGAATGGAATTGCAAAAAGAATGGTGAAGACAGTGAAAATATGGTTGAAGGAATTTTCCCCATTCAGAGAGACCACAGTTAATTAATTACTGAGGTATAGAACTATTCCACATATTGTCTATAATAATGTCTTATTCCATAAATGAAAAACGTGTGGCACAAAAAATACTGAGAATCTACTCCTGAAAAATCTAACTTTATTACACGACTGGGACATAATACAGCTATAATAGCAACAAATAGACAGAATTTATTGGCTTATTCTGTTTAAATAAAATCTCAAATTGATGATGAAGAAGTCGAGATGGAAGAGCAAGAGGAACCTAAAAGGGAGGATAATATGTGTTTCAGATGGAGAAAGCAAACATGGCAGTAAAGAAACTATTTACTATAGAATCTTTTAGCTCATATACTTGAGCCTTAAGGGAACTCAAAAACTTGCTGACAGCAGTATTGTTAGTAATCTTGTCAGTAAGTAGTATCGAAGAAAATATCGAATCAACTATATGATTCTCATCTAAAAATTCTGTAGTGAGAATATCCAAAGCAACCCGATAATTTTCGTCAGACACCGTCAGATGTCTTATCAACAGAAACACATAACCAGTAAGGTGGTTTTTTAATACTACCAGCCTTAGTGCGTCGCAGTCCAGATTAACCACACAATTCTGAAATTCTCTACTGAAATTCAGAAAGGCTAATTTATCAATTTCGAGGTCTCTTTCGTTGAATTTAGGACACTCGATCCTTGGAACCACACTAGGAATCCTACTTTTTACAGACGACTCTTGCCGTTCTTTTGAGTCAGTAACCTTAGAAGGTTGCAGACTGAACAATCTCTCTATTACTTGTATCCGAAATAAAGTACAATCTTTATTAAAAGATTCGACCGTAACCTCGTCAACCTCCTCCGTTAAATAAGCATTAACTACCTGTTCTTCCAAAAGATTCACAGAATTCAAATAGTCATCTATTTGTTTCTTATATAAAGAAAATTTTAATTCCTCAGATTCCAAAAATTCGAATAAAGTTAGTACTTTGCTTCTAGCTAACTTTCTTTTTTGAAGCGGCGAGGCAGTGGTAATAGCCAAAGCCATCTTCAATGCAATAAATCACCTCCCTCCTCAGTAGTCAGCATTCAGCTCGAAGAACTACTGTAGTAGGGTTGACTGAGAGAAAGTGTAGGGGAGGAAGCCTAAGATAGAGCTGACAGGCAACAAGGAGGGGGAGAGTAGTAAACAAAACCCCATATCTACAGATACCTACAAGGGAAGGTCAATGACGTCACATACTTGTGGCGTTCAAAAAAGGCGCCAAACTTCAAACGAACAAGACAACATGGCCGACAAAGAATAGGAGGAGTAGAAGAATCGAAGAAATTAAGAGCACTTAGGCAGGCAGTGTGAATATTAAACAGAGCTAAACAGAATGGTTATACTCAAAGGGCCTTATTCAGGAGGAGTAAAAACTTATTCTAAGGACCAAATTCTTAAGAAGAATGTGGTAATTTTTATTTTTTTAGCAGAATGAAAAGATTTTATCGCTTTTTCCAACAAAGGTGTCTTCTCGTCAACGTTACCAGAGAAAGAAAGAAAACAGAAAAGGAAAACAACAAATAAAGGAGATGAAAGAAGAAAGGCCTATATAGACAATTCAACTTTATTAGAGAGAAACAAGAGGTATAAAAAAAAAGATGAGAAAAAAAAGGGAAGTTCACAACTGCACTGCTAAAAAAGTCCTCTTAGCTCATAAGAATTCAATCTTATGTAGGTAACAAAGAAAGAGTTAGAGAGAAAATAGAGAAAGAAAGAAGAGTCAAGATTCCACTTACGATATTGTGTCACAAAGTTGTTTTAAAACTCTTTCTCGACCCGTTTCTTTTTTTGTCGAGTAAAGGGGAAAAGAAAGGGAAAGGGTTAACTCCCTTACATTCGAATATTGTAGATAACAGTCCTTTGGCTAGGGACTAAAATGGTCTATTTCCCTTCTTTTGGTAGTTCGAGTAGATCCTCACAAAACACTTCAAAATGGCTGCCTCCTTTCCACGTGTAGCAATATTTTGTGGTTAGATGAACCAAATGTCCTTTTTCTTTAGCCGCAGATAAATTCTACCTTGTTGGTTTATTCTACCGCGCCAAGGTATCTACCAATCCTTTCAATTATTGAGAGTGTCCTCAAAATTCCATTTATCCAGTACTTAGGATAAAATAAACAGTCCTGGGAGAATCCTGCGCTACTTCTCTGTCTTCACACGGAGACTATAACCAAACAGGCCTAGCTTCTTAGGCGAATTTTTCCTCTCCCCGCAACTTGAATACTTGCGACTAATTCTGTCTTTGTCTTAGTCGACTGGCTGGACAACTTTAACGTCTTATTTCGACGGAGGAGAAGATAGCTCGTCCTTTCACTGTCGTCGCGAATCTCCCACTAACTTTCCACTTTGAATTTCTTCTGGCAAGGCGGGAACTGTCATCAGGACCAATCAGGAGACAAGATCCGATCACGTGACATATTCATCGAAAGGGAGTGAAACAACATATAGAGAGAAGGAGAGAGCGAGAAAGAAAGGGAGAAGAAAGAGACAGGAATATAACAAAGTGTGCCAAAATAAAATTTCAACAGATGAAGAGTCCAGACCTAGATCCCCCCAAAAAAGAAGCAGGTACACACCTCAAAAGAGAGATATAAGATTTCATACTTTTGTTCAGAGAAGTTCATAAAACCTCTTCATTTCCAGGAAGTGTATTGACATAGGCAAAATGGATGTACCTTATTTTGCAGAGTTGAGTGACTACTAATAAGTCAGTTATCATTTAGTATGGAGGTAGAACTTCTATGTCACAGACTAGAAAGCATCACCACACCTTTATTTCAAAATTTTAGAAAGCACATTATTTCAGTCATAAATTTTTCATTTTGACTTCTAAGATTTTAGATTTTATAAAAGATTATTTGAGAATGATAAGAATTTTTACTAATGAAATAATCATGTCAAATTTTATCTCTTTGATTTTACCAAGTGATAGAGTAATAAAAATTCTAATGTTTTAGTCACTAAAATTTTATGAAAATTTATATGGTCTTATTTAAGGAGAAAACTTAACAATTTTAGCATTAAATTCATTCTGAAATATTAAAAATCTTAAAAACTTCAAAATACAGTAAACCTTCAGTTTAATGAACTAATAGTGAAGAGAAAGAATTCATTAATGTCAAATGTAACCAATAAGGTCATCTTTTACTATTTTAAAATATTTTTATAAAACAATGCTGAAATAAAATGCATTTCTGTTCAATATAAACTAATTAAATTATAATAAAGAATATGTAATCTTTATTAACCATATTTATAGTTTAGCTCAATAATTTCTGATTGAAACCCAAAATATTGTTTAAAATTTCTAAAACCCATTTTTTCATAAATAAGATTTATTTTGTCATTGGTGAGTGCACTCAATCAAGTATGGGTATGTTGCTGTGCCAAGAAAGCAATGAAAAACAGGCTTGTCACTTGTTGTTTGTTTGCTTCCGACTGTGTTACATACCCACTTGCTCAATTGGTATGCCTTCTCTCTGCGGCACACGTGAAGTCTGACTTTTCATCAGAAATGCTTATAGCAATAACAAATGAAAACTCCATTAATTGTTTAAAAACATACCTTTTAAGTATGAAAATTAAGTTAACAGATATAGACTTGGAAATGTCCTAACAGGAGATCTGCATTTCTTAAATAGGTTATTGACCTTTTCTTTGTAGTGATGGCTTTATATAACTGTAAAACATACTTGGCTTGGAAATGGTTTCTGAAATTAAAAAGGAATACAGGTGCGATACCTGTTAGGAGAGACATTTTCTTTAGTAAAACTTCTTGTCTCTTGACCAGTAGACATTAATTTCATTGTTTAAAAATACAAATGTCTACTCAAATGTGTATCCATCAAATATAACACATATTATAAGATATATAACTATATAAATGCGAATGTCAGTGTGTCACACTTTTTCAATTTTACTCCTAGACGACATAGCCCAATATCATACCATTTTAAAATCAGGACGACTCTGTGAGCAAATTAAAAACATTCTGAGCTGGATTTGGACCCATGATTCATAAATTTTGTATTCCCAAGTTTTCATTACTGCAATTGTTTTTGCTGGGTTTTTTTGGGGGGGGAGGGGGGGGGTACATGATTTTTTGCAACAAATTTTTTTGTTCAAAATTCAGCAAAAATCACCCATAAAATAAAAATAATTGTTTGTATGTAATGGAGAGACCTATGTACATCAAACTGTCTTTAAATTAAGTGGTGACAGAAGAATTATTGTTGAAGTTTTAAAAGGTAAGATTAAATATTGATGCAATACTTAAATGCAGCAATCAATTTTGAGTTCTTCTGTAGTTTATTGTGATGAAGGCTCAATCAAGAGCCTTCCACAGGAGTTAGCTTAAATGCCACCCAATAGGGCAGCTTTTATGCTAGTGTATACATACATATACATATATATAATATATATATATATATATATATATATGCATTCTACCTCTTTTTGACGAAGTTCTACAAGTTCTAATCAACTCTGATCTGGTTAAGTATTGCACCTCACAGAGTCTTCTTTCAGATCATCAGTATGGCTTTTTGTCAACTGCTGATAAGTAAATGGTTATAGCTGAAAGAGTCTATCAAGTTTTAGATAATAATGGTGAAGCTCAGGCAATTGTTTTGGACATATCAAAGACATTTGACAGGATTTGGCATATTGGTCTTCTTCACAAATTGAAAGGTTATAGTATTTTGGGACAAATTTTTGAACTGATTTAGTCTTTCTTATCAAATTGCAAAATGAAAGTGTTCCTGAACAGCCACTCTGCTAGTTCTTTTTGCATTAATGCAGGTATCCCTCAGGACCCTTATCCTTGGAACCGCATTGTTCCTAATTTTCATCAGTGACATTCCTGATGGTTTCAGTTCTCAACTTGGTATCTATGCTGATGATACAACCATTTATTCCTGTCTTAATAGTAAGTCTAAGTGGTTCAATAAGGTAGAATTAGCAGTTGATTTAAAAAATGATCTAGTTTTTGTTAATTAGGACAAGGAATGACTTGTTAATTTTAATCTCTCCAGAACAAAGCTCCTCTCTTTAATCATCTGAGAGAACCCTTTTTTACCATCCATTAGCATGGCTGGTGCTAACTTCCAGGATAGTGATTCATTACACCTTCTCAGACTAACATTTTCCAGTGACATGAAATGGAAAGAGCATATTGAATCAATTGCCTAGTTTGCTGCTAGGAAAGTTGGTTCCCAGTGATTTCTAAACCATTTTATCACCAGAATCTATCTTACATATTTATAAGTCTACCATTCATCTGGTCTGCTGTTCTTGCTATATATTTAGAAAATCTTGATAAAATCCAAAGAAGAATTTACAATGTTATTGGTCCTAACTTAACATTTTGTTATCAGTCATTTTCCCACCACTATAATATAGCTTACCTGTACTTTTTCTATAAATACTTTCATGGTAATTGTTCTGATGAACTTTCCTCTATGGTACCTAGACTTTATGAATTTAAGTGCAGTACTTGATTGGTGGCAAGATCTCCTCATTTTACTGTTGAAATAGCTAAATGTAACCATAAGTTCTATGCTAACAGTTTCTTGCACTTCTCACTTGTGGCTTTTTTGACGTCTTGCTTCCCAGTCAACTTTTATCTCCAAAAATGTCTACAATGCATACAATGTCAATTGTTATCTACTGTTTTCTTAATTCTTGTTCTTTTATTATTCTCTCTCCTTAATAGTGTTTTTTGTCTCATATTGCCTAACATTCAGTAACTCCTTGCATCTTAGTGGCTTTGTTGCCTTGCTTAGGATGAAATGATTAAAACGTATTCTTTATGCTATATTGTTTGTTTACTACCTAACAATTATAGGAGCTTGGAGTCTTAATGTTGTTTGAAAATCAAAAACGAGGAGTGGCAAAACAGTTATAGTTTTAACCTGGTCTAACCCTAAGCTGAGTTGGTTCAAGTCATCATCTATGAAAAATGAACTCTCCAAATCTGGGATCTCATCAGAAGCTATTATTTTCTTAAATTCTGATTTCAAATTATAGTAACAGTCAAATGTTATGAGACTTTGAAAGTTGTAATAAAAAGCAACAATAAAGTGAAGAAAATTAGCTGAAACATTATAATAGAGTATTTCTTTAGAATCTAAAGTCTGTGGCATCTGGTCAGTTTTAAAAAAAATAACACAATGACTCTTTAAACTTTGTTTCTTCTTCTTTCAGAATCTCATCTAAAGAAACTTCCATATTTGTTTGCATATAAAGGCCACATTTTTTCGCAAACATAAGAATTTCATAAATCTATATAAATAAAGTGCAGTGTACATGTGTCCATCTATTTTTTGATTTCAACAAACCTGAAGTAACACATAGTAACTACTGTACCTACACACGATTAAATATTAAATAAATAACTCATTTTAGGTTAAATTTAAATATTGAACAGTGAAAGGTTTAAAAAACAATTCTTTATTAAAGGTTTAACTTTAATTTTGCCTTTCATTGCAATTGGAATTATCTAATTCAACCGTAATTAAAACTTAAGCAGAGTACGGTACACTGCCCATATGGTTTTTTTCTTCTAGCACACGTACTGTGACATATTTGAAATTTTACATAGTTCCGGTTCCTTAATGTCTTTCAAGAATGACTTTATTTGAAGGGATCATAAAGAATGGTGATTTTTTTAAAAGAAAATAAAAGTTGCACACAAAATAAATTTAAACAAACAATGGAGATTGGTTTCGTATACAAAGAAAGATTATTCTGAATTAAGGTGTCAAATAAAGATAAAATAATTGTATTACTTCTTAATTCTTATAACTTGTGTACATAGAATGCCAAAGGTAAAAAGCTGAAGACTCAAAATCCTTCTGCAGGAGCTAGTGGCTTCTAGGCTAGTTTGTAATAAATGTACAAAATGATATTTGTTTTGAACTGGGCCAAATAGTTAATGCAGATGAAGTTCCTGTAACCTTCAGTATTCTATCCAATAATTTTTTTCTAAATATTCCATGCTGAAATTTGCAGGTATGGGCATTATGCCATGAAATATTTCTGATCCATTTGAAATTTCAGTTTCATCAATATGTTAAACAAATTTCTTTTTCTTTTTTTACAGGATAATTATAATAATTTCACACATGATTGATTGGACTGATTCAGCAGGTATGATTCTTTTTTATATCTTTTTTATAATTTTCTTTATAATTTTACATTCTGAATTTTTATAATGGGTTCAGGGTATATGCCATCACTATTTTCATTCCAATTCCATTTGTTTTAAAAAGGTTTATCATTAAGTCCTTGTTACAATATGTATTCTCTCTGACAGATGCAGTCTTGTCAAGAGAAAATAAATCCTCAGTAGGTATAGTAATACTGCTTTTTGTACAGTACATAATTTACGTATCACTACACCTCCCTGAACCTAAGAGACCTTATACCATTAGTTGATCTTTTACTTCTATGAACAACCCTGGGAGACATAATCCATCTCTCAAAGTAAGTCTCTTGATTTCTTTTTATAGGAGATCTAGGTCTTAATTGATTCTCCTCATTCGAATCATTATGATACTTCTGGTCACTGCTCTCCAGATTGTTCCTCACCCTTACTGGATACACACATTCTCTCCTTCCTTTCCTGTTCTTCACTTTCATATCTCTATTGGTTTTCCTCATCACTCTCAATACTGGATCCATTCATCCTTTTTTGTATCATTTGTTCTTCTGCTTCATCTTCCTCCTCCTTTTCCATAACTTCATGCTCTTTTATGGTTCTAAATTGATCTTTGTGAGCTAGTATGCCCTGTCCATTCTTTGTTAACACACCTGTGCTAAATCCCATTTGCACCACAAAATTTGCCTTTTCAGGACTTGAATCTTTGTTCTTTCTGTACCACACACTTTCATTTGTTGCAAATGACATGGTAATTGGAGCTCTTATTTGTTTCTCACATCAATGTGGATGGGTTTTGTCTTCTGCCTGCATGCAGAATAGTTCTATAACTTTGGAATAGTCTGGGTAAATAACTCTCTATATTGCAATCCACTGGAGAGAATGCTTTTAATCCCATTTTTACAGTTTGAACCTCCACAATTCTATTTGATTTTAGTGGTAAGCTGGTTTGTCTGGAATGCAGCCAATATGTTTTAACCATGCATATAAACTTCTCAAAACTCAGTTGCATTGTCAAAGATCAAGGTTTTTGGAACTCCATTTCTCGAAAACAGTGTCCTCAACACCCACTTCACAGTAGTGGTTTTTCTATCCAAGACTTTAATAACTTCAGGCCAACCTGAATATGAGTCAACTAATATCAGAAATATTCTTATACCTTATGTAGGCATGATCAATATGTACTCATGTCCACAGTTCCATTTCCTTTGGCCAAGGGTGAATTTTAGTTTGTCTAAATTTCTTTATTTCTGCACACTTTGGGCACTTTTTAGCATACCCTTCCAGGTCTCTCAAATAGCCTGGCCACCATGCTTGTAACTTTAACCTCATTTGTGTAGTCAATGTACCTCCATATATATCATTGTGCACAGCTTTAATTACTTCTTTTCTAAGAGACTGTGGAGGTACTATATCTCCATTACATATAATTGCTTTTTCTATTGTTAATTCGTGTTTGGACTCTTTATAAGGCCTCTCAGTCATAGAGCAATTACTCCATGTATTCCTTTTTATTCTATCCATAATACTATTCAATACTGAATCCTGCCTAGTTCCCAACCTAAGCCAATTTAATGGTAAAACATCCATTTCTAGCCAGTGTAAAATCCTATCCTCATAATTTTCACTTGCTTCAACATTTTTACTCTCAAAATTTAACCAAGATAGTGCATCCGCATGCGGAATAATATTTCCTTTATAGAATATCAAACTTGAATACCATAAGCTCATCTTAATATCTAGGAAGATGTGACCTTTGGCAAATCTATTCTGGGGTTGAATATAAATTCCAAAGGATAATGATCAAATTTTAATAGAAATTCTAATTATTTTTTTAATTTCTGGGTACAGCTATCTCTGATATTTTATTAGTGAGTTTATCACCCTGCGAGATACCATCTTTGGATATTTGATATCCCAGCTAAAAAAACTTTCACAATTAAACTTGCATTTATCACGATTAATTGTCAAAATCTGCTTTGTTTTACTTTTGAGCTCTTCCTGTACCACTGTCAGTGTTGTCCTGATATATAATTATATTTTTTAATCCCCTCTAAAACTCTAAATGACTTTTTGGAAAACATGACTCGACTTTTTTACCACAAACGGCAGATGAGTTAATCTTAGCAATCCAATTGAAGTGTTCATTGTGGTGACTTCTTGAAACTTTCTATCAATTTTTATCTGATTATATACTGACTTAAGGTCCACTCTAGCAAAATATTTCATACCAGCAATCTCATGGCACATTGTTTCAATGTTTGGCAATGGGAATGAATCTGAGCAGATCTGGTGATTCATGCCCACCTTATTATTGCCACAAATTTTCAAATCTCCATTGGGCTTGCATATCACCACAATGAATGAAGCCCAGTTGCTACCACCCTGGCTGACTTTCTAATATTGCTTGTTCCACCATTTTGTTCAGCTTAGCAACCCCAAGAGTAGCATGTGAACAGGAACTTTTCAGACTTGAAAATACATGGGTTGACTTTTTTCTATAAACCTTATACCCACTTAATGATCCAATATCTGGTTCTACAGACTCCATCTTTGATGTATCCATTCTTAATGTGTCAATTCCTAAAAAACTGTTGCTTTTGATGTTTTCCACCACTATGATGGGTATTATCTTGAATTTACTTTTTGTCCCAAACATCCCTTCAAAGTATCTTAAAATTTTGATGATTGATCCATCAACTGGTGATTACTTTTTTTAACTTTGGTCTACCCATTCTTTCCCAAATTCTTTTATATCAACGTTACATCACTTCCTGTATCCACTGCATGAATAAAATTATTCCATTCAACTTCACCATTTCCCTACTTTTATGCTCTTATCTCAAATACTTTCAACTGGAGACTCTATATTTTCCACTTTTTACACTTCCTTTTCATATGTGCATATATCATCTGCAAATGATTCCTCTTTTTACACTTAAAACACCATTTCCCAATGGCTGGAAACCTATTTTTGCTCTTTTCATATTCCTTATTGCAATATCTTTTAGTAGCACTGTAAATCTTCATGCTGCTTTTGGAGGCATTAAATTTTTTAATAAATTCCAGTAGTTGTGCTTCTAGATTCATATTATGAGCTTGAAGCCGCTCTAGAATTTTATGCTTGTACAAGATGTGAAACATTTCTTCAATCAGTTTTAGCAAAATTAGCTTGTCTTTGCAAGACATCTGTCTAATTTCAGAAATTTAGTTCTTTTCTGCTATGATCAATCTTTTTTTTTTGGTTGTACATTTGCTTTTATGATGGCAGCAATTTCTTCATACACTAAGTCTACCAACAGTTTTGGATAGACCATGACAGAGATTTTTTATGGCCTCACACCCTGCTGAGGCCAAAAACAAATCAGTAACTTCATTTTCTCCTCCACTAGCTATGGTGTCCTTTAACATTTTTACTCTCACCGATGCTGCGAAACGCCTAAGCCAGGTTTCCACATATTTAGGATCCTCTATCGTGCTTAGGTAACCAATTGTCCATGCCATATTGTTATACGTGTTCTCTCTGACAGATGTAGTCTTGTCAAGAGAAGGTAACTCTCCCGTAAGTATAGTGATACTGCCTTTTATACAGTACTTAATTTACATATTACTACAGTCCTTCTTCTTTTGTGAAAACCAGTTGGATGTTTAAAATTTTATTCTGTTAACATTTCATTCCGTAAGAACATCTTCAGAATAAGTGAAAAGTATAAGGAAAAAATCATTACCATGGCAACTTTACTACTTATAAATGCTGTGGTTAATTTGAAAATTTTTTTAAAAATTTAACAGTTGATAAAATTGAAAATAAATGTCTGTTAAGAAATTAATGAGATTTGTATATAGGAAAATGTTAAAATGTAAAATAAATTATTCTGATATAGGAAAATAAAAGAAATTTATGGTAAAAAAATAATTGGGTATATCTAATGAAAATAGTCATACATTCAAATTATAATTTTCTTTTCCCTTTTCTCATATTCTTTCACACTCGGTAATCTCTTGTGTTTTAGTGGCTTTATTGTCTTGTTTGGGGTGAAATGATTAAAAATAAATGATGATAATATTAGATAAGGAAAATATAGAATTAAATTAAAATATATAATTAAAATTTGTGTTTAGCCAGTATCTATTTTAATATCTTCTCACCCACTATTTTTTTACTTTTATATTAAAAAAGGTTCAGCTAGTATATGCTAAAGAATTGCATGTTGGTTGTGAATGCCTCCAAACTAAACTGTTCTCTATTAATCAACTGAGAGATCCCTTTCTGCCTTCCATCAATAGTCGTTCCTTGCAGATTGACCACAGATTCTCGATTGGATTTAAATCAGGAGAGTTTCCTGGCCAATCCATAGTACTTTGATTTACTCAGTGGTAAGGCTTGCCAGTGTATTCGGGCAGCATTACAATTTTCATACCTCTTTTTATTAGGCAGTGAAGCTTTCTGTGTCCAAGCAGTCTAACGCATTGCTGGATCAGGTATTGGTTTCTTCTAGAAATGAGGACCTAGGTTTGAACCTTGATTCTCAAATGTACATGTCAGTAATTCATAATACTTAAAAGAATAAGACATCTACTCAAAGCATGTATCCATCAAAATACAGCATTTAAGTAATAAGAAACATATATAGCCAGTTTCTAAATTGAATCACTCACAGATCCCAGACACCAAAATCATTTTCAAAGCTGACTCATATATTTTTTATGCAACACTAACAGTATGCAACAGGCCTCTTAATGGATACAAATAAAGAATAAATTCTACAAAAATGAGATCAATGTAAGAAAGTCAGTAAATAGATTTTGACTGAGAAAATGGAAACACAAAGTTTGTTCTCAGTTTTAGCAACCCTCATGAGGTGTCTGTTATGATTTTTCTTCAGAATATTTCATTATTTCCTTGGATTCCTTTTTTAAGGAATGTATATCATAATTTCTTCACATATCATTTGATTCCTTGGTCTTTGTGTACTCACATATTAAATGCAAACAAATGCCACGTTAGAAAATGTCTTTTACAAACTCATTCTTAAGTATGTGCAATGTCATGAAACCTATTTTCTATAATTTACTGAAAGAAAAGCTAGGCTTTGGACAAAGAATGGAAAGTGAGGAATGATGTCTATGTCCATAATTCAGAAGCTAAACAATGAGTTTGTATCACTAATCAGTATGTGTAAAAGGAAAATTCAGTGCGTTAAAAAAGTGTGTATGCGGTTTAAATAAAATGGGATGTGCAGCTAACCATATTAATTGGCACCCAGCCCACTGAGTCAGTATAGAAATAGGTTTCATCCTCTCTACATGTGTTCAAGTATTACACAAGATTTTTTAACATTGTCTTTGAATGACTCTGACTGACATATTCAAGCAAAGAATGTGCATCAAATTTTGTTTGAATTTGTGGGGTCACTCATATCATACTAGCAGGGATACCAGCTTTGTGTTCAAAGGAATAAAAATATACACAGAAATAACGCTAGAAGCATGTTAAATTGGAAATTAAAATCATACAATTTTATTTATTTTGTGTAATGGTGTGTGTGCATTTTAAGGTTGCATGTGATAATAGAAGTCACTTCATATTATAATAAGCAATGTGCTCAGGAAAGGAGATGGACATCTTGACCCTCCAACAGTCAGTAGCAAAAGAGGCTGAGTTCAGAATTTTTGGCACAAAGTCCATTTTCAAGTAGGGAAAGTTTCTGTTGCATTCTACACAGGGACACATATATTTTCAATGCCAATCAAATGTCAGTTCAAGAGGATGAACTTTCAGTTTGACAATATCCAGCAAAATGAAAGAAAATATGGAAAAGAATTAATGAACTCATCTATGAGGATCATCACAGAACAGTCTCTCAGCTTTCCCATGTGAATGGAATCAGTTCAAGAGTCTGTCATGAGATCCTAGTTCTAGAACTTTCTAATCCTACCTTGTATAATGTTTTGATATAATATAACCTTATATAACCTTTTATTAAAAATTTTATATTTACTGCACTGAATTCTTTCTTTCTCTCTTTCTTTCAGATATTATTACTTCTATGAATGCAACAAAATTCATGGCAAATTCATCAGCAGAATTGACCTGTGCATTTCCAAGTCCTCAAAGTATTTTAATGTGGTATAATAAAAAACTTGGTTATAATATGATGTGTAAAAATGAAACAAGTTGTGATTCGGTAGCTGGATACATTCTTTCAAGACATGAACAGAATATTACTCTCATTATTAAAAATGTTGTTCCTGATATGAATAGCTGGCAATGTTCAAATCTTCGAGTAACTTTATCTGAATTCATGACTTTCACAGTCATAGGTGAGTGTTTTGCACTTCGATTTTTCCTTACCATAACTCTTAATGAACCTTTAATGAAACTACTTATTTATTAGTTCATCATTGTTTTTCTTCTTATTGTTGAGAAAGCTGTACATTGAAAAAGAAGACTTTCAAAGTACACTTCTTCAGTATCTCATGTGGTAGTGGTCTAATTACTACATTCACTGGGATATCAGGATAAATCATAATATTGGAAAATATATTTTGGCAATGTTTAGCCTTTATACCCACAAAAATTGGTGTGTCAAAAGGATGATTATTCCCGTGACACTACTATTACTGCATTAATTATTAAAGAAATGTCTGGAAAATGCATTTTTTCAAAATTTATGGTTACAGTTACTTGTCATTATGTGTTTATTTAAATTTTCTTGTTCACAAACATTTTTATAAATTTATGAATAAAAAAATTATTTTTAATTTATTTATTTATAAAATGGTAAATAATAAATATTTAATTGTAAATGGTTTACATATTTTTATAATTTTATAAGTATAAAATTAATCTTGTAAATAAGCAATCTAATAAATAAATAGTGTTTAATACCTTTGTCATCAATCCTCAAAAATAAGGAAAATGTATAAATCCACTTTCATATGTTTGGGTTTTATTAAAAGTCTAACCATCACTTTTTAAGACAATAAATATTGCCGAGTGAGTCAGAAGTGTATACAGTAGTAGCAGTGTCAAGGGAACAACTGTCTTTTTGACACACTAATTTTTGCAGGCACAAAGATTACAAACATTGTCAATATTTTTATTACAATTAAAAATTGTAAATGCAACAACATTATAAAAGAAATATTATTTGCAAAAAGAAAATTCTAAATTACAATCTCTGGAAAACTGAAAATGTGAACAAATATTTTTAATAAAATAAATTTAATAATAATAATTTATATTAGAACTTTGTAATAATAATAATTTGTATTAAAACTTTGTAATAATAATAATTTGTACTAGAACTTTGTAATAATGATTTGTATTAGAACTTTGTAATAATGGCAACAAATAAGAAACTTGACGAAAACAATAATTGTCATAAGATGAAAAGAGTATATTTAATTAAATAGTAATAATAAAAATTTTTCATATAAACTTGAAAAAAGAATTTTCCAGGTTGTTTGGAAAATCAGGCTGATTTTAAATCATGCCCATTTGTAACCAACCAATTACTTTCAAATCCAAGTTAATAATGGGCCACTTTCTCTTTCTTTTATTTTTCTCCCTCCTATCTCTTTATGTGTCATGACTCGACAGGATAATTGCTTTTTTATGGCTTTATGAGAGAAAATGGGAGTAGGAGCTTTAGCAGTTCTTGCAATTGAGGAGAGCGAACTTGCTATGACAATCAGGATATAAATTGTCTTAGACACTTTCTGGTACCAGTGAAAAATACATGCCTTATATACTCATGTAACGAGCGGCGATGTTTATTTTAAATGCAGCTGTACATTTTGCCTACATTAAATGTAGCCAGAGCCAGCAGTACATGATGCAACCCCCTTAAAATTAGCTTCAAAATGAGGTCTTCAAAAGTCATATGATACACAAATATATACAGTAACTAGTCTATCCATGTGGCAGGTCTTTTCATGTGAGGGATCAGAAGGGATCATAAGATTGTGCTACACTAAGCTTTCACGTGTGAAAACCTGCATTCAAAATCTTGATTTTTTATATGAGCTTGGATATTTAACGAATGCCAAAGTATTCTAAACCTGATACTGCAAACATTGAAGGGATAGTGTACAGTGCAAAAAGTGCAACTACAATGATTGCACCAAAGCCATATTACAGTTGCAGAGGACTTCATTTTAAGGAGGATTTCTCATTCAAAAATAAAAACGGTTTCCAAAGTGGAAAACTGGGTCATAGACAAAGACATTGCAAATCAAAGCAAAGAAAAAATGTAAGACAACTCAAAATTTGAATGAGGCCCAGAACATAATTTGTGAAGGTTTTATTTTTTTTAAGCATTTCACCCCAAGCAAGGCAGGATGCCACTAGCACGCAAGGGATTACAGAGTGGGAGCGAGAGTAAAGAGGCATGATAGAGGAAAGGATGAAGAGAAGGACAGGGAATAGGTCAGGGCATCTGGAGATGTCGATTGACATTACATTTAAATAGTTGGCATTTATAGCTATCAGGGAAACAAGTAATAGGAAGGAAATTCCACAGACGGGATGTGCGAGACATGAAGCTATTGGAGTAGAAGAGACAGCCACATTTAATCATTTCGACAGTGAAAGGGTGGGACCATGATGCCAGCCTAGTAGCATGCTCAAATTCAGAAAAGAATTAGGAAAGACAGAGGGAGGCGATGACATGTCTGTGAGAGAGTGACTGTAGACGAGATACCAGATCAGAACCAATCACATTGCATATCCGTCTCTGGATTTTGTCAAGAACCTTAAGGTAAACAGCAGGGACACCAAACCATGTATGGCAGCAGTATTCCATGCAAGGGTGAATGGTTGATTTTTAGATTTGAAGGATGGACTCAGGTGAGAAAAACTTTCTGATACAACACAGTGAACCAACTTTCCTTGCTGTGGATGAAGCAATTGATTCAATGTAATTGTTCCATCTCAGGTCAGTGGACAGTCTGAGACCAAGCAGTCGCAAAGAGGTGCTCTTGTGGAGTTGAGCATCAGACATTCTAATGGGAGGTAGGGGTGGTTTCCTGTGGTGAGTAATAGAGAGCAGTTTTGTTTTGGAGGCATTAAAGTTAACCAGCCAATTCCTGCCCTAGTCTATAACCGATTGGAGGTCCTTTTTGAGATAGTCAGGTTAGTTTTGTCAGCTATACCAGACTTGCTATTGAGGCATGAGTAAATAGTAGTGTCATATGCTTAGATGCATACTTGAGAACTGATGACATCGGGGAGATTGTTAATGAAGATAAGGAACAGAGTAAAGCCCAGGATAGTCTTGTGGAACACCTGCATTCCTGAGAAAGGAACTGGAGGAGAATCTATTAAGGATGACCTTCATTACACAGTTTGACAGGAATGATTGTATCAAGTCAAATAATTGACCTGAAATTCTGTATCCCATAAGCTTATGAAGGAGGCCGGCATACCAGACCCTATCAAATGCTTTAGAGATATCTAAATCCAAGGCATGAGCTTCTCTGTTATTGTGGAGTGCTTGGTAAACAATTTCAGTTATGGCAGTAAGCACATCAGCTGTAGAACAGGCAAAGTGGAAATCATATTGATTATCAGAGAGCAGATCATGGGATATAAGGTGATTAACCACTTCAGCATTGATTAGAGCTTCAAAGACTTTGCCGAATAGTGGTAGGAGACTGATAGGACGGTAGTTAGATGGGTCAGAAGGGTCTCCAGAGTTCTTAAAGACAGGTACAGTAGATGAGGACTTCCAACAGGCTGGAAAACAAGATTCATTGAGGCAGTAGTTATATAATTTGGAGAGGGCAGGAGCCAGTTCAGGAGTACATTTCTTCAAGACAATGGCTGGTATCCTGTCTCCACCGCTAGCCTTATGGGAGTCTAATTTAGAGATGTTGCCCAATACGAACGACGGGGTTATGTACAACTTGCTCAATAGAGCCTCAGTTCTAGTGGGGAAATCAGGTGTGGGTACACCAGGTGTGTCGAGTGTTGAGTTGGATGAGAATTTCCAAGCAAATCACTCATCCGTATCAGCTGAAGAGGTCAGGACCTCAAATTGGTTGAACAAAGGAGGTATTGTGGTTTTTCTGTTAAGTACACTCTTGTAGAGATTTTTTTATTCCATCAGCAAATAGTGACTTTGCTTCATTGAGGACACACTTGTACTTGTTATGGGCTGAGACAAAGAGACGTCTGTTGCAATCCGACATCACTATGATATAGGTAGAAGAAGTGATTCTTATGGGCAATGGCAGCTGAGCAAGCAGCAGAGAACCAAGGAGATTAGCATGATTTAACCTATTTTCTAACAGGGGTGTGAAAGCCTCGATTCCAGCTTTTACTCAGGAGGTAACTTCAGAAGCACATTCTTGAATGGGGAGCTTAAAGACCACATCCCAGAGGACATTGTGAAGGAAATCCCAGAACGAGTCCCAGACTGCTCGTTGATAACAGGAAAATGTTCTGTTGGTAGGAGCTTCTTTGCTGGGGGTGGAGTAGAAGGAGATGTTGACAGATATTACAGCATGATCAGAGTTGTTAAGAGGGCAGAGCTGCAAGGTGCGACAGGACTCAGGGATGGAAGTGGAACAGAGATCGAGAAGGGAAGACTTACCACCCAGGTTGTTGGGGAAATGTGTGGGAAAGTCAACTATTTGCGTGAGGGATTGAGAAATAGAAACGTTAAGGGTCTCTATGCCAGCAAGGTCAGTCATAGGGTTTTTTAAGACACTTGGTATAGTGGGTGTTAAAGTCCCCGGACACGAATATATGAGCAAATGGATGGAGAGAGATAGCCTTGTCTATATTGTCGGAAATGCTTTTGAGTACACCATGTGGGTTTGAGAGTCACTTCTAAGGAGAGGAAGGTAACTGGGGATTGAGAGGCCAGAGGAGGGGATAAATGAGTCAAGGTTGGTCTCGCAGAGAGCCAGTATATTAGGAGACTTCTCAATGATGAACAATTCCACATTGCAGAAGTTGGTTCGAATGCCACAGATGTTAGAAAAGGAAATGTTAAAGGGTTTAGGTGACTTTTTAAGAGCTGGTTTAGGTTTGCTTTTTTGATCATTATTTGTCATGTTGGGTAATTTTGGTAGCGAAAATGAGAAGGCCTGAAGTAGAAGCAGCAGACGGTCATTGTCTGTGACGTGGGCAGAAAGGAACTGGCACAGCCTGCAACATAATGTGGCCTCGGGGTTGCCCACCGGAAGTGAATGCAGGGACACCCTTCTATGTGCGACATGGCTCTACAGGCACCCTGGTATTATACAACTGTTGATCAGAGCGACCGCTCAAGACACGACACAAGAGTTAGGGCTCGTAACTACCAGTCAGGAACAGCAACCAGAAAACTGTTAACTGTGTCCAAGCTGGTAGTTGACTCAGAGAAATCCTCAGCACTTTGATAGGTCTCCTTTTTAGTCCTGCTGGCTTACTAACAAGCCTGCTAACTCTGGATATTTTCAACAGGAATACTTACGGGGTAGGGGATACGGAATGAAAAAGATTTTTTTTTTTTCCCCCTTCTTTAAATTAAGTTTAACTCCCATTGCTCCTTCCTAAAACGCTATTCAGTTATCCAGCATTGCTCTAACTTTTAGTGGAGCGTGGCACAATATTCAAGTGAACCACATGGCTATTTGGAAGAAAATAAACCAAGGCATATGTACACCTCTTCTGTTAGCCAGCGATCATATTCATTTTGAAGGAGTCAATGAAAAACAAAAATATTTTCTAAGAATTTACTCAAACTTTTCAAAACAGAAGGACTAAATTCATTTCAGTTAATTAATAAAGAAATAAAAAAAAAATAAGATGAATAATGTTAAAGTAAAACTTTAACTGAACACAGACAGTGAAATTACTATAATTAATAATTACTATAATTAATGAAAAACCTTGGAAAAATATTGGTGAAACTATATTAATGAAATCCAAAAAATTGCATATGGCATCTCATGAAAAAAATTGCTTTTGAGGTGAAATTACATGTAATGTGTCATGTATGAGTAAAGCTTTAGAAACTAAGGCATTCATAATTTAAAAAAATATATTGAACTTATTGGGCATGGATTGGATGGATCTGTTCAATTTTTGTAGTCTACCCGTAAATTCATTCTGTAAAAAAGTGAATTGCTCTTCCTCCAAAACAAGTAGGAAATTTAAAGTTTTTTGACAGAATCAAAAAATAAATTATTACAGTGTTCTCCAACGGTCTTGGAAAATGCAATAAAACAAAGGTAATTATTCACATAAAGGAAAATGTAGTTCCTGTTTTTGAACAGGAACTACGTAGTGTGCCTTTTGCAGTTGTGGAACACATTACCAAGGAATTTGACAGATTAGAAACCCTAAGATTTATCACACCCACAGATTATTCTGAAGGGGAAGCTCCAACAGTTTATATGAAAAAGAAAAATAATAATATTCGTGTATGCAGAGATTTTTCTATAAGGTTAAAGAGTGTCTACTACTTCATACATATCCATTACTGTCTGCACAAGAAATTTTTTTCTAAATTAAATGGTAGATTTTTTTCAAAATTGACCTGTCAGACACATACTTACAAATTGAAGTAGATGAAAAATGTAAAATATTGTTAACAAGTAACACACGCAAAGGTCTACACAGTTTTAATAGGCTACCATTTGGGGTCAAAGTGGCACCTAGCATTTTACAGAAGGTAATGGACATGATGCTAGCTGGCTTAGATTTTGCCATTTCATTTTTTTGGCCTATGTACTTGTAAAAAAAAATGATACTAGACAGAACCATTCAGAATGCATACAACAACTATTCCAGAGAATAAAGGATTGTGTGTTCAAACTCATTGAGGAGAAATGCCAATTTTCTCAGGAGCAATATAAAATACTCAGGACAAATAATTGATGCAGATGGACGGAGACCAGACCCATCAAGGATTAAGAAAAAACTATTAAAAATATGCTTGCCCCAACAAATGTTGCTACTTTACAATCATTTCTAGAGCTCACAAGCGATTACAATCTTTATGTGCCAAACATGCATAAATTCAGAGCACCTTTAAATAAATTATTGAATAAAGGTGTGGTGTGAAATTGGTGCAATGAATGTCAAAAAATTTTTTTGAAAGCATAAAGAGCATGTTAATATCTGAATTATTGTTAACACATTTCAATCATTTGCAACACATACTGCCAACAGGTTGCAACGTTAAGAAATGATTTTACTAAACTATCATTTTAAGACTGAGTATTTTTATTGAAGAAATTGGGACATGCAGATAGTTTGTCCAGATTAACCCCAAGATTTAAGTAATCTTTTAAAAAGACTGATGGCTTCTGTAATGAAATAAAAAAGTGTTTTGTATAGCACAATAAAGGAACTACTTGGGACTTTGGATGCAATTAAAATATAATACAAGACAGATGACTACATTTAAAAATGATAAACGACATAAAAGTGAATTGGAAAGAAAGAAAAAATAAACCAGGTTTTACTGAAAATAATAATTCTTTTTCCATCTATGACAAAGTACTTATGTATGCTGAAAGAGTGGTAATTCCTGTTTCTTTACAAAAAATAATTTTAAAGCAGTTTTATGTTGGACATGTGGGAATATCAAGAATAAAATCTGTCACAACTTGATAAGGGGGTCTGTAATAACAACAACAATGCAGTTTAGTCTGGTGACTTCTGTCTGCAGAAGCAATACTCCTGCATTTTATTCACACATACGCAATATGGCCAACATAGTATTTCCATGTCTGAACAATAGCTGAAATGGTGTTTCTGTTTCCTTAGTTCCCAGTTACAATAAAATCCCTTAGAAGAAGTTATGTATATTGACTTAAACTGGACCAGGATATTCAAAAAGTCATTCAGATGTTGTACTCTAGTGGCAAAATTACCACCTGTAAATTACCAACTCTGGCCTAACACTGATAAACCTTGGTTTAGATTGCATGTTTATTATGCAGAACCTTTTGAATAGTTTGTATTACTAGATTATCATTAAAATGGCTTGAAATGTTCTGTAACTGTAAATTTACTTCATGAACATTCAAAAGGGCATTAAACAAATCAAATGGAGAGGAGATGGAAGCAGTAATGATCCAACAGTTTTTTAATATTTATAGACTGACCCCTAATCCTAATACTGCATAGAGGATATTACCAGTGGAAGTAATGTTTGTCAGAAAAATTAAATCAGTGTTTGACAAATTACTACCTTGAAGCTAAAGAAAAAGTTGGCATAATATGTAATTAACAATAACATCTTTCAAAGCTGGAGATATGGTTTTCTTCAGGATTTATGTGGCAGAGAAAGGAAGTTGGTAAGATGGTGAAATAGTAAAGTTCATTGGCAGAATGATGTATATGATACAAGGTCAAAATTGGCAACACAAAAGGCATTTAAACCAAGTGGCAGCATAAAAGGCATTTAAACCAATTATAACTAAGATATGCCAATGAAATAAAATGCCAACAAAGAAAGTTACTGATGAAACTCTTCTACAATTCTTTTGACTTGTCAACTCCAATTATAAATACTGAAATGCACAATGTTAGTAAAAGAAAAAAGCCTCAGAAAATGTTGGAATTAAACCCCAAAAGAAGAAAATATATATTCAAAAGAGAATGCCTATCTTAAAAAGGGAAGTGTTGTGTAGAAAAGACTTACTAACCTTGTCTACACTGTAAATGATACATGGACTTGTCCATTCACTGAGTAGAACATTTGCTCATGGAACAATGGGAAAAAGTGGGTTGCTGTGGCATAACTATTTCAGTCATACTAAAATATTGTATTCTCAATCCATGTTCTCATATAATTAACCCCTTCTTCACTCCATCCTTTGTTCCAGTCTTTTCCTTCCCATATTACCAACTAGCAACTATGAGTGTTATATGAAATTTATTACACCATTGTTTTTAAATTTTCAGTCAATCCACCTTTGAAAATAACAATTGTAAACACTGGTGCATCTACCTGGGAACTAACATCGTCTTGTTCAAATCCACTTCCAGTTATCAATTGCATGAGTAATGTCACTGTAAGTATGAAGAATTTAAACATTAACTGAAAATTGTAGTTCCTTTACTTGTTAAATTATGTATAATCTTTTCTGGTGTTTTCATTGATAATATTTCATTCAAATAGAAAATTTTCAGTGCCAAAAATATACTCAGATTTTAAAATTGTGATAAAATTCAATTTATGCAATTTAATAAAATGCTTAATATTTAGTCATTGATTACTGAAAGAAATAGAAATTTTATGAAAAATTTTATCATGACTTTCAAATGTTGCTGATTGTAAATTTGAAATATTGTAAGTCAGAGACTATTTGTAATTATGATTTTTATGATAGAATTATTGACAAGATTTACAGACAGACTATCATACATAAGACAAAATAGCTGACTTTCCTGACTGAACTATTTCAGTTTAAATATGACATTCTGTATGTTAATCTTGTCTGTTATAAGCAGATGTTATGATCCTGTCTTATAAGTAGGTGTTTATGTAACTCATGATATCATGGGTATTTATTTATTTAATATATCCAAAATTTGATTTCCTCTAAGGATTGAATATATAATTTCACAAAAAATATATATACAAAGTAGATGCCAAGATTTCTGTTGTACTAGCATGTGGAGAAATAAAGCAAATACTTCTTCAAAAAGTTGATCACTTAATACTTATCAATCTTTTGTTTAAAAAAAAAACTATGTAAAATTAGTGTCTTTAAAAGATAGAAGAGGTACTTTTTGGTTGCTCTTGCAGAAGAATTTATTATAACCTATTTAGTAAGTGTTTTTGGCATAAGAAGGTCAGGTCCCAAGGCTATTAATCAGCATAATATTTGCACTTGGAATTTCATAATTCAGCTACCAAATTTTGCCTTTCTTAACCTAAAATTTATTTCAGTAAGTTTCTATATATTCTGTATTAAAAATTAGGAATAAATGGATTGTTAATGGTAAAAAATTAATGCAAATGTTACTGTCAGAACAAAGTTACAAGAATATAAAAAATGCCATATTCTATTTTTTGTGAATAACTTGCATATTTCTTGCTCAAATTTGTTTAAAATTGTATAGTTTACTCTCAGCTGTACATTAATTTAATATAGATAAATAATCTAACATTTCCTCTTTAATAATTGACATTTATTTAATTGTTTATATATGAGATTGTTTCATGAGTATTCTCAGTGTCAAAGTATTAGCATAAAAAGTATGAAATTATCTCTGTTCAGCATATTGTCACATAGTATCATAAATAGCAAGAGTTAAGGATATAAAGCTACCAACAATTTATTAACAATGAGAAAAAGTAATAGAGGCAACAATCACACTTATGCAGTTTGGCTTTAGTAAATCCATTTCTTTAATGAGGCATTGAGAGATATCTAAATGGATGAAATGCGGATGAATGTCAACTTCATTGCTACTAGAATTTAGACAAAAATGGATAGCAGTCCGATCTGTGTTTGTGTGTGCTTATAAGGATAATGGTCTGAAAGGGGTCTTTAATTAATTTCATCCCTAAATAAAGAACTTCCTATTAGCATCACATATGATCCATTATGCTTCTAAAATACTCAGAACCAGAGATTTTGGTAAGGTTTCAATGTAATTCTGCTAGATAGGATACTAAAATAATATTTCCTAATTTGGTCTGGATGTTGACTAACATATTAAACATATCATCACAACTTCCTTGGGGTTGTTCAGCTCAGCTAGACTTGATTTTACTGAATCTTACTTGATTTATTTTAGGTTCAAATCCTCCCAAAATTTTCCTATTTTATAGGTACAAATGAATATTTTTGAACCAAGCATTTTCATCAAGTTCCAACTAAATTAACCACTTGCTCATATTTTTCTCCATCTAATATCTCTACTCCTTCAATCAGGATTACTAAATCTCTCAAAATGTCAATTCACTAAACAGTTTCAGGCACTAACTAATATGACTCAGTCAGAATCACTAATGAAGTATTTCCTTATGATCCATGCAAGTAAAAAGTTCCTTAAAAGAAATCTACAAACTTGTATCTGTCAGTACATCTACATATGGGTTATACATATGCATATGTATGTCCAACTGTGGTTCGAAACAAGAGCTAGATATGAACCTCAATTGTGGTGAAATTTCCAAAGCCTGGAATGATGCTGGTGTAACTGTTTCTCAATCCAGATCTCAGACATGACTGCAGGATATTGATTTTAATGTTATTCTAACTTTTAAACAGAAACATTTAATCTGGGCTAGAAACCATCATAGTTAAACTCTTGGTCAATAGAACCAGGTCATCTTCAGTGATGAATCACCATTAGAAGTGATGCAATGTTTCTAACAATCAGTGGTAAATTCATTCTATCACAACAAAAACCAAGGCCACAGAAGTCAGCAAACTACTGGAAGGCACTTTTTTAAGTCTACATTCGTGTGTCTACACCTGTTGTTATTTATATGCATCTAAGGCCATGAAAGGGTGGTAATTAATACAAGACAAATCTTGTGAATAGAAAAGGTGAGGCTGAATCTTGATGCTTAATAACATCCTTTTTTGCCAGGTTGATTGTGAAGTATAAAGTTTTGTTTTATCTTGGTTTACTCCACTAAAACATAGGCATATCATCAGAAGTTTTTCTTAGTGCAGATTTGACTTTGGAAAGGTTGACTAATAAGCCATATTTAGGTTTCCAGATTTGAGCAGGACAGATTTATCACTAGAAAAGACATATTCATCTCAAACAAGGAAACAGAAAGTCATGGTTTTTTCCTAAATTGAGCACTGTGAGCCATAGATAGTTTTTATATCTGATGAAGATATATTCCAAAGGAAAATGGCACCATGGGCTTGTAAGCTTCACCACATGGTAATTGACTGTCCATACAAAACAAATAACTCTTGTTTTGGCTATAGGCAGTTAACTCACTGACTAGCCACTTTCATTGCTCTATAAAGTGACATCACTAAGCAGCTGTCATGTGACTTCATCACAACCAAATAGTGATAATTGCCTTTTGTATTCCTACAATGTGTAGTGAGTTTGTAAACTGGTGCCAATCTAAAATAAGCTTAGTAAATAACTACTACTATATTATTTCCTAGAATGCTAAATTACAAACTGGCTTGTTAATTATCACTCTACAACAAATGCTCTGATCTATACTTATGTGTGTCAAAAAGTTGATATAAATATGACTGAATAAGATATTGATCTATTTTGCAGTGATCCTATTCAAAACAATTTGTTTAACATTCACTGCAAAGTAGTATAGGAATAAATATCCCAATTTATCATGAGAAGGTGAAGTTATTTTAATGAGAAATAAAATATACTAAAGCAAGTATTAGCAAACTAGTTTTTATTATTAATTAGTGCAATAAATTCTTGCTGTATGCCCCACACTTGTGGAATTGTTCCAAGTAAACTAAGATTAGAAAATTCTGCTTCTTTTTCATTTGTACTATGTTAATCACACTGACAATTTTGCAAGTTAAGTGATAGAAGAAAAAATAAAATAAATACCATTCAGATTTGAAGAGTCAAAATGTTAGTGACTGGTTTGAAAAACTTGCATTTAGAAAAAGTTACTAAATTTATATCCCCACTTTTTTTTGTCTTTGTGATAGTGAGTTTGAAGGGGGATCTTTATATGGGCTACAGAAAAAGAGAATGCAAATTAATAACAATTCATTATGTTATCAAGCCACTTTAACAAGAAAAATGGAAAATTCTAAACATTTATATTTGTAGTGACACTGGCAAATTAATATGCCTAATTTGCATAAGTGCAAGAGAAAGCCTATATAACTCGTCACTGAGAATAACGGGGGGAGGACAAGCTTAGCAATGGACTAGTGCTAAACCTCGACTTCACATCAATGGCGTCATCAATAGGATACCATTTGTCTCTAGAAGATTCAGATTTTGTAGATGCATGGATTCGCTGTTTTTCTGCAAGTGCGAGAAGTAAAAAGCTGAAAGACAACAAGGAGAAGGGAGGCGAAAATGAAATTATGGATTTATTCTTGGCTACAGCTGGATGTGAGGCGATAATGAAAGTCACCACCATGGCATATCCTACAAACTTGGAAGACCTGATTTTCGAAAAAATAAGTCAGATTATAAGGAGAAATATGAGACCAAAAAAAGGCTGGTAGTGGCAGAAAGAACAAAGTTCATGTCGATAAAACAAGAAATTGACGAACCAATTATAAAACATCTACACTGTCTACAAAATGCAAGTAGATATTGCAAATTTGAAAAACTCAGATAAGATGGACAGACTATTGAAGAGGACTTGATTCAATTAAGGATAATTGAAGGTATGTGCAATGCATCACACCGATATAAAATAATGGAACAACTACAAATAGGAAATATGTCTTTAAATACATGCATTGACTTTATACAGCAACAAGAATTAATACAGAAATACAACCATCATAAAAGTCAATCCAGCGAACAAATATTCGCTGATACATACATGTTAAAAAAGATAAGAAAATGTTTGTATTGTGGACGTGAACACGAAATAAAAAAGGAAAAATGCCCAGCATTTGGAAAACCTGTACAAATTGTTTAAAAAAGAACCATTTTCAAGCAGTATGCAAATTCAAAAAGAAAACCGTTGAAAGAGTTGAAGAAAATAAAACCAATATGGAAGTCTTCACATTAAAAGATAAGAATATAGAAAAAATTGAACAAAAGAAAAAAGACATTATATTAAAGGTTAAAATTAACAACTGCAATTTAAATATACAAATTGATACTGGGAGTGAAGTAACGCTGATACAAAAAAATTTTTGGGAACACATTGGAAAGCCACCTTTATGAAAGAGCAGTTTACAACTCTGCCAATTTGATGGGTCGGTCATAAAAACTTTAGGATACTTTGAAGGTTCCTTGGAGTTAGAAGATAAATTTGAAGTAATACCTATAATTATCACTTATAAAAAGAACAACGGACTTGTTGGAAACGACGTGCTTAACATAAATTCTACCAAATTAATTAATGAGATAAAAATGGAAAAAATCGGAAAGTTAAAAAACTATAAAGCAAGTTTAAAATTTAAAAAAAATGTCTCCCCCCTCTTATGAGGCACGAAAATTACCAGTACATTTGTTGCCATTAGTAGTAACAAAATTATGAAAATTAATAGAACAAGACCTTCTTGAACATGTTCCCCCTGGGGGTAGCAACTGAGCATCACTCATTGTAGTGTTGAGGAAGACAGATGATGATTTACGTATTTGTGGAGATTACAACATAGGCGTAAATCACAAAGTCTGTTCAGATTCATATCCCATACCGAATGTTGAAGTTGCATTACATGCACTGGCAGGAATGAGCGTTTTTACAAAAATAGATTTAAAAACGGCATACCACCAAATACCAATAGATGATAACTTCAAAGAAGTAACCACGATAAATACGCCAATAGGGTTACTAAGATGGAAAAAGATGCCATATGGAATAAAAACTGCAAGTGCCATATTTCAAAGGGCCATCAAACAGGTTTTAGAAAATATGATTTGTTACCAAGACGATATATGCATAGGAACTACTAATGAAAAGGAATTAAAAAAGAAAACCGACATAATCTTGAATAGATTAAGAAATGTTGGAATGACAATAAATGAAAAAAAATGTGTAAGCAATTGTAGTAAAATATCTTTTTTAGGTTATTCCATTTCAAAAGAAGGTATATCACCAGACCAAGCCTTGATAGAAAAAATACTAAAAGTAGCTACACCTACAAATAAAAAAGAACTGGAGTCTTTTTGGGGATTGGCGAATTTTTACAGGCGATATTTACCAAAATACACAGACTTGACTGAACCGTTTGCAAATTTAAAAAAAAGAATGTTGAATTTATTTGGTCAGAGGAACAACAAAAAGCTTTTGATAGATTAAAAGTAATTATGGCAAAGAAACCAGTAGTGAAAATGTTTGATCCAAAAAAGGACATGACGTTAACCACAGATGCAAGCGAACATTCAATATCGGGAATATTATCACAAGAAGGACATCCGATAATGTATTTATCAAGAAGACTAACGAACACTGAATTTAATTATTCAAATATAGAGAAAGAAGCATTGGCTATCGTGTGGACAACTACTATAGCCCGACAATTTTTAATTGGAAAAAAATTTCTGTTAAGAAGTGATCATAGACCATTAGAGTTTATATTTAACCCAAGGAAAGAATTACCCAAAGCCACAACATCGAGGATACTAAGATGGGCAATAAGATTAATGGCATTTGACTTTGATATAGAATATGTCAAAGGAAATTCAATTCCACACGTAGATGCACTATCAAGATTGCGATTTTACAAGGAGTCAAAAGATAAAATAGAAGAATTTGAAGATGCATTCTTACATTGGGTAGAGACTGATGTTTTGTCTTTAGATAGAATGGCTGCAGAAACTAGACATGATCCAGTACTAAGTAGGATAATATCAAGAATAAGAAAAAACTCATGTGGAAATTGTTCTAGGGTAGAAAGACCCTACAAAGAAATAAGACAGAAATTAACGATAGAACATGGAGTGATTTGTAATGGGGATCTGGTAGTTCCCCCAGAAACACAAAGAAAATTGGTAGTAAAAAGTGTACATGATGATATACACTTTGGAGTAGCGGCTACATAAAAAAGGATAAAATTAGAAGCATGGTGGCCAGGATATTTAAGAGATGTCGAAGAATATATAAAAAGGTGCAAAAAATGTAAAGAATTAAGAAACTTTACACAGACTACATTCGTGGCCTAGAGAAGTGGAGCCATGGAGTCGGGTGCATATGGATCATGTGTATATTAATGGAGTGGGACTCTTATTAATTCTAGCAGACTCTTTTTCAGGATGGCCTGAAATAATCCAGGTGCCAGACAAGAAAAGTTCTGCAATAAAACAGATTCTAAGGGTCATATTTTTCAGAAATGGCATACCAAAAACCCTGGTATCTGACAATGCACCAGAATTTTGTAATGAAGATCTTAATTTGTGGTTAGAAAAAATAGGATGTAAACTGTATAAGACACCCCCATATCAGTTGAACGGGTTAGTGGATAAAATGGTGCAGACAGTAAAAACAGGACTAAAAGCATGCTCTCAGCAAAAAGTAGAAGTTTTTCTACCGAGGCAGCTTTTAAGCTATCACACAATACCACATGCTGGAAGAGTAGAAAGCCCATCAGCTTTAATGGGAAGACAAATTAGAGCTCTGCTAACGATGTGGTACTCCACAAATGAAAAAATGTGGTACAAAAAGAACAAAGAAGCAAATCCGGAAAGGGCAGAATTTATCATGCAAAAAGGCCACAATACAGCTATAATAAATAGAGAAAACGGCAACAGTGTATTAGCCCATGCAGATCAAATAAGGACGCAGGGTGAATATGAAGAGCAAAATGATGAAGAAATGTCTACAATTCCGTCTGTTAATGATTTATTAGAACAACCGTTACAGAATGAAACATCAGAAGACAAAATAATGCAGGATCAAGTGGGCCAGAATGATTTAGAAAGTTTGGACCAAGATCAAATAATGCAAGAAAATGCCTATGATTACAGGTTAGCGTGGGACAGATCTAGGTCTCCCAGAGAAAGAAATACGGGAGAGAGAGAAGTAGGGCAAAGTAATGAAACTATCATGAGAAGAGGTACAAGAACTACTAGAGGTATAAAACCTATACGTTTCAGGGAGATGTAGTGACACTGGCAAATTAATATGCTTAATTTGCATAAGCGCAAGAGAAAGCCTATATAACTCGTCACTGAGAATAACGTAGGAAGGACAAGGTTAGCGACGGACTAGTGCTAAACTTCGACTTCACATCAATATTTAAAATCAAAGTAACTGTTTTCTTTCATTTTTTTCAAATTAATTGTGATAGATGAAAAAATAAAATAAACACTATTCAGATTCATAGAGTCAAAATGTTGATGGCTGATTTGCGAAACTTGAATTTAAAAAAATTTACTTCTACAGAATTGTAATGGTAATTGTAATATTAGCTGTTTCCTTATGATTTCCTACATTTGTCATTCATTAGCCAAGCAGTCAGTGCTGCTCTTAGTTGAAATTTATAGGATCTTTCTCTTAAAAAATATTTTTCAAGAAGTTAAGTCTCTCAAGTTCAGTAGTTGTTATCACTCTTTCCAGTAATGATGGGGGGATTCCTTCCTCACCTTTTGTTTGAAGTAGTGTGGAATGTGAACATCTTGATTATGTCATTATTTTCTCTTCAAGTTACATGTGATATCCATTTTAGTTGTTGCTGCTGTTAAGTCCTCAAATCATGTTTCTGTTATTTATTACTGTTATTTGTTTCTGATTCTGTAGTACCATTCCACAAAGTTCAAAGGTTAGTTTTCATTAAAACCCACAGGTTTCACTCTCAAAGACATTTATAACCATTGATCCTTGAGAAAGGTGTTCTATTAAGCTGACAGTTCAGATATTTCTGAATGGGGTTGGCCCTATGCATGACATCCATATGAAAATCTCAACCTGACAAGGCTATTTAAGAACATGACTAGAGTTTTCAGGTTAATGTTTTGGTTTATTCTATGTTCAATTTCTTTATGTCCTATACTAATTTTTTTATAGAAGGATGTTAAGAATACCATGAACTGAACATGTGAGCAATGACAAAGTTTTAAGGGTAATGGAAACAAAATGGACACTTCTAATTAGAACCAAATCACCCTATTTCTAGGGCACATATTAAGGAAAGATATTGAAAGCAAAGGAAAACGACAAATAACCTACCTAAAGAGCTCGTATAAATAGTTGGCAGTTGCAAGGGATAGGAAATTGTGGAGAGGTATGATCACCTACATGTTAAAGGGACACAGCACATAGAAGAACCACTGACTAATACAATTATGACCATAATGTATACTTTTTGTCATTTTTTTTTTTTCAGGTAATCTCTATTAATAAGACTGATCCAAAAGTATGCAGTGAGAACATTCTCTCCTCTTTTAGAGGCACCATTCAATCTCAGAATTTTATGTCTGTAAAATGTCAGGCTAAGCGTGGAACAGAAGTAGCTGAAGCATATGGTATGTGTTCATTTATTATTTTATGCATAATTAGTATTACTTAGTTTTAGTATTTTCATATGGGTACCATATCATTTATCCAGTTTCCATGAATAAATGACAATATTAATTTTTTTTCAGCTGGCTAGTTTTTAATCTGGTAGCCTTTGTAACAGCTCTCTGTTCACAAACTCTGTAGCAATGGCTATGGTGTTGTTAAAAAAATTAACAACTTATTGATAATAAAATTATTTAATCACATAACAATTTAATCATTTTTCATAAAATTAAAAAATAAACTTGGAGGATAATTTAATATACTACCTCAGTTCCACAATAAGTGATCAGATTTACACTACTGCATACAACTTTAACAAATCATTTATACAAGATAATATTAGAAAAAAACACAAGCTTCAAAAACTGTGGGAATGATGGATGATTATACCTTAAGACTTTGGCTCTTGGTTGCTCACTCTGGGTGTCTAATTGTTGGTTTTAGCTTGGTACACAATCATGGGTTCAGGAGTTAGCCTAGTCAGTTCTTAGGCATATTCTGATTCAAATCTAAGTGATAACTCTTCTCGGAGTTCTCCTGTGAACTTTGCTGAACTACTCTGGAATCTGCTGATCTGTTCTGCTCAAACTGCAGTTCTACTCTGCTCAACCTGCAGCCATGTTCTCACTGAAAGCTTCAAAATGCCTGGTTTTTATAATACTTTGCCCAAAACCAGGTGAGGGTCTGACTGGCATAGAAATATCAACCAATCTTTTGTCTCAACTGGGATTTTCCAATTTTGGGCAATTATCCAGTCCCTTAGTAGCAGTGAGAGGGTTAATCCACCCATCAAACTCCAACTTGCCTTCTTCGGCATCTCTGACTTCCACTCATAGCTGCAACCTCCTCTTCTTCCTCCAACTTCCTTAGAAACAACCTGTTACTACACCCTTTGGGATGTCAGTTGATCTGGTTGACCAATCCCTTTCTAGGGACTGTAACAAGGAGTGGTCTGAACCTTAACTAAAACCTAACCATCTCAACTATAGTAAAAGACTCTTCACCAACTTAAAATTTTAGGTGAATTCAATTTATGGAAAAGATCACCCCTTCAAAAAATTATCATCTGGTTTCGGCTGGACACCACCAAAAGCATCAAGAAATGGCTGTATGGATTTATTTTATAGAGAAATCGAATCTCCAGAATAAGATAAAAAATATTTAATTCTCTTTTTTTTTTCAGGCCACATGTGACACTTCCTCTAATCATTATCTTCAAGTGAAAAATTATTATCCAAATCAGCATCCTGTTTTAAACCTGAATGAAACATGTTTTTCATCAATCTTGACCACCCGAGATTACTTCGTAAAAAATGACTCTCTAACCCGACAGCAGTTACATTTGTCATAGATTTAATATCCACTTAGAAATCTATATCTGTTGTCCTTATCCATTACAATTTTATCTTGACCAGTCGGTTTAACTGTATCAAGGTTGAAACACTCCAGTCAAGATTTAAATGTTATCTCAACCTGAGATAAGTGTTTTCTAGGTTAGCCCATCTGCTTGTAGCCAATAATGTCACACTTTTTTCTCAAGTTCGCAAAAGGTTTAACCCTTTCACTATATCAAGGTATCTATTTATTGTAGAAGTTAGTCAGACTCAAGAAAGATTCTAACTTTTTCTTATTTTTAGGTGTACTCTGAATTAACTTTAGTTGCCATAAAAATTCAAAACTCATTTCAATATTCATGTTCTGGACTTGATGCTATTCTAAAATTTTGTATTTACTCAAAATGTCATACAGTCCCTCAATTAACCTTAACTGTATTAATTCCTCTTCTATAGACATCATTCCTGTATCCAACTTTTCAAATTCACAGTACTTTGATACCTCTTTTATCCTATGAATGTACTATTTAATGGCTTCATCCGGATTTTGTCTGATTTCAAGAAACTTCGTCCTCTTGGCTATGATCAGTTTCTTTTTCAGATGTACATTTGCTTGCACATTGGATATTGGCAATTTCTTCAAATATCAAGTCTTCTAGAACCTTTGGATGTCATTATGAAGATCTTTTTTACAGCCTTGCAACCCGCTGATATTAGAAATAAATCCACTATTCCATTTGCTTCTCTATTTTTGCTGTGACTCAATTTCATGACTCTCTCCAAGGCCGCAAAACATCTCATCCACATCTCCAAAAGCTCCAAATCCTCTAATGAGGTTAGATATCCAATTGGTAACACCATATTGTTGTGTTATGTATAGTTCCTCACGAGTAATAATGTAGTCAAGGGAAGATAACTACTTCCCAAGCATCAAACTCTTCCCACTTATATAGCATCACATTTGCATATCACCACACATTGTATAATGTGTTAACTATTTCTGGTGGGACTCATCAAATCTAATACATCACCTTTGCATTTTAAGAATAAAACCAAAAGTAATATGTAAAAGTAATACAAGAAAGGTTTAAATAGTGACTAATCCAATCAATTTTATGTTTTTCATAAAAAAATGACTTGATCTTTTGTCGCAACCACTGTTGGCCGCTCCCAAACAGGAATGAATATGACACTTTGACCATGACCTTTTCATCATGTTCCCTACACACTATGTAATTTAATTCCATTTAGTTTTAGAATTGATCTAATGACTTTTTAGTTCCTTTTGTATTATGAACCTAGTTGTAATACTCTTCCTGATCATTTTTACACTTTTTCGTAGCAAATTTCAGTTTATTTTTCCTTGAGAATTTTAATATTTTTCAAGACCTGTGGTTGTTGTTAGTCTCGCTTAATGTAATCGACTGACTTCTTGACAAATTCAAGGTTGGAGAAGAAAAGCATTTTTTTTGTCTGCCAACTGGATGCTAGTTAGGTTTTTTTATTTCTATCTTAATTCTGGCTTCTTGTGCATTTCTACTCCTGACATTCTGTCTCTGCTTGCTGCCTGCATGACAGCCTGACTCTTAATAATCTATCCTGCATACTATGGTTATAATACTATGGGAGGTTTTGGCATCAAAATGAACCAGCTGATATACAATGCCAGCACTGGACACTGGGGATGACCAACAATGCTAGTTTCCCATTCCTGCCTGACATATCCAGTCCAACCATTGATATGACTGGAACACTGTATCTCAACTTCCCATCGTTGACACAACCATTCCAAACACCAAACCATCTAACCCACAGTAACTTAGGCTTGCATTGTAAATAAACTTTGTATTAATATCCTCATTCTTTTGTCCTTTTTGTTTCACTTGTCAGATTTTACATCTTTAATTCAAAAATGTTAGTGAGCCTCTTGTGACCTCATACCGATTCGGGGTGCTCGGGCCTTTTCACATTGCACTCCCCTCCAGTATATATTCATATTTAAAACGTTCACCAAAAGACAATATTTTTTTGTAAGAAATATTCTTCTTTATTATTTATGTTTTCAGTGTCTAATCTGTTTGAAAAAACGATATGAAATCATCTATGGTTAAATACTTCCTGCAACATAAAAAACTCTAAGTTATCAAAAGTTTAATTTTATTTATACTTATTGAAAGTACTTACCTTGGGGCCTCCAATATCTGTTCCACTTTTTTCCACTGCCTTGTCACATTCTCCTTAATCTCATCCAAGGTCTAAAGTCTCTACCTTCTCAATGGTAATTTTAATTTTGGGACAAAATACCAGAAATTGAAGGGAAACAGATCTGGACTGTGACAGAGCTTGGTAATGTTTTGCCAGACAGATGAAAAATTAGACCGATAAAAAACAGAAAAAATAGATTTCTTTGTGAACAAAATGATGGATCACTGTTGTCAATTACTAAATTTTCCTGTTCATGAGATGGACAGGCAGATAATTTACAAGAAAATGGGGAAATAAACTGAGATTTGAAAATGTATGGTTGAATGGAAAATTAAATGTTGGAAAAATGATTTTTCCTAGAATCCCTAATCAATATCGAATTGGTTCATCATCTCTCATCACTGGGCCTTTTTTCAGACAAGTAATATGGCTTTCATTTCTCCAGGTTAAATGCTGATGTACTGTTGATAATTGCAGAAAGAGTCTATCATGCTCTAGATAAAAACAATGAAGCCCGGTCTGTAGCTGTGGACATCTTGAAAGCTTTTGACAGATCTTGGCATAGAGGTCTTCTCCACAAGCTAAAAAGTTATAGTGTCTCAAGACACATTTTTGAATTGATCCAGTCCTTCCTATCAAATCGTGAAAGGAAAGTTATCCAAAACGGCCACTTGTCTAGATCCTTTTGTACTAGCACAGGTGTCTCCGAGGGCTACATCCTTGGTCCTAAAAAAACAAAAAACCTAGGTAATATTAATTGATTGCGGGAATCCATTTAATATAGCTAGTATAAAACCACACCAAGAGTAGCAGTAAGAAATTTTCTAATCAATGGCATGAGAAACTGGGATGAACAAAATATTTGGGAAACATTTGGAAATGACAAATTAGAGATTTTTGCTAATAAATTAAACAAACCCCAAGTCAGCTAGACTAGAATACCTTAATATAAGAAAGCTAGTTCTGGCCTTTGTAATAGTCAGGGCATGGTATGGCAGCTTTTATTTTTATTTGATTTTTTGGTAAATATTTTTATTTTTTAATAAAAAGACTGTTATGTTAATTGTTGTAGCATACCTACAGACAATAATGGGTATGCCTCCAAAAAATACAGTAGTAAACACTGTACGTGGTCTGCAGTTGAAGATTCATTGTGGAATTCACTTGACTCGCTTCTAGCAGTTGACTACTTCTATGTGCTGCTGGTGATCATCTTGGCCGCCATGGGTTTTGCAGTAAATCACTAAATCATCCATAACTTTTGTATTATCCTCTCAAATTACACCGAGATCTCAGACAATAACAAATAATATTGTATTTATTGTCTGTGAAAATTAAAGAATATAAAACTACTTTGATAAAAAATTATACCTACTTTTCTGACGAAAACAATGCTGTTCTGAACATTTTGGCCGCAACCATATATTATATAGTAGTTCATCACTCTTTTCTTTGTTTTAATGAAATTTTCCTGTTTTTTATTACTTAGCTTAATTTCTGAAAGGCATTTCACAATTACTATCCACTTTTGGATTTCTGTGTTACATTTTCTCTTCTCTGTTACTACAAAAATAGTTCAATTTCTGTACTTACTTGATTCTGACATCTTTGATTTGAAGCTTGCATCTGAGGCTGCCCCTTTTGCTAATAACCAGACATTCTATCTTCTTACAACTGATGGTTCATCCTTTATTAATTTAATGTTTTCCTTTACTACCTTGTCTTAGAGTTCCTGCAGTTTTTTTTGTGTCTGTCATTAACACAGTGTCATCTACATATGTTATTAAGATTGTGTCTGCTACAAATAAATCTTGGCAAGACTTTTAGTTTTCTTAGGATCACCACACTGTATAAGTTGAATACATTTGAGAAAACACATCTTTGTCTTATACCCCTTTCTCTTTTGTATTTTTGCTCAATTCATTTGTCATTTTGTTCCAATTAAATATTTTGGATTATTCTAATATCTTTACCAAATAATTCAATTTTCTCAAATAGATCTATCATACCTTATCAAATGCATTTATATAGTCTTTCTGATGTCATCAGTTCTCAACTCAGCATCTATCACAACTATTTACTGCTCTTTTAATGATAAGTTTGATAGGTTCATGAAACTCATATTGGCAACTGATACTGAAAATGACCTCTAGTCTTTTGTCAACTGAGGTAAGAAATAACTTCTTAATTTTAACACATCCAAGACTAAATTGTTCTTTTAATCATCTTAGAGAATCTTTTTTGCTTTCCATCAGTATGGCTGATGCTAACCTCCAGTAGAGTAACTCACTGAGTTTTCTCAGTTTAATCTTTTCCACTGATATGATATGGCCAACTGCTAAGTCTGCTGCTAAGAAAATTGGTCCATTGTGTTATCGTAAACAATTTTCTTTGCCAGAATTGATCTTGCAAATTTATAAGTCAATCATTCATCTGTGCATTGAGTATTGTTGTCTCATCTGGTCTGGTACTTCTGCTATATATCTACAGATTTTTGACAAAATCCAATGAAGAATTTGCAATATTGTCAGTCCTGACATGACATCTCAGCTTCAGTCATATTCCCACCATGGTAATGTAGCTTCCCTGTTCCTTCTGTATAAATATTTTCATGACAATTGTTCTGATGAGCATTCCCCTTTCGTACTTTGATTTCATTAATCTAAGTCAAGTTGTAATTGTTTCTTTTTCACGCTTCTCTCCTATGGAACTTACTTCTGGCTACTTGCTTTCTGTAAACTGTGACCTCAGAAATTTAAATGTAACATCAATTGTCATAATGTGTCTTTTTGAAGACCTTTTCTTATCCTTTCTCAATAACCTTCTCTCATTTTCTCTCACTCACAGTAACCCCTTACATCTTATTAGTGACTTTATCTCCTTGCTTGAAGAGAAATGATTTTTAAAAAAAAGTTTATGAAACATAGATATGTCTTCATGCATTTGTATTACTTACTTCTGTTCATAAAGATCACATTGCTTTTACAATGTCTTGAATGTCTTGCCCTATTTCTAGTCAAATTCTGCTATGTGCTCTGTTCAACAGAATCTTGATGGTAAGCTTAATAATGTGCTTTAGTAAGCTAACTGTCCAATGAAGCTTTCATGCATTTGCTTCTTAGGCAGCACTGTAAAGATGGATATGATAAGCTCATCTGACTTGTTACCATCGTCATATAATTAATTTTTAAAGAAAAAATTTTAAGTCTTTAAACAAACCTGGTAATTTAAATTTTTCATCAGTTTTTTTCTACTAAAGAAATTTGTCATTATTACTTTCATGACATCCTGATGAATGCAGATTCTCAATTAATATACCTTAAAATTGTGGTTCATTTACTTTTTCTAAATGTTTCACACATGAATCAGTATATTGTCTCAATAAAGTTGTGAAGTAGCATTATTTTTTTTACATTAATTTTAAATTTATATTTAAAAGTAAATACTTGACAGATTATCACTATTCATTTTTTTACTTTATTTCAATTTATTTATTTGAAATTTTCAGATGCTGTGAGACTTTATGTATATTTTCTTTTGCTTTTTTGCTATGTTAGGAACAACAGAATTAGTGACGAGCACATCTGGCCATAGCACTGATGGTTCGTATATGAATAATGCATGTTTTAGCCAAATGCGAGTTTTCTCTAAACATAATACCTTCTCACCTCTTCTCATTGACTTCACATCAGTCCACGCTTTGTCATTTCGCTGTTCGTACATCACAAATACACTGCCAGTTACTCACACAAAAGTGATCACAATTCTCAATCATATACAAACTAAGAATAAAACTACAAAAATTCAAAAACCTAACATGTAAACAACAATGCAACAGCTTCCAAAATGACTCAGTTTCCAAACAGACATATGCTAATATAATCAAAATCAAATACAAAAGCTTAGAATAAGTCAATAACTCAAAATTGAACACCTTTAGAAAAACACTGATGACATCAGAACAAAGGGGTCAATCCAACAGAAGGCAGACAAAATAAGAAGATGTGATTTTTTTAATGAAATTCTTAAAAGAAAGAAAAAGAAACGGCAGATAATGCCAAAAAATGACAGAAAAAATGTCTGACTGTGTTTCTGAAGTAGTAAAACTGCTGCCCTCATCTCTGAATGGATCCTTTCTGGAATGGAGAATTTTATACCCCAAAAGAAATTCCAACAAAACAACAGTCACCAGTGAATACACTGTAGCCACTACTTCAATATCTATTGCAAAGAGTGGTGGAGTCTTGCTTTTATTTCTTTTAGAACTGACCACAATCACTAAGTGAGTTCTGGAAAACACAAAGTGCAGCTATATATACACATCATATAAAGAATTATATATGCACATCATATAAACAATGATATTGTATACACATCATATAAACAATGATATTGTATACCCATCATATAAGCAATATCATATACACTTCATTTAATTGACAATATTATATACACAATGATATAAACAATATATCATGTACTTATCTAATATAAACGCTGATATAATATACACATCTAATATAAATGATGATACCATACATACCTATTATAAAGAATGATATCATAGATGTATCATATGCACAATGATATGACTGATGATATCATATACACATCTAATATAAATGATGATATCCTAAGCACATCCTATTCACTTTGCCAAAGTCTGAAACATCTGGAAATTTGCTACCCATGTTGGATTTCTGCCCCTGATGATAATTACAGGCTGTGAAAAAAATGAATTCTTTTTTAAATTTTAAGAAATCTTTCTTCCATGAGATTTGTTGTCTATTGTAAAAATTTAAATTTTTTACTGAATGAAAATTGTTTTCATTTTACATTTACAATGTGATAATTGTTAATGTGTCAAAGGATTCATTTTTGTAAAGATATCCAAATTTTATGTCTAATCACATCTGAAAAGAATTTAAGATGTGTGTACAAAAACATGAGAGAAAGAAAACACTTAAATTTCCCAGAGTGTCAAGCACTTCATTAATTTCTTTATTGCATTAATAAATTTCCTTTTTAACACACTCTCAAATACACTGCCTGTAAATATCACTTTGCTTATTTATCCTATTTTTGCTTATGTACTGTTAGTGTGATGCTATATATAAAGCTTTACTTTTGTTAAATGTCAAGACCTGCTATATTGTGGAATAGATTTTTTATTACTTTTGCCAGCACTATTAACATTTCATAAAAACAAATGTTTAAAAATATACACAAATAACTTTTTTCATCATAGAAGTATGGCTTATTTATCATAATATATTTTTGTATTTGTCTTTCATAATGACATACTATTAATCATATAAAGGACACAAATAAGGTAATGGCTCACTGTGAAAAGTAAATGGCTTTTTTTTATAACTTCACTTATTCCATTAAGTGAGTGGATGGTTAATGGGAGACTATGGATGACTTCTGGTGGACCATGTTGCTTCATTCATTTCTCTCCTTTGCAGATCACTGTTCTCTCTATTGTTTGCTTTCCTTCCTGTCTCAAAGCATAGTGCTCTGAAAAATGAAAATAAATAGATGATGTACTTGCACCACTTCAACTTTTGCTTCCAGATGTTGGTGAATTCATCATGGGACCCAGTTGTTTTATTTCAAAATATAAGCCCTTAATAAAGATCTAAGTAATTTTTTAAAAATTCATTTTTGTTCTCCATACAAAAATCCATGTCTTGTATTTTGTTTGTTTTTCATTGCTTGAAAAGATCTCATCTGTATTGGCAAAAAGTGATTAATTAACCTATCAATATTACAACTATTTAATGATTATGACACTATTTTGTCAGCAATATGCATAAGTCTCCTCAGAATTGTTATTCCTATGAACTCCAATGCAGAAACTCGGAATTAATGTTTTCTACTTGTAAAGAAAACAGTATGCAGCAACTAACTCTTTAAAATTTTTATATGTGAATGGTATTGATAATATTAGCTGTTTCCCTATAAGGAAACATTTGGCATTCATTGAATGAGCAATGAGTACAAATGTCAGTTGAAATTTATAAAATATTTCTCTTAAAACAATTTTTTAGGAAAATAGGTTTCTCAAGTTCAGTGGTTATTATTGCTCCTTCCAGTATTGATGGGGGGGGGGTCCTTAACCGTTTCTTTAAAGTAGTGTACAACATCAACATCTTGATTATATCGTTATTTTGTCTTCGAGTTACACGTGCTATACATTTTAGTCAGTGCTGCAGTTGGTAGTCTGCAACTGATGTGGTTTCTGTTATTTGATACAGTTCTTTTTTTCTGATTCTGTATCATCAGTTCACAATGTTCAAAGAAAGATAGTTTTGCTAAGTCCCTCAGGCTTCACTTGCTCAAAGTCACTTTTAACCATTGATCTTAGAAAGCAGGTAGCAGTTTAGATATTTCCAACTGAGTTTGGCACCATGCATGACATCCATTTGAAAGTCGCAATCTTCAGGCTATTTAAGGACATGACTTGAGTTTTCAGGTTGTTGTTCTTGGTTTTGTAGCAATTTGCAGTGTTGGGTAAAACTACTCCTAGCACAACTTATTCTGTGTTTAATTTCCTCATACTAAATTTTTTATGCCAAGTTTTCCTTTCCTTTTTTATTCCTTTATTTGTATGTATCATGTCCTTAATGGTGTAGGCACTCCTATTCTCTATAACTTTAAATAATGTGTGATAAAGTGGCCTAGTGAAAGAGAGTTAAACGGAAAAAATATCAACTGGAAAAGGTCTAAAATAGTTAAAGGATAGTATGATAAAAATAGCAAGAAAATCAATGAAAATATTTCTATGTTGTTCAAAAAGAAAGAAAGAAAAATTCTATTTTCTTCTTTCTTCTTGAAAACAAGGGCAGCTAATAGAAAGCAAATCATGATATTTCTCTTTGTGACAACCACCTGGGTAATTTCCACTTGACCCAAGTTGAAAAGGGTCTGGAATTATTTTTTATTTATTAAGATAAAAGCCTAAAGATAACTTAAGAATTGACTAATGGCCCGTCAGGAGGAGTATGCCACTGAACAATGGGATTTTGAATGAACTCTGTAAAATGTATTTCAGTTATTTTTGGGACAGAGTGAACCGAACATGGTTAAAGAAACATGAATTATGCATCTGCCCAGTGCCAAAAGAGGTTGCGCTATGGAAATAAAAATGACTTTTAAAGATTTCTCTAACCAGTAAATATAGCAAATGTAAGATTGTTGACAAGCCTAAAGAGGTAGAAAGGAAAGGTGAGTAATTTGAAGATTCTCCAAACAATAAAGATCACAGATGTGAATTGTTGACAATTGAAGAAAAATATATACGATGGATGACTGTTGAGGTGAGACTTAGAGGGTTAAGTGGAAGGAGGAATTAACTCTACCCAGTCTGGTGATGGTGTAAGCAACAGTTCACTGGAAGTGGCAGATATAAGGAGGCCTGAAGGAATGGTCTCAGGTGAAAGATAGAGTTGTCTCTGCTGGACCAAAGCAATGGTGAGAGATATGGCTCTGAGGAAGTGGGAGCAAATCCTGTGCCCACACCCTGTGAGATGAGGTAATTCACAAATTTGAAAATCATAATACCTTGCAAGAAAATGCTAAACAAAGAGGCCTTGTTATAATTGCATTAATTAATTAAGACTCTTGGGGAAAACACCAAAAACCCCACCTTACTCCAGCTTCGAGTCAGGGTCCATAAAAGCAAGATGTTTGGGGCATTTTAACAAGAGTCAGAACAGTGAGAGACAGCCAGAACGGTTGGACAGAGGAGAGTTGAGGCTCGAGAGATGACCAGCCAGATTCAGATCCACCACTGAATAGTACAAGACTGGAGAACAAGTGCCAACAAGTACTACTTTACCAAAACTTACTCGACCGACAGATTGTTTCCAGCAAAGTGAAAGTCAGTGAGCCATTAATAGGCTTATGCAGGAAGCGTTGAACTCTAGTTATATTCTAAATTTATATAAAATTATTGAATTTGACCAGTGAGTTTCTGTCATCATTCCTGTTTTCATTTGTATAACCAGCACCATGGTGATTCGATACATCTTGTTCCTGTGGCTTTAAATCTATCTCATCCTGAGATCCAAAATCACAATGTGGCAGGGAGGTTGTGGATTGAACAACCAACAGCTGCTGACCAGGTTTTAGACTGTAGGACTGAGGTGATGGGTTATAATTGTTTGTCTTTTTACTATCCCTTCCATTCCCTATTCTACCATCCATTTCTTATCATTAGGTAAGGTAAAGACTCTGTTTGTCTTGTCTTTAATATATCCTATGAGCATCAAATTCTCCAAACATTCTTTCTTCATTCATTTCTACCATCCACCTACAAAAAACTCTTTAAATAGGTTACTCTCAGTTTCCCTTTGTCCCTCTTGCCTTGTCCTGTTAGTGTCATATTCTGCAAGCCATCTTTCTTCACTATTTCAAATTTCTGATTCCAAGTTCAATTGTCCTTTTTGACATCATTTCCTTTAAAATTTTCCCCTTGCTCACATGTCCTGTCCAGGGTATTCTCAGCATCCTTCTCTTAAACCACATCTCTGTTGCCTCAAGTTGCCTCTTCATCTATCAAGAAAATTGTTCAGCATTCACTACCACATAAGAGGAATTATATTATATGATAGTTCATCACTCTTTTCCTTGGTTTTAATGAAAGTTTGCATTGTAAATAAACTTTGTATTAATATCCTCATTCTTTTGTCGCGATGTTGCCTCGCTCTGACTTTTTTACAAATACTTCCACGGTAATTGCTCTGAGGAGTTGCGTTCGCTTGTCCCCAGGCCTCGTGAATTTAAACGCCCCACCAGGCTGGCATCCCGCTCCCACCCCTACACCGTGGAAACTGTTAGATGTAGATGTCTCTTCTACTCCAATAGCTTCATGTCTCGCACATCCCGCCTATGGAACTCCCTTCCCTACTACTGTTTCCCTGACAAATACAATCTCCAAAGGTTTAAATGTAGCGTCAATCGACATCTCCAGTTGCCTTGATCTATCCGCTTCCCTTCTCCACATCCTTTCTTTACTCATTCCTATCTGCTCTCGCTCCGGATCTTTTGTGGCCCCCTTGCCTTGATCGACCCACTGTCTTTCTCTTCTTCCTCATCCCCTCCATTGCCACTCCTATCTGCTCTTCCTCCAACCCTTCTTTAACCGCTTGCGCGATAGTGGCCTCTGGCCTTGCTTGGGGCGATATGATTAAAAAAAAAAAAAAAAAAAAAAAATTTTGTTTCACTTGTCAGATTTTACATCTTTAATTCAAAAATGTTAGTGGGCCTCTTGTGACCTCATACTGATTCGGGGTGCTCGGGCCATTTCACATTGCATGCCCCTCCAGGGAGTACACTACACTTTCATATTTAAAACGTTCACCAAAAGACAATATTTTTTTGTAAGAAATATTCTTCTTTATTATTTATGTTTTCAGTGTCTAATCTGTTTGAAAAAACGATATGAAATCATCTATGGTTAAATACTTCCTGCAACATAAAAAACTCTAAGTTATCAAAAGTTTAATTTTATTTATACTTATTGAAAGTACTTACCTTGGGGCCTCCAATATCTGTTCCACTTTTTTCCACTGCCTTGTCACATTCTCCTTAATCTCATCCAAGGTCTAAAGTCTCTACCTTCTCAATGGTAATTTTAATTTTGGGACAAAATACCAGAAATTGAAGGGAAACAGATCTGGACTGTGACAGAGCTTGGTAATGTTTTGCCAGACAGATGAAAAATTAGACCGATAAAAAACAGAAAAAATAGATTTCTTTGTGAACAAAATGATGGATCACTGTTGTCAATTACTAAATTTTCCTGTTCATGAGATGGACAGGCAGATAATTTACAAGAAAATGGGGAAATAAACTGAGATTTGAAAATGTATGGTTGAATGGAAAATTAAATGTTGGAAAAATGATTTTTCCTAGAATCCCTAATCAATATCGAATTGGTTCATCATCTCTCATCACTGGGCCTTTTTTCAGACAAGTAATATGGCTTTCATTTCTCCAGGTTAAATGCTGATGTACTGTTGATAATTGCAGAAAGAGTCTATCATGCTCTAGATAAAAACAATGAAGCCCGGTCTGTAGCTGTGGACATCTTGAAAGCTTTTGACAGATCTTGGCATAGAGGTCTTCTCCACAAGCTAAAAAGTTATAGTGTCTCAAGACACATTTTTGAATTGATCCAGTCCTTCCTATCAAATCGTGAAAGGAAATTTATCCAAAACGGCCACTTGTCTAGATCCTTTTGTACTAGCACAGGTGTCTCCGAGGGCTACATCCTTGGTCCTAAAAAAAACAAAAAACCTAGGTAATATTAATTGATTGCGGGAATCCATTTAATATAGCCAGTATAAAACCACACCAAGAGTAGCAGTAAGAAATTTTCTAATCAATGGCATGAGAAACTGGGATGAACAAAAAATTTGGGAAACATTTGGAAATGACAAATTAGAGACTTTTGCTAATAAATTAAACAAACCCCAAGTCAGCTAGACTAGAATACCTTAATATAAGAAAGCTAGTTCTGGCCTTTGTAATAGTCAGGGCATGGTATGGCAGCTTTTATTTTTATTTGATTTTTTGGCAAATATTTTTATTTTTTAATAAAAAGACTGTTATGTTAATTGTTGTAGCATACCTACAGACAATAATGGGTATGCCTCCAAAAAATACAGTAGTAAACACTGTACGTGGTCTGCAGTTGAAGATTCATTGTGGAATTCACTTGACTCGCTTCTAGCAGTTGACTACTTCTATGTGCTGCTGGTGATCATCTTGGCCGCCATGGGTTTTTGCAGTAAATCACTAAATCATCCATAACTTTTGTATTATCCTCTCAAATTACACCGAGATCTCAGACAATAACAAATAATATTGTATTTATTGTCTGTGAAAATTAAAGAATATAAAACTACTTTGATAAAAAATTATACCTGACGAAAACAATGCTGTTCTGAACATTTTGGCCGCAACCATATATTATATAGTAGTTCATCACTCTTTTCTTTGTTTTAATGAAATTTTCCTGTTTTTTATTACTTAGCTTAATTTCTGAAAGGCATTTCACAATTACTATCCACTTTTGGATTTCTGTGTTACATTTTCTCTTCTCTGTTACTACAAAAATAGTTCAATTTCTGTACTTACTTGATTCTGACATCTTTGATTTGAAGCTTGCATCTGAGGCTGCCCCTTTTGCTAATAACCAGACATTCTATCTTCTTACAACTGATGGTTCATCCTTTATTAATTTAATGTTTTCCTTTACTACCTTGTCTTAGAGTTCCTGCAGTTTTTTTTGTGTCTGTCATTAACACAGTGTCATCTACATATGTTATTAAGATTGTGTCTGCTACAAATAAATCTTGGCAAGACTTTTAGTTTTCTTAGGATCACCACACTGTATAAGTTGAATACATTTGAGAAAACACATCTTTGTCTTATACCCCTTTCTCTTTTGTATTTTTGCTCAATTCATTTGTCATTTTGTTCCAATTAAATATTTTGGATTATTCTAATATCTTTACCAAATAATTCAATTTTCTCAAATAGATCTATCATACCTTATCAAATGCATTTATATAGTCTTTCTGATGTCATCAGTTCTCAACTCAGCATCTATCACAACTATTTACTGCTCTTTTAATGATAAGTTTGATAGGTTCATGAAACTCATATTGGCAACTGATACTGAAAATGACCTCTAGTCTTTTGTCAACTGAGGTAAGAAATAACTTCTTAATTTTAACACATCCAAGACTAAATTGTTCTTTTAATCATCTTAGAGAATCTTTTTTGCTTTCCATCAGTATGGCTGATGCTAACCTCCAGGAGAGTAACTCACTGAGTTTTCTCAGTTTAATCTTTTCCACTGATATGATATGGCCAACTGCTAAGTCTGCTGCTAAGAAAATTGGTCCATTGTGTTATCGTAAACAATTTTCTTTGCCAGAATTGATCTTGCAAATTTATAAGTCAATCATTCATCTGTGCATTGAGTATTGTTGTCTCATCTGGTCTGGTACTTCTGCTATATATCTACAGATTTTTGACAAAATCCAATGAAGAATTTGCAATATTGTCAGTCCTGACATGACATCTCAGCTTCAGTCATATTCCCACCATGGTAATGTAGCTTCCCTGTTCCTTCTGTATAAATATTTTCATGACAATTGTTCTGATGAGCATTCCCCTTTCGTACTTTGATTTCATTAATCTAAGTCAAGTTGTAATTGTTTCTTTTTCACGCTTCTCTCCTATGGAACTTACTTCTGGCTACTTGCTTTCTGTAAACTGTGACCTCAGAAATTTAAATGTAACATCAATTGTCATAATGTGTCTTTTTGAAGACCTTTTCTTATCCTTTCTCAATAACCTTCTCTCATTTTCTCTCACTCACAGTAACCCCTTACATCTTATTAGTGGCTTTATCTCCTTGCTTGAAGAGAAATGATTTTTTAAAAAAACGTTTATGAAACATAGATATGTCTTCATGCATTTGTATTACTTACTTCTGTTCATAAAGATCACATTGCTTTTACAATGTCTTGAATGTCTTGCCCTATTTCTAGTCAAATTCTACTATGTGCTCTGTTCAACAGAATCTTGATGGTAAGCTTAATAATGTGCTTTAGTAAGCTAACTGTCCAATGAAGCTTTCATCCATTTGCTTCTTAGGCAGCACTGTAAAGATGGATATGATAAGCTCATCTGACTTGTTACCATCGTCATATAATTAATTTATTATTTCTATAAACTTGTTAATCACCAAATCATCTAAGGCTGATAGTATCACTATTATGATCCCATCTGGTCCTACTTATTTCATCCTGTTCATCTTAGTCAATACCAATCTTACGCTCAGATTTTAATATTTCACATTCTTCTATCTTCCATTAAATTATTTTTCTTTCTCTATTATAAGCATCACTACAATCTTAACCTGTTCGAGTCTAGGATTAGCTGCTATCTTCCCTACATATTCACACAAACTGTACCTGTTTCTCTGCAACTCTCTACCTCAAGTGACACTCAGGCCTCATACAGTGTAAAAAAAAAAAAAAATCCCATTTTAGATTTTATGCATGTGTGGAAAAGAGATGAGTGAAAAAAAAAAGCAAAAACTTACCAACGACGGAAAATCTAGGAAAGTGGAAATAACACTTATAAATGGAAGTGCCAATGCATTGTGGGTGAGTGGTGGTTGCATAAAAGCTGGAAAGAATGAAGGGCAGGGATATTTTGCTTTTCCTTCACAAACTGTGTTGGCTAGTGAAGGACAGTAAAGAGGAAAGGACAAGAGAAAGAGGAAAGGACAAGAGAAAGTGTTTTTGTTTTTTTCTTTCTATTGGTTCTGCATATTGGGGAGACAACAAGCTATTTTGGCATTTCACCATGGAAGGAGGGAGGAAGAGAATGCATGTGGCCAGTGATATAATTTGCATTGTGGAATGTTTATCAAAGCAGTCAACAGGAGAGAGGTTGCATGCAAGGGCTCTAGCACTATGACATTATTGGTAGAAGAAATGCACTTCAAGATAAGGGTGCTGGTTTTGGAGCACATTGTCAACAGCATTGACATTGACATCAGTATGGACACAATTGATAAACTGGGACGAGATAGTAGAGATGAGAGAAAAAAACCAAAAAAGTGAAAACTTACCAACGATGGAAGCAGAAAAGCTAGGAATGCATTCTGGGTGAGTGGTGGCTGTATAAAAGCTGGAAAGAATGATGGGCCGGGAGATTTCGTTTTTTCTTTGCAAACGGTGTCAGTAAGTGAAGGACAGTAGAGAGGAAAGGATAAAAGAAGAAAGGAAGAGGAAGTGTTTTGTTTTCTCTCTAACATTTCTGCATATCGGCAAGACAACAGCATCTTGCCAAGGAGCATGACACTTGTCCTGTTATTTTTTTTTTCTTCTTTCATTCATGTCTGCTATATCAATTTAACTTAATTGTTCTATCTGCAGTGTTTTTTTTGTGGGTTTTTTTATTTGTTTTTTTAGCCATTTATCTTTTGACTGTTTGCATTTGTTCCTTTGTGCTTGTATTTAATACTTCCCATTCTTTTTCATTTTCTCAAGATTAAATTTTCCTCAACTATAATTAATGCTCATTGATTATTTTGGAGAATTACTGGCTGTCATTTATATTGTTGTGTCAGTTGCAATAATATATGTATTCAGACAAAAAATTACTTGTTTTGCCTTTTAAATTTTTCCTTTCTAATTCGGCTGATTAATGATATCATTATTTTAAAATAGTCACAACCATTAACAAAATTCTTTTTATCATATATTTTTTTAAAGAAAAACTTTAAAGTCTTTAAACAAACCTGGTAATTTAAATTTTTCATCAGTTTTTTTTTCTACTAAAGAAATTTGTCATTATTACTTTCATGACATCCTGATGAATGCAGATTCTCAATTAATATACCTTAAAATTGTGGTTCATTTACTTTTTCTAAATGTTTCACACATGAATCAGTATATTGTCTCAATAAAGTTGTGAAGTAGCATTATTTTTTTTACATTAATTTTAAATTTATATTTAAAAGTAAATACTTGACAGATTATCACTATTCATTTTTTTACTTTATTTCAATTTATTTATTTGAAATTTTCAGATGCTGTGAGACTTTATGTATATTTTCTTTTGCTTTTTTGCTATGTTAGGAACAACAGAATTAGTGACGAGCACATCTGGCCATAGCACTGATGGTTCGTATATGAATAATGCATGTTTTAGCCAAATGCGAGTTTTCTCTAAACATAATACCTTCTCACCTCTTCTCATTGACTTCACATCAGTCCACGCTTTGTCATTTCGCTGTTCGTACATCATAAATACACTGCCAGTTACTCACACAAAAGTGATCACAATTCTCAATCATATACAAACTAAGAATAAAACTACAAAAATTCAAAAACCTAACATGTAAACAACAATGCAACAGCTTCCAAAATGACTGTTTCCAAACAGACATATGCTAATATAATCAAAATCAAATACAAAAGCTTAGAATAAGTCAATAACTCAAAATTGAACACCTTTAGAAAAACACTGATGACATCAGAACAAAGGGGTCAATCCAACAGAAGGCAGACAAAATAAAAAGATGTGATTTTTTAATGAAATTCTTAAAGGAAAGAAAAAGAAACAGCGACAGAGAAGATGTCTGACTGTGTTTCTGAAGTAGTAAAACTGCTGCCCTCATCTCTGAATGGATCCTTTCTGGAATGGAGTATTTTATACCCCAAAAGAAATTCCAACAAAACAACAGTCACCGGTGAATACACTGTAGCCACTACTTCAATATCTATTGCAAAGAGTGGTGGAGTCTTGCTTTTATTTCTTTTAGAACTGACCACAATCACTGTAAGTGAGTTCTGGAAAACACAAAGTGCAGCTACACGCAAACTGTCCAGACCAAGATTCCAATTAAATAAATTGGATTGAAGCAAATCATGAACAGAGGCAAAGCAGCTGTGACCTTTATTATAAATGGCCCTGAGGTCATATCTTCCTTGACAGACAAGGTGAAGCTATTCACCTTGATCTTTGCCTCAAACTCACTGTTAGATGACAAAGACATCCCTCCACAACTTCCCACTCTCACTGAGCACAATCTCAGTAATATATTCATTTCAGCATGAGAAGTCTCTAGACTTATGAAAAACTTCAACCTGAAGAAAGCCACAGGCCCAGACAAAATTCCAATGGTTGTTCATAAGAATATCAACCCAGAAATATTCCCAATCCTAGCAAAGTTATTCAACTGCTGCTTGAAAGAGAAATCTTTTCCAAGACTATTAACGAGACACCATATATAGGTGTACTGTGACAGTATTGTTGGCCCAGGGGTCAACTCCTAATCACGGCACAAAGCTATGATACTTCTCCTCCCCAGCGTTTTGGGGTTGACTCTTAGTCACTGCCACCAACATGTGACCTGGTTGATTGGCGGTCATCACTACCTGGCGGGATCCTTTGGTCAGAGTACCAAATGGGATGGTTGGTCAATTCTACCAGATTCAACCAGTTCAACATCAGCTCAGCCATTCTCAACTCACTTCCAATGACTGGTTACTAAGGTAATTATCTTGACCTCAGGTTTAACCTACCCATGTTGTGATTTGATCTTATATAGACAAGATCAATCAGGCATCAGGGCTGTAGTGCAAAATGAGTCTAAACTGGAGGCGGCTTTGCACAAATGAAAAAAAAGAAATAAATGAAAACCAAAAAGATTCAGGTATTTTGAAAGAAAGTAAATCAACTTTATCAATCTGTTCTATACAGGAGTATGTGTTTTCCCCAACCTGTTTCTTTGGAGAGTGACACTTTTATACTTCTAGGCAAGTTCTGGTTTTCTAAGTCAAATGGTTTAGTTTTTAAGTGTTGACTTAGCTTTGTTCATCTGTATAATTTGCTGTTTTGTAGAAAGGCAAGGTCGGAGGTAGGAATCGTGGAATCTGTCATCTCTGCGAGGCAACTCTCTGGTTCCTGCTAGCAAACTTCTGCAACTCCAAATGAACTTGACTGGTGAACTGCCTGAGTGCACTCACTTATATGGACATTGACCAAAAACTGATGCAGGTTTAGACACAGCCTGGGGTTTCTGGTAATTCCCCGATTTCTGACAAGGGAACCCTTTGTTGTCTGGCTAGAAAAACTGATTACTTCCCATTTTGGAAAATTAATTACTTTCCATTTTGGGGGGATCCCTTCGTCCATGAGGAGAGGTTACAAGATAGCTATCCTCCTAAACTCCGTCCCTCTCGCCTTGGTACCTCATACCAATTCCTTTCAGTAGGCATTAGTAATTTCCCCGTCTTACTTACCAAATGTTTATGAAATTCCCTTTTTCATCTTACAAATAACACATGGCCTTGCCGCTTGGCCAACTCTTAAGATCTTCAACGCTTCTAGTTATTTTGTGTTTTCTTAATCAATACTTTCACAATCATCATTAATCAATTGTCAAAGCTGACCTTTTTGTGAATTTACCATTTGCACAAATCCTTGGATTCTTGTGAAAAGTAAAAATAAAATTCAGAAGATGAATTTTAGAAAATTCTACTAGAAAATTAAGATTCAAATTGCCCTTAAACAGCAAAAATCATATTAAACATTTTTTCTTAAATAATCTTATATGCCATCATTCAGTGAGACCTACATTATATTTGGGAAACTGACAGTTTTGAAAGAAGTTATATTTAAGGTTATAATGGGCGTGGTTTATTTACAATGTAAATAAAATACTAAACTGGACCCATACTTTTTTACATTATATAAAATTAGAGCATTGACATTTTTTCAGTTACTTCTTTTGTGACACATATATTCTGTTATTTTTTAATTAATATATGTTCAAATAAATATTCATATTTCTCCATGAAGTAAATCAAAATTCTTTACAAAATTCTAGCAATTAGGTAAATATTCAATGAGTTCCATCTACCGTTTCTTTTTTTTTTTTTTAACATATCTGGTTAGTTCTTGTTTCTATCTGGTACAAAACTGGTTAATTCTTTTCTTAAGTATTCTACATTATAGTTACATTGTAAACAAACCCTCCCCAATCAATAACTATGATGCTAATCTGTATCCTTAATTCTGAATCACAGTTTAAATATGGGAAAAATATTCAGAGAGCAACTATTAAAATGTATCAGAATCCTTAAGAAACAAACTAATCAGTGTTGCCAAGTTAGATTTTGGTTTAGGACATGATATACCATAGAAAAAGAAAATACCATTAAAAAGAAATTTTGGTATGAGAGAAAGAAGTTGTAAATCAAGAAAAAATCATTAAGATGTCAGAGATTGGATGCCTACTTACTATTTTACTGGCACATCATATTCTGTGATATCATATACAAATCACATAAACAATAATATTGTATACACATCATATAAAGAATTATATATACACATCATATAAACAATGATATTGTATACCCATCATATAAGCAATATCATATACACTTCATTTAATTGATAATATTATATTCACAATGATATAAACAATATATCATGTACATATCTAATATAAATGGTGATATCATATACATATATAAATGATGATGCCATACAGATGTAATATAAAGAATAATGTCACATAAACAGCTAATATGAACAATGATATATAAACATCTAATATAAATGCTGATATGATATACACATCTAATATAAATGATGATACCATACATACCTAATATAAATGATGATATCCTAAGCACATCCTATTCACTTTGCCAAAGTCTGAAACATCTGGAAATTTGCTACCCATGTTGGATTTCTGCCCCTGATGATAATTACAGGCTGTGAAAAAAATGAATTCTTTTTTAAATTTTAAGAAATCTTTCTTCCATGAGATTTGTTGTCTATTGTAAAAATTTAAATTTTTTACTGAATGAAAATTGTTTTCATTTTACGTTTACAATGTGATAATTGTTAATGTGTCAAAGGATTCATTTTTGTAAAGATATCCAAATTTTATGTCTAATCACATCTGAAAAGAATTTAAGATGTGTGTACAAAAACATGAGAGAAAGAAAACACTTAAATTTCCCAGAGTGTCAAGCACTTCATTAATTTCTTTTTTACATTAATAAATTTCCTTTTTAACACACTCTCAAATACACTGCCTGTAAATATCACTTTGCTTATTTATCCTATTTTTGCTTATGTACTGTTAGTGTGATGCTATATATAAAGCTTTACTTTTGTTAAATGTCAAGACCTGATATATTGTGGAATAGATTTTTTATTACTTTTGCCAGCACTATTATCATTTCATAAAAACAAATCTTTAAAAATATACACAAATAACTTTTTTCATCATAGAAGTATGGCTTATTTATCATAAAAAAGACAGAAATAAGGTAATGGCTCACTGTGAAAAGTAAATGGCTTTTTTTTATAACTTTACTTATTCCATTAAGTGAGTGGATGCTTAATGGGAGACTATGGATGACTTCTGGTGGACCATGTCGCTTCAATCATTTCTCTCTTTTGCAGCCCTCTGTTCTCTTATATTATTCCATTGAGTGAGTGGATGGTTAATGGGAGACTATGGATGACTTCTGGTGTTCGCACATATAGTAAATATGCGAACAGCACAATGCTTTCTAAGTATATCTGGGAAATAAAAAACAAAACACACACCACACCAAAAATATCTTGGAAAATAAGGAAAAAATCATCAACAACCTATCAAAAACCTGCAAACTTTGCTTGGAGGAAAAAATAGCTATCATTACCTTCCCAGATCAAAATAAATTATTAAATAAAAGATCCGAGCTAATCTCAAAATGTAGACATGAAAACAAATTTTTACTACGTAACTTAAAATAGAAAAATAAATAAATATATAAACAAACAACAATAAAATAAGCAAAATAAATTACTCCAAACAAATCATATAACCACACCTGTTAGAATATACGAAATAAAATCAAAACAAAAGAACGGACGAAAGTTATAACTGTTATACAAATAAAAATAATAATAAAAAAAAAAACATTAATAAAAGATAATATACTACGTTACTTAAAAACCGAAAGCCAAAAAGATATAGTGTAACAAATAAATAACAACAAGTATAATAAATCGATCTAAATACATCCAAAACAACCGATTACGATTACGATAAACTAGCCGTTTAAAAAACAAAACAAAACAAAAACAAATAAAGATAACCCACCTAAATAGATAAATTAAAAACTGTTCCCACCTAAATAATAGTCAGAGAAAACCACAAATGCAACAAACAGATTTAATCAATGACAAATAAACAAATATATAAGATAAAAAATAAAAATGAAAATAAATAAAAACAAGCAAAACAATTTGACCCCAATAAATAAGCGAACAAGCGATTTCCGGTAAATGACGGCCATTATAGACTACCAACAATAAGCTATATAAACAAATTTTTACTACGTTAACTAAAAACACCGATCAAAATAAAAGAATAAATAAATAAATATATAAGATAAAAAATAAAAATAAAAATAAAAAACAAACAAAAAACAAGCAAAATAATTTGACATAAATAAATAAACAAATAAGCGACTTCCGGTAAAAGTAACCGCCAAAATAGACTACCCATAATGCACCACTGACCCTTATATAAATAGCCGAGAAAAATAACAGCACTAGTCGCCTGACGATTGCACTAGCATGAAACAGACTGTCGCCTCTAAGTGCTGACTTCCATGTCCACTTTTATATTTACAGACGCTCTATCTCTGATATTGAGCTCTTTACCCCATAAATATAGCACACTTTAAGACTATATTTCTGCATATATCATATATATATATATATGATATATATATATATGATATATATATATATATATCATATATATATATATATATATTATATATATATATCATATATATATATATATATCATATATATATATATATATCATATATATATATATATCATATATATATATATATATCATATATATATATATCATATATATATATATATATTATATATATATATATATCATATATATATATATATATCATATATATATATATATATCATATATATACATATATATCATATATATATATATATATCATATATATACATATATATCATATATATACATATATATCATATATATATATATATATCATATGTATATATATATCATATGTATATATATATCATATGTATATATATATCATATATATATATATGTATATATATATCATATATATATATATATATATATATATTTTTTTTTTTTTTTTTTTTTTTTTTTTTTTAAGCGTATCACCCCGAGCAAGGCCGGTGGCCACTATCACGCAAGGGGTTACAGAAGGGTTGGAGGAAGAGCAGATAGGAGTGGTAAAGGAAGGGATGTGGAGAAAGAGAAGGACGGAGGGCCGATCGAGGTGGGGAGGTTACGGGAGATATAGGGCGAGAGCAGATAGGAATGGAAGATGTCAGGAAGTGGATATATCAAGGCAACTGGAGATGACGATTGACGCTACACTTAAACCGTTGGAGATTGTATTTGTCAGGGAAACAGTAATAGGGAAGGGAGTTCCATAGGCGAGATGTGCGTGACATGAAGCTATTGGAGTAGAAAAGACGTCTACACCTAACAGTTTCAATGGTGAAGGGGTGGGAACGGGATGCCAGCCTCGTAG
>OZ038491.1:20418797-20566297 GCA_964036315.1 Acanthosepion esculentum
TACAGAAAATTCTTTATAATTTAAGAAAACACAAAAAGGACATCTTTTATTGTTTTTATTTTAACTTTCAGGTTTACCAAAATTTGAACTCAAAATGAAGTATTTACCAAACTGCGTTTACAGAATCGAAAGCTCCTGCACCATGTATAAAATCAATTTCACATGTATTAATAAGAGTGTAAGTATATTGTAATTACATAGGTAAAATGGACTTGCCCTATTTTGTATAGAGTTAAGCAACTTCTGATAAGTCAGTTGTCACTCAGTAGAAGGATAGAATTTCTATGTCATAGACTAGAAGACAACACAACATATATTGTATCTTTTTATTGATAAAAGTAAGTAATATTATAGTTCTTATAAAAGTAAGTATATTATGCTACCTCTGTCCTGTAATAGTTTTTACATTTGCATATTTTTCTTTTGACTATTAGCACTGATTTGATTATTGAATATGATGTTTACATATCCTAACAATTTCATGTCGTTACATTTAAACCTGAAATAGTATTTTTTTTTTTAAATAATATCTTAAAGTGAACTGTTCAAAGGTGAGCTGAAATTGAAATTTTCAAAATTGTGCCTGCTATATATATAAATATTTTAGCAGATAATACCAATCATAGGTGGAAAATTCTAAACACGTGTGGAGGATACTGTGCTCTCAAATAGAAATTTGGGTATTGAAATGAAAATCAGCTACCAAATAGCATTAAATGTAACACTTTTTTAAATGACAAAATATGCTTTAATTTAATGGAAATTATTTAAATGCTTCTCAAAAAATGGAACAGGTATTAATTTTGTATTTATATTAAAGTAAATATATCTTTTTCCTGAAAAATTATTTTTTTCTTTAAAATTTTTCTTTCTTCCACACCAACATGATAAAAGTAACTAAAATCTCAGTAAAACTTTTGAATTTACAGTTTAATTTATTTACCAATGTTTATAATTCATGATAACTGTGTGAATTGTCCAATTTATATACTGTGAGAAGAACTTGGGTGGAGAAAAGTAACTTTTTATTGCAATAAAAAACACCTTCTGAATCACAATTTTTTTATCAATATTTAAAAATATGTCCAACACTGAAGGTCTTTATTCCATGAATTATTCAGATGGCTTTCATCATCTCTCTTGTTTTTATCTCATCATTTTAGTCAATTATATTCTTCAGTTTTCTTCGGTGTAAAGTGTCAAAAGTTGCAGGAGAACAGTATATAGGTATAATGATAGGTGGTGCCACTGGCCATTAACATAAGTCACACAGTTGTAGTCTACTATCTAATGAGTCTGTGTAAACAACAACTAGGCTGCTCATGGCAAAGTGATGTGAATTATCAAACGAGATATGATGGGGTCCAGACAGATGAAATAATCCATTTCTGAAACTGTAGAGACATTTGACATCCCTTGATCTACATACAGTTCTTACATGTGTACTAGGAATAGAAGTACAACTGCTCAGCATGAAAAGCACAGTGGCTGATCACAGGTCTTGAATGAGGCATCTGACTAGAATTCTTTGCAGTAACTGGGCAAGCAACATTGACTCAAATCACATCTACATTCAATGAAGGAGGTTCCAAAGCCATATCCAGCAGGTCTGTTCATTGTTCTTTAGCTTCCATAAGATTTGTGATTCGAAGAACGTTACACTGGGCACAGCATCCCATCTAGGAGATAATGATTTCACTAATTGGGCTGTGGTGGACTGGCAAAATTTGGCCTGGTCCAATATGTCATGGTTCTAACTGTTTTGAGGTGCTGGGGTAGATTTCCTGAGGCTATGGACCCCAGTTATCAACAAGGTGGTTACATAATATTGTTGGGTGTGTTCATATGGCATGGGTCAGATCCATCTAAACATGTCATTGCCCAGTTACCACTATGTTGCACTGATTTTTATTTTAGATTGTAAAGAATATTTTTTACTGCAATAACAATTTTTTAAGAACAACAATGATTTTTCCAGTCAGATAACCTATTATTTAACCCATAATTGGTAGGTAGAGATGGATTAATACCTTTTCTCGTGGGTATTTGAATGTAAGCGAATGCAACAAACCCAGCTGGAATTCAAATTCAGCTCTCCAATTTATCATTCTGAGCCACTATTCATTACACTACCGCACATCCATCCCAACCACTTGTGGAATCAATGCCACTGAGTTATTGCATTTCAGGATACTAAACACTTATCTCATGATTTTTGGTATGTCAGTAATTCTTGAAAGTTTCCCACTATTTTTTGTCACTGATCCAAGCAGTACTAAATGCAACATAAACCTTAAAATGACTGAATACATATCAACTAAAACACTGTAATAAAGACAACAAAGAATAGGATAATAGTCCAAGTACTTTATAGAACAATGAATATTCTTCATCTTATAATTTCAGACAATTGATGTCTTTGATTAATTCTAAAGTACATTTCTTTTTTTAACTTTGAAGTACTTAACCAGACTGTGTACTAAACAAAATGGTGAAACACAATATAAAATTCTTTACTCCTTTGATATATGGAGATAAAAAGGTGGTTGTCTTCAAAATGATAGACCCTGAAAATATCACATCAAAAGTAGGATGATATTTAATCTTCCAAACTTGAAATAGTTAAATGACCATTGGCAAAAACACTAAATCACTGACTTGAACTTGATGGGCTTTTTAGAATAATGATTAAAGTTAACCCAGGACAAATTATTAAAGATAGCTTAGCAAAATTACACCTGGTATTTTCATGATAAAGAAATTTGTCCTATTACTTTAAAAACTGAAATATCCAATAAACTTTAAAAAATATATGACTAATTTTGTAAACTATTAAAGTAATTGAAATCTTCCTATTTCTTAAGAGTAAAAGAAATTTTTACATCTATTTCTCAATTAACTTTCTCTGATATTGAAAAAGAGTTTGAGAAAAGGGCTTTATCTGGTATATTTTCCTGTTTTATGTCAGAGTTATATTTATGCAAGAGATTTTGATGCTTTTCATTAAATATAAAATGATTTATCTAATATACCATCACATTTCGTTATATCTTATTCAAATATTGAAGAAATACCAGTATTGATTGTCAGTAACAAGATTACTCTCACAAACAAATGTGAAGAATGCATGAATTATTTTTCTTTTGAGTACATCAGAACTATATCAACTTTTTGCAATCCAAAGAAAGTATTTTTATGATATAGTTTTTTTTGTGGGGGGGGTTATGACATGGATGTAAATTCAAATCTACTTTGTTTCCATTTCATGCAATGAAAAAGTTCCTATGACAATGGATTTAAATTCCAATGTTATCTGAAATATACTTCTTTTTCTCATGCAATTAAAATTAAATTTAAAAGAATCTATGGTTTCTAAAATAATGTAATTTACAACAGCAGGGAAGATGAAACAATCTTTTTTTTTTTTTTTTAAATACATAATTTCATAAGAGAATCTGAAGAACAGTTGAAGGACTTAACAGTTAATGAAATTACTTGGAAAAATATGAGAACAAGGGCAATAGTAAGAGGATTAGGCAGATGAAAATTCTGCCTGTGTTCCAATAGTATCATCAGCAGCAGCAGCAACAGCAGCTGCCACCACCACCACCCCATGATTGGGTGTGGTAATAATTGCTGCACAACTGAGCACTTGATCAATTTCTTTCATATGTTTGTTTTGTTCATTCATGCGTAGCATATCTTGGGCAAATAAACCTGGTTTAGACCATCCTTTTCCAGGTGAAACCAGAGCTGATATCGTCCAATTTGTAGGCTTGCATTGGTCACAGACACATGGCTATTGATTCCATTAAGGGAACTCTCCACCCTGATAGTTGACTTCAGTCTAGGAAGCCCTCTACCTAGCAATACAGTGGAGCCCAGTCTAACCCATTTTGCTAGATTAACATTGACCCTGCAAGAAGATTCATCTGCCATTTGACAGGTTTTGTTTTAAATTCTGCTGGATGTCTAGCCATCCTCTTCACCAGAAAAGCATCATGGAGGAGCAGATTTAGTCGACTTTGAACCAACCATGCAGCAGATTGTACTACAGCACTCACAGAGGGACCTAGTAATCTGATAGTATAGGTGTTATCAAATTGCATTGCAAACTCTTATGGTGTAAGATACAAGTTGAAATACTTTTCCCAAATCTGTGTTCTGATTTCATGTCATTTTTAATTCACTTTCTAGACTAGGTATGTATTGACTGTAAAATATTGGAATATAAAACAGCAGAAAATACAAATATGGCTTAATAATTTTTCTATATTTAACATTTGAACATGACAAGAGGTCAACTTCAAATACCATTTCTTGCTATAAAAAATACATTATTCAGTATTAATTTATGTAATAGTATTTTCTGCAAAAAAAATCAAAATAAATAATGATTCCTATTTTGCCTTTGTAATTACATCAGGTAACCAATTAAAATGTCTAATGTATGTTTCTCCATTTACATAATGTAAAGATTCTTTTTTTTTTTTTAAGGAAAAGATGAATTTAGAAAATGTGGTTTACAATTGTCAGAATAATGCCTTGAAATCTTACATTGTGGAGTTAAAAGGTATGGCCTATGGAACTACATTTAACTGCACCACTTTTGATGAGCGAAACAGTTACTCAATCCAGGAAACAGTTTCCTGTCACTGTAAGTGTCTTTTGTTTATTCTCACTGGCATCCAAGTATATTAGAATAGTAAAATATGATTTCAGTGTGAAAATCAAAATCTGTAAATGTTATAATCAGCATCAACGATTGTAAGAGTGCTGAAATTTTCTTTTAAAAAAATGTATACGCAAAAACATTTATATAGTGTATATCTCTGCAATTTTCTGTCTTTTGAACAGAGAAAATAAAACAAATGCTTTTCTTTCTAAATCTAACATTTATTCTTTGTTATTAAAGTGTTTATTTAACTTTCAGATAAGAACCATAAATAATATTCACAAAGATTTAAAGATATGCATACATGCATGCATACACTCATTCATATACATATATATATATATACTAGCCGTAATAACTTTCAAATAGTATGGCATTGTTCACAAATCTAATGATCAAACAAAAACAAATATGAAGCATCAGAGCTGGATTCAACTATAAGTGCAAATGCACAAACGCCGCCCCCCCCCCTTCTTTGCACATTGAGGATGGAATCATAGGAAGAAACTATTGGCTAAATTGCAAAAGCCGATTTTGGACCTAGTTTGTTGCAGATTTCGTCCACTTAACTGAAATAATCTAAACCAAACATTCATGCAAGACAATTTGTGTCATATGTAATTTACATCGCAAATTTGGAAAGCATCAGATGGAAAACAAGGGAGTTATGCCTGAAAAACAGGCTTTTTGAACAGTTTTTCGTGGTTTTTCTTTATAAAGCAAGGAAGTGAGCTGGACTAAGACCACACTATCTTATTTCTTGCATGATGACAAATTTTTGTGACATGTTTGAAGAAAACTGGATAGAAAATGAGGAAGTTATTCAAGTTTACATTTTAAGTATTACAAAAGACCTGATTTTTTCAGTTTTTTGCAATTTTTTGTGTGAAGCCAATGTTGCAGGAAAACTATCAAGCACTCCACATAAGACTCTTAACATGAGCTATGTTTTGCATTAAGGACAAAGAACATCACCTCATCCAGTAAAAATTTTGTTTGCATTTTGTTTGAGTGCCATCTCTTCAGTCGCAGTCAACATCATGCTGAGAGCTCATGGAACTGGACCGAGGTCGCCCTGTACGGCCGAGCACCTCAATTGCAATGAAAAAGTGCCTTCTCTTCAGTCGCAGTCAACATCACGGCTGAGAGCTCATGAAACCGGACCGGGGTCGCCATACGGCCGAGCGCCTCAATTGCAATGGAGAAGTGCCTTCTCTTCAGTTGCAGTTAACATCACAGCTGAGAGCTTATGAAAACCGACCAAGGTCACCGTATTTGGCATGTGTTTTTAGGTTTTTTTACACGGCTACAAACAAAACAATAGAGCCGTATGGCTGACATGTTTCACCTGTGGCAGCCGTAAAATGTATATGGAAGCAGAAGCCTGATTTTCATAGACGCACTCGACTTTTGTGACAATTAAATGAACTCCGAAGCTTCTCAAGTGTGAATGTGCTTTTATGCACTGGTACGAACTGCAGGTGCTCCTATCAACTGTTAATGAAACCAGAACTTTAGTGGAGCAATCGTGTCTAATTCCGGTGTTCATGTCTTCTAGCAGCTTGTGTTGCCACTGAATACGGTGAGGTTATCATAGTGTACAAACAAACGCGATGATGGTGGCTGAAGGTATGAAAGTCAGAAGGCAGCAAAAGAGTTGGATAACCTTTACAAAGATGTCTTAGTAATGGCAAGTGGAGACTACGACGACCTAACGTTAAAACCAATATGACAAACAAAAAAATTGCCATGCAATCTGACTGCATATGTGTGCATGGTGCTTAAACGCTACCGGGCAGGTTGTCTACAGGACCTCTGTACGGGTTATGTTTCTAGCACAGTTGTTGGGAGAGTAAATGAAAACCCTGTCCTTAGACTCAACTTGTGAGCACCCAACGTAAAGTTGGCCGTGAGAGAAGCACTGCTCACGTAAATGCAGACCTGTGATGCTAAGCATCTGTCCTTGTGATTTGTTAATGGACATAGCAAAGCAAAGCTTCATGGGAAATTGTGAGCGATGAAAGTTGATTGGTATGCTTGCATCTGATTAGCATAATCAGAGCACCAACTTTGAGCCGCAGAATATGAGGTAGGAGTCCGGACGGCTGAAGGGAGTTCAAAACTTCTATGGGATACTCAGCTAATTCAGATGGATCGGAAGTTCTGTCAATGGACTTATAAACATGACATTGCCCGGTAATGCAATTCAACAGTTTATGGTTGATGGAATCAACTGTACAGTTCTTCGGTGCCAATATGGCCCTCCCAGCAAGCCAATTTTCATCAGCAAAATTAGTGGATAGGTTGTAGAAGACTGCATTCATCAATTCATCCGGTGATTCAACAGTGGTGGCAAGCTGATCCATCTGCACAAAACCCTATGTGTCAGATGGCATTTTCCCCTCTCCAAGAGCAAGAAGGTCCCGTGCGAAGTCAGTGGATCTCGAGTCCCCATTCAAGTAGGCACACATGTTCGTGCTCGGTGGCGCCAAAGGGCAGAGGACTTCAGGCAGGCACGGACAGCATCAGCATGTGTACCTTTAGGAATAACAGGTAGTCTGCCTAAAGTCGCCTGCGAGGAGAAGGGTTACTCCACCCATGGGGTCACGGATGTCTTGGAGACTTCGGTCAAGTGCCTCAAGGGCGCCCTTGTGTGCCATCATGCACTCATCCCAAACTATAAGTTTGCATCTCTGCAGAACTTCAGCCTGTGGCAAATTCTTTATGTTGCAGAGAGGAGCTTGTGACCGGCATAGATCAAGCAGCAACCTAAAAGCCGAATAAGCGGTTCTACCTCCCGGTAGCAATGTTACAGCAAATCCGGAAGATGCGACTGCAATAGCGATCTCCCCACGATGCCATACTTCTGCTAAGATTAATTTAATAACAAAAGTTTTGCCAGTTCCTCTGGGCGCATCTAAAAAGTATATGCTTCCACTGGAGCCGTTTGTCCTGTCTGTTATGTTAGTGAAAGCAACCCTCTGATCAAGTAGAAGTTGACGCATCCGAAGACTTGCCCTTTAAGGATTAAATCCATAAGCTTACACAGCTGTAACCGGAAAACGTGGGCAATTAGGTCAGGGCGGTGTGAGTACTGCTGACCTGGAAAAAGTTTGCATGTGATTTCAACCCATTTCGGAATGCACGTGGACATGACAAAGAAATCAGGCCTCCTGTAATGACAGACATAGGTCATTGCGTCTTGTGTCCTTTCATGCTTGTATCAAGGGCCACCAGTGTAAGAGGAAGGCAAAATGCACGGTTTGCCGAGATTGCGTGGGTCACCATCAGAACGCAGACCATCACGAAGGTGAATGTAGGAGTCGGTTCTAAGTTTGGATTGGTTTAACTTGATGAATCCTAACCTCTCTGACTCCATTTTTGCAGTCATGTCAACAGCGAATTGAAGAAATAGTTGACGTGCAAGTGGTTAAATTCACCCTCCCTAACCATAAACATGTAAGTGTAGTAAGCCCTACAGGAGACCGTCTTTGAGGTCGACATGGAATCGCTACTTGCCTGGTATATTGGGATTTTGAAGTGGTACCCATCGCTTCCATATGGAAAAAGAAGGGGGTACTGGAGACAGTCGTATGAACGGTGGGTTTCACTGATGCGGCGCAGACCACCGCCCCGGTACCTTATAACAATGTCACGGCTGTTATGCTCCTCACTGTGGATGACTGTGGCAACTTCATTACATGCATAAGCATTCAAGCGACACTCATGCTCACCATGAGGCTGTTTGCATCGATGACAAGGCTGAAAGAGGGCAAAGAGTTGTTTTGCAATGCTAACTTTAAGCTTCGGATGTAATTGTTAGTTTCGTGAAGCATGTCTTGTAGACAGAACAGAATGTCTCTACGGGGACCGACGGAAATATCGCTAAGCAGAATGCCGAGACGTACATCAACCTGCTCGTTGTAGTCAGCGAGAAAGTAAATTTGTAGGAACTGATGTGGCTCTCCCTGATCAGCCAAAAGTGATCCCATTAAGTGCTAAACCTGGCCTTGCACTTTTAAGGCATCCACCCCCCCCTCACTAATAGCCTTTGCACCAAAAGACGTCATCTGGAAGCAACAGTTGTACTTCCGTATTGCTTCAAGAAAATGCGTTGACTCCAAAGTTGTACCCAGAAGGAGGTCCCTAAGTGGCTGGGGAGGTTTGTCTAAAGAAGGGAGTTTGATTTTGCCCCCAGAGCAACAAAGCCCAGGTTGCTCTCCGGCCCACTTTTTTGCATTGCAAAAAGTGCAAACTTTATCCATGGCCCCTATTTGTACATCTCTCCTAGCGAAATAGTTGACAGTGTAGTCATAATTGTATGCAGCATTTGACCAAAATGATGCAGATAGCAAACTTACTCCATTCAAAGAAGGTTGAAGTTGGCTGTTTTCGAGCTGTTGACGGCATACTTCAGAGTTTTCTTCAACCCTGTCAGATGCAGTAGAGCGGGCATTTCTAACGCGACGAACAGTGGTTTGTGCAGAGATTTCTAGGGCTCTGGCAGATGCAGTGGAGTGGGCATTTCTAACACAACAAACAGTGATCTGTGCAAGGCTTTCTAAGGCTCTGGCAGATGCGGTGTAGCGGGCATTTCTAACACGATGTACAGTGGTATGTGCAGGGCTTTCTAAGGCTCTGGCAGACGCAGTGGACAGGGCATTTCTAAAGCGACGATGAGCTGTTTCTTGGTGTTTTTCCGAAGCTCTAGAGGCGGCTGTAGCCCTAGTATTCCTAAGACGACGTGAAGTTGTTTGTTCGGGGCTTTCTAAACCATGCTGCCTCTGCACAATCCTTAACTTTGTCACCAATACTGAAGTTCTTGAAAAGGCAAAGATCACCAGCATCAAGGCTATGCTGGGCTGGACATGTTTCCAGGATGAAGAATCATAGCCTGCTTAAAATTTTATTGTACGGCGGGCTCTCCACTGGCAATCATGGCAGAGAGGTGCCAAAGAAATTATTCAAAAATTGCCTGAAAAAATCCTTTGGTGCTTGTCACATCAACCATTGCCAATAGTCAATCTTAACTGAGAGCCCTGACACCTAGCATCTCACCACCAACCATGCTGTCTCCTTCTTTGAAAATTCCTACAGGGGCACTCTCAGGGACAAGAGACAAAGGAGGAAGTACTGCAATGCCATGCCATTGAGATCAGGCTGGATTTTCAGCTGCAACTACTGTGACTGTGTGTGCCTGTCCTGCATTGGACTTATCAGTCACAAACATGCCTGCAAGTGATGTGTACAGACTCTCTCTCGATCTTCATTTTGTGAAGCTAAGCCATGATGATAATGATATATAACAATATGACCTTCCTGATGTCATCAGTTTGCAGCTCAGTATCTGTACTGATGACACAACTATTTACTCCTGTCTTAATAGTAAGTCTGATCAGTTCAATAAGCTCAAATTGACAGCTGATCTCAAAAATGATCTACAATCTTTTAAAACCTTTTGTGCACAGTTGGTGACTATCTTAAACAAGCAAAAAGTTAGTCCTGCCAATGCAAGTTGAATTTGAATTTCTTGGTTGTGTAGTCATATCCTTCTATGGTAACACATAAAACAATCTTGACTGAAATTGAGTGCCAGGTTATTATATATAGAACTATATATAAAACATTATGTTTTGAGGGGATTCCATGTACAGTAAAAGAGGAAAGTAATATTTATAAATACTGCTAAATGTTAAATGGGACAATGAGTGGCTTGTTAATTTTAACCGCTCCAAATAAAACTTCTCTCTTTTTTAGAGAACATCTTTTAACTTCCATCAACATGGCTGATGCCAACCTCACTGGAAAGAGTGTATTGAATCAATTGCTAAGTCTGCAGCTAGGAAAGTTCATTCACTGTGTCATACAATTTTTCTCACTAGAATCTATCTTACATATTTGTTAGACTACCATTTGTCCCTGCTTTGAATATTGTTGCCATGTCTGATCTGACCTGGATCTCCTGCTACATATTTAGAGATTCTTCATAAATATTATTGGTCTTGATCTGATGTCTTGGCTTCAGTCACTTTCCCACCACTGTAATGTAGCTTCCCTGTACCTTTTCTATAAATACTTTCATGGCAATCGTTCTGATGAACTTTCTTCTATGGTACCTAGACTTTATGAATTCAAGCACAATATTAGATTGGCAGCATGGTCACATCCTTTTACAGTTGAAATTGATAGATGTAACCGTAAGTTCTATGCTAACAGTTTATTCTATCGTGCTTCTCACTTGTGGAACTCTCTTCCAGTTTCTTGCTTCCCTGTTAACTTTGATCTTCAAAATTTAAATGCAATGTCAATTGTTATCTTCTGTCTTCTTAATTGTTGTTCTTTTATTACCTTCTCTCCTTAATAGTATATTTTTCTCATATTCTCTAACACTCAGTAACCCCTTGCATCTTAGTGGTTTTATTGGTGTGAAATGATAAAAAAAGATTTAATAATATAGTAGAGTCCATTAGATGTCTTTAGATGCATACTTGAAATGAAGTTGTAGAAAAAGCGCATAAAAAATATAAATACTTTTGATGCATCTTAATAACACCTGACAGCAACAGGCGATCTTGCTAAGGCCTTGAAAAAGTGTATAAATTGAAACCTGTCTTTATCATATTATTTGTATTTGAAATTTTTTCATCTTAATGTAACTTGTTACTCCATTACTTAGTAAGTTAGTATACATATTACAACCTGCCATTCCAATTTTGATTGTGAGGATAAAGATATATTAGAGATGCTGCTTGACTTTATTGAGAAAAAGAAAGAATTGGAAGATAGTGGAGGTGATAATACTTTAATGTGTGAAATGAGCTTATTCAATCATTAAATTAAGAATTATGATTCATCAAAACATTTGGATGAGCAAGTGATGTAATTGATTTTGGCTTGGATTAGGAAATCAGAGAGCTGAGATCAAATTCCAGTCAGGTTCCTTACATTCACTTACACACAAATACCCTTAGGAAAGGTACAAATCCATCTCCTCCACCAGCCCTGGGTTAAATAGTAGGACTTTTGTCTGGAAAAATTATTGTTATCATCAAAGTTAATGCAATATTCACTTTCAAAGAAAAAATTTACTGCCCAAAATATGCTTCAGCTTTAAAAAGCCCAAAGGGTTGAGAAGCCATAAAATACAAATCAATCATGAAAAAATTCAAATAGGAATATTGTGAAATTGTCATGAGTATTTCTAGTAGTTTCTAATTTTACTTTTTTCATTCATTAGAAATTATTGAACTAAGACTATTCTTTCAAAATGTTATTCTTTAATTTTGCAAAATGAGTATTTTTTAAATCTTTTTTGTCCCCATTGCAGTACCATTTTATACTTCTGGTGGATTAATAATAAGCATTGGTCTTGTGTTTGTTGGTGCTGCTGTGACAATGTATCTGTTTAACATTGGTAAGTATTTTCTACAAATCTGTTTTTTTTTCTTTCTTTCTTTATTCTTTTCCCACTTTGATACATACTAAACTTAATTAGTGTTTCCAAGCCAAGTGGAGATGATAGGAAATAAGAAGGCAGTGGTTATCTCCTAACTCCCAAGTGAGGAAGGCTTGCATACCTTTAAAATGATCAATCAAAATTGCACAAACACTGAACTCTGGCATCACTGGAATATGTACAATTATCTTAACCATTACACAGCACTCTAAAATGGATAAGTTTTTGCAACCAATTCATGTGGTCTGTGAGATCAATTGAATAGCTAATATTCCATGGCAATGCATTTCATTCTCTATAAAAAATAAGGCCAAAAAGAAAATTATTTCTTCTAATAATTTGATTTTCTTTACAGCTTATTTTCCTCTCTTTCTCTCTCTCACACATATTTTTATATATGAGAAATAATATGCAACGGTTCATTGATGCACAGTGAATGACTAAGTAATAATCAACACTTAGTTTCAATGTGACAATATTTAACATGGCATATGGACGAAAAGGGTTAAAAAACGATTTTATTTTTTTTATCATAAGGAGACACATTTTCCCTGGGCATTGAGAACAGATGTACAAATTCTGTTGATAAAAATACAAAATACAATTGTTACTGTTCAGCAAGACACAGCTGGCAGGTTCAAGGGCCAGGGGTTAAAGTTGACTGTTGAAAGGTGTCAATGACTACATGCTGAGAAAATTATCAACCAAAATTTCCCTGAGAGAAAAATTATAATTGTGAAGTCAGAATGAGCAATTGTTGAAGGCGGAGGAGACATCAGGAAGACTGACGTCATATAATGGCTCCTCCCCGAAGGAGGGGAGTTAAGAGATTTTTTGCCATTACAGTTTTGCCAACCTAATGATAATAATAATTATCTGCTGAAGAAAAACTCCAACGATATCCTTGTGCTGTCCTTGAAAGTACAATCAACAGTACTTGAAGAAATCCAGTTGTCAAATCTGGCCATCCTTAGAGGAGTTAGCTGAAATTTTCATTCCATCGACAAATATTAGAAATGGGTTGGAAAAAGAAAAAAAACTAATTATTTTTTTATTTGGATATAAATATCATCTAGTGGCTTATTCAAGCATTGTTTATTTTATTTTCAATTTTATGTGCGTATTCAACTCCTTGGTTTAGCTTGGTTGAGATACTCCAGTAAAAATTCAACTCGACCCTTTTATGATCAAAAATCACAACATGGGTGAGAGAGGTCATAGTTGAAGATGTCAACTTAAAGACTAACAACTAACGAGTGTGGGCTGAGGGCTTGTTCTCCTGACCAAAGACGGCAGACCACTGCCCTGGCCACACCACATCAAGAATATCTAGAGACTTTTGGATATGGAAAAGCACAGAAAGAAACACAAATAATCAGACTACATAACAATCAGTAAATGATTTAGAAATACAGTTCTACACGCTAAGACATACCTAAGCACATATTACAAGAGTGATCACAATTCTCAGTCATATACAAACTAAGAATAAAACTACAAAAATTCAAAAGCCTAACATGTAAACAACAATGCAACAGCTTCCAAAATGACTCAGTTTCCAAACAGACATATGCTAATATAATCAAAATCAAATACAAAAGCTTACAATAAGTCGATAACTCAAAGTAGAACACCTTTAGAAAACCACTGATGACATCAGAACAAAGAGGTCAACACAACAGAAAAGAGACAAGAAAAGAAAAAAATGAAAGACAAGTGAAGTTTTTTTGTTTTTTTTAATGAAAAAGAGATAGCAGATAATGCCAAAGAATGAGTGGTTCAACAAGAAGTGTTCAGATATACAAAAACTACAGAGCAAGCATGCATAAAAGATAAAAGAAATAGCAAGACAGAAAATGTGCTTTTCAACAGAATATATAAAATCTCAAAAAGAAAACATTCATAATATATAAAGATTCTACAAATAAGGAAGAAATACATTAGAGATATCTTCCAGGACCACAAAGGAGAGAAACCTACTCTTGTGTATCAAAACCAAATGCTGGTATTATTATTTCCTTTAATTTTCTCCTTCGTCTGGCAGAGCATTTATTTGGTAAGGCATGCTGATTATATTTTTAAATAATTTTATCCATGGCACAATTATTTTGTTTCATGTTTATTAAATTCATATAAAAATTCCTGAGGGAGCATTTGTTTGAACCAATGCACATATTTTATAAGTTGAAAATGTCCAATCAGTATGACTATTTCAGATAACTCTTGTATTTGGTAAAAAAAAAAGGGTAGAATACACAAAAATAGAGAAAGAAGTGTAGTATTAAAATCAGAAGTAAGATTAAGTCTGGCCAAGCCGCACTGTCTTCAAAGCTAAATAGGTCCTTTGTTATGACTAGGACCCTATTTGTTGATCACAGAAATCATTTATCATAAGAAACCAAGTTAGAGTAAAGAAATCAATTAGCAAATAGAAAAGTGTAAATCAAATCACTGATCAAAAGGAACTGAATGGAGATCAAAGAAATGATTTTATATACTACTAATATTCTTTTTTCTTTTAAATAGTTATATCTTATCTTTCTATAGGATATATTTAATACTGCTTTGCCAGTTCTGGTTGCAAAAAATTTAACTTATGTAAAACTCATAGTTTTACAACTATCAAGCCTCAAATACCATCAGTTCTGTGGTTTGTTTATCTATATGAGAATTGTGCAGAGACCAATGTGTTGCAGAAGCTAAGAATTATGTTTAACACTTGTCTTAATATATTTCTCTTATTGCAGCTTCCCAAGTTACAAAAGGATTTTGAGAAAGAAAACAAAAATGGCTGAGAATATAATGACTTCTACATGATAAATACAAATAAATTATTCATTACAAAAAACCAAGAGCGAAACACCATGAAGTAACAAGCAATTTTTATTGCATGTCTTGGTATTTACTAATTTTAACTTTCTATAACACAATTCTAAATGGAAAGAGAGAATGGTGATCAAAAATCTTTCCCTTCTCCCCATCCTATTTTAAGTTGTTCTATACTTAGCTAAAGTTAGTAAATATAAAAGTAATAAAAAGAACTCATTGTAAGTTTTAAGAGTATAAAATTAGCACAATGTAAAGAAACTCACTGTTAAACTCATGGTCATCAAACTGTTTCTACTAGGTCAGGGGTCATATGTTAACAAAAACTAAGTGTTGAGTTTGTTAATCTTCACATGTTACTCCTTTTGGCAACCCTTCAATTGGAAAAGAGGCAGCTTACTCAAAAGGGACTGAGAAGGCATTTTAGATAAGGTACACATGTCGAGAATGAAGGAGTTTTCATTACATATCTGAGTTCCTTAAATTTAAATTTACATTGCAATTCAATCAGCACAATGGCTTCCAAATTTATTCCTCCACCTATCTTAAATACAGATAAATACAACACTTGGAAAAAAGAAATGCAAGTCTGGCAACTTGCTACTTGCATTGACAAACCTCACCACACATCCATAGTATTTTTATCCCTGGAAGGAAAAGCCAGAGAGGCCATATTGGAACTGGACATTACATACCAATGATGGAATGGAAAAATTATATGAAAAGTTGGATACGCTCTTTTTAAAGGACGTTAACCAGTCAGCTTTTATGACATATGATTCGTTCAAACAGTATCAACAATAAAAGGACATGTCAATAGACGACTACCTTATTAACTTTGACGATCATGTCACAAAGTTAAAGGACCACAACATGCAATTGCCAGAGCCGGTATTTGCCTACAGAGCATTGAAATGTGCAAATTTGACACCTGAGAATGAGCAACAAGTAAAAGCAACCATTGGCAAATTAACACTGTCCACAATGTCTAAACAACTTTAAAAAAATTATGCGCAGACAGTTTTCCAATGCTTTGTCCACAAATTCTCCACCATTTGTGATAATGAGAGATATGGATTGTGCCTACAATGAAAACAGCCAAGAAGACATTAATAAAGTATATTACGGTTGCTTGTCAAACCGGCATCCTTCTTGGTTTTCCAGTTGTTGAGGTAACAGAGACAGAAGAGGACATAGGAACAAAATTTCCATATCTTCTAACAAAAGTTAAGGCTCATTTGAACCCAAAGGCAATACAATCAAATACTTCACATGTAGCTGCAAATTCCACTGGAGTTACAATTGTCCGTACACTGATAGCACTAGTAATAACCAGGATGGGAGTTAAAAGGACAACTACATATCAGTAACCAACATTGTACTGATGAGTTAGCAAAAGCAGAAAGACAATGGTCAAACATTTTTGGGTAAGAAACTTGGTTCAGCAGTCTTAGACAGTGGTCCCTCTGCCACTAATTGTGGGACTAAATGGTTTGAATGTTTTCCAGACTCTCCAGCGATTCCTAGTTTTTCCTAGTTTTTTTTTTTTTTGGTCGTTCCTAGTTCTTCACAAAACCTTCCTAGTATTCCTAGTTTTTTATTCTCAAAAAAATGGAAAAAAAATTGTAATCCATTTCTAAAATGTGTTTGAAGTATTTTGCAGAATGGAATCATAAGATGTTAAGATTAAATACAGACCTATAAACTATAGATCTTAAAAGTATTTGGGCATAAAACATGAAGATTTATTAACAATTTGGGTTTAAAAACTGAAAATATATATTCTTTATAAATGAGTGTGGGGCTTCGCCTATTCTATTTGGTAACCCTCTGTTTTGCTTTGCTGTGATCAGTGACTGAAAATCAACTTAAGAATTGTTATAACCTATAGTTACTGTAGCATAATACCAATCCTATTTTAGTGTTAACATGTAATCCCCCTTTAAGTAATAATATACATCATCGTTCTGCTTGGCTTGCATGTTTAATATATGATATTGTATAAATATGTAACCCTTTCATACTATGCTTGCTTTAAAACCACTTTCTTATCTTTGTTATCTTTCTTTTCAGAAACGAAGTAGTTTGCTTAGCTATCAACATTACTAATCATGCCTAGTGGAAAAAACAAATTTAACCATGCTTGGCTTAGTAAACTTGACAATAATGGCCAACAGCTGTCCAAATGATGTAAAGAGAATTCTTCAAACAGCTTTTCCGGCTTTTGTGTACTCCTACATATCCTGTGAACGTATTGCTTGACTATTCAAGGCAATGTTTCCAGGAACCATCTCTGACAAGTTCACCATGAGCAAATCAAAGGTATCATACCTGATATCAGATGGACTTGGACCATACTTTCAAAAAGAGATCACTGCAAAAATAAGAGCAGCACAATGTCCTTTCACAATCCAATTTGAGAAAACCAGCAATGCTCAACACAAGAAATGATATGCTTCTTCGATTTTGGAATGAACAAAAAGGTGGAGTAAGTACCATGTTTCTGAAAAGCCTTATGCTTGGACATGCTAAAGCAGAGACTGTGAGTAGTGATTATAGATGCTGTGACAGAAGATGCATTTGAAATGCCATTAGCTCAGCTGATATCCTTAGGTAGCAATGTTCCAAATGTTAATAAAACAATATGAAAAGCTGTACAAAGTTATCTGAAAATAGCTGAATTGCCAGGACTGATACCTTTTGTGCCATGCACACTGCACACAGTGCATAACTCTTTCAGGAAAGGACTTCATGTTTATGGAGAAAATGCTGAAAAACTAGCAATTGATATTTTGCAGTGGTTTAAGATGCACATCTGTCAAAGGGAGGACTACATCCTTACTCTAGAGGATCTTGGTCTAAATGAAGAGTTCTTCATACGGCATGTACAGTGTCAGTGGTTGACCCTTGTACCAGCATTGGAATGTCTTCTCAAACATTGGAAACCTCTTCGTAACAGATCTTCCTAAGAAGAGTACAGATGATCACACCAATGCACACCAGTTACCAAAGGATATGCCAGTTCCTCTCCAGCAAAGAGTGCCTTTCACAGGTTCAGTTCCTGGTATGTGTTGAGCCTTTGTTTGATCCTTTTCTTAAGCCATCCTGGGTATGACGTTAAACTGCATCCGAGTCCTGGGTAAGACGATAAACTACATCCAACAGCAAGGCCTCTGATCAGGGGGTTTTGAGGAGCATGGAACAACCTCTTAACTGCTGATGTTCCCAGGTCCACCCTGACCCAGGGACGTAGCACCTGTTAGGGTCCCAGCTATGGGCAAATAGTGAAATCCCAAGGTGTGTCCACGTCCTGGGTATGATGATAAACTACATCCGCATCCTGGGTATGACGATAAACTACATCCGCGTCCTGGGTATGACAATAAACTACATCCGCATCCTGGGTATGACGATAAACTACGTCCAACCAAAAGGCCGTCGATCTGATCAATCGACTGGTCATGTCATGCCCCATCACATCTAACCTATCCCAAAACAACTACAACTTACAATTAACTTTCCCACCCAAACCCTACACTAAATATACTAACACCTTACCCCTAAAATGTGATGGAAAGCGGTGGCTTAGGGTCAATCAGTAGAAAAAAAATTTAAACAATGATGTTGCCAGCTATACATTTTTGAAACAATGATGTTGCCAGGGATACATTTTTGAAACAATGATGTTGCCAACTACACTTTTTTGAAACGATGATGTTGCCAGTCATACGTTTTTGAAACAATGATGTTACCAGCTATACGTTTTTGAAACAATGACGTTGCCAGCTATACGTTTTTGAAACAATGACGTTGCCAGCTATACGTTTTTGAAACAATGATGTTGCCAGCTATACGTTTTTGATATATCTAGTAAATACTGGATCTGGCATTAAATAACCCATAGTGGTTGATATGCCATAAAACCCCAAACAAACAAACAAACCTTTTCTTAAGAAATTCCAGAAAGAAGAGCCAATGTTCCATCTCCTGTAAGAAGAGTCATCAACATTGTTGAAAACCTTCCTCAACAGATTTGTTAAGAATGATGTAATTGGGAACAGAACAGGACGAAAGCTTCCAAGACATTGATGTTTTTGACAACCAGAATTTAGTCAAAATCGAAGACATGGAAATAGGTGCAGACACTGAGAAGACCTTAGGAGCTCTTGATGATTGCAAACAGAAGGTGGAACTGTATGATATAAGAAAATTCTACCAATCGGTCAGCGCCTATTTCCAGATAAAACTACCCCTGAATGACATAATCATCAGACGTGCTCAATGTCTTCATCCTGAGGTTAAGGACCAAGACAAAGCCCAACAGCTCCTCAGAGAACTCTGCTCAGCATTGCCATCCATAGAAGATTCCATTGTTTCAAAGATCATTGATGGATGGAAACTATACAGGTCAGAGCAAGTGGATGAAAGTGGGATGTACAACAAGGATGGCCAATTGATCAGGATAGATCACTACTGGAATGTCATTTTCAGCTTAAAGAATGCTAGTGGGGAGATCAAGTATGCTAATTTGAAGAGAGTTGAGATGACCTGTCTCTGCATTTCAAATGGGAATGCTGATGTAGAAAGGAGCCTTTCTGTGAACAAGAAGTTGGTCACTCCTGAGAGATGTCAGATGAGTCAGTTAATGGACTGAAACTCACAAGAGATGCTGTCAGTATGTTCCAGCATGTCACAGACATCCCCATAACCAACGCCCTTCTGACTGCAGTAAGACAAGCCCACCAAAAGTATGAAACAAGGTGAGAAGCTGAAAGGAAAGAGGAGGCATTGCTGGAGAGGAAGAAAAAGGAAACTGCTCTCCAGAAACGGGAAAAAAAAGAAAGCCCCGAACGACCCTACACTGTCAGGCAGGACATTCAAGATATGTGGTTCAGACCTCCGCATATACATCCCATCTTGGTGCCTTGGCGAGTTTAACGGTTTACAGCTCATTCCCAAAACTCACACACCACAAAACGCCTGCACCCACAAGCCCGTCACCAACGCATTCTTCGCCTATCACTCTACCACCACCATCCCCACTGGGAGAATCTGCAACCACCTCAGCATCGCAAATGAACAACAAAAGTACAACGCCCTGGCAAAGATCATCAGCACCCTCCAGTCACCCACTCAAGCAAACGCCATATCGATCCTGACGACCACCGAGCTACGCTTTTCAAAAAACATTTGCACCAATTTTTTCTAGAACCAGGCACCCCCGTTTTGATGATAAGAGACAGTAAATACTCTCCAAGATTGGTTGTATCATACAAACTACAGGCACATAAGGGCAACAACTACTCAGGTGTTACCCATATGTGAGAACTCCTTTCCAGCTACTGGTGGTAATTCAAAAACTGCGACATCAAGGCCTATGTCGATTCTTGCGACACGTGTGCTAAGTGCAAGGGCAACTACGGTAGACGTACCCACTGGCTCATTGGCCACTGCAAACGAGGAAAGAGACCATTCGATCTTGTCTTTATAGACTTTGTCACAATGCCCAACTCAAAGGGAAAATGCTACATCCTAACCATCTTGGATAGCTTCAGCCGACACTTTACAGCCATACCATGCGCGAGAGACCGTGCTATCGACGACACCTGCAGATTGTACCAGTTCTTCCTTCAACACAGAGATTACACGCATAGCATCCTCTGATCGAGGCACACACTTCACTGGAGAAGTCTATTGACAATTCTATAACCAGATGTCAATCACGCAAGAACTTCACTGTCCTTGGCGCCCGCAAAGCTTAGGAAATATCGAGAGACAACATCGCACGATGAAGAATGCACTTTATATGTTATATGAAGACAGGAACTGTGAATGGACAGACGTTCTAGAATCTGTCGTTTTGTCCATGAATGCCACAACCAACAGCGCCACCGGTGTCTCCCCGCACTATGCCATTACTGGTCGTCACCCCAACATCGGCCTACCTACACTACACAGAAAAGAAATCGCAAGTGACAATCCTGGAGCATATAGAATGCAAATTAATGCCCTGCTAAAGCAGGTTCACCACCACGTCACCCTAGCCAACGGCGAAGCTGACCACAAACTTGAGACTAACTTAAATCGCCTGACATACAAGGACCCAATACAAGTAGGCGACAAGGTTTTACTTCACCAGCCACACTCAACTGTTGCCCAATCCTCTCATCTGCCCTGGATAGGAAATTACACCATTATAAAAACGAACAATATGATGTATCAGGTGCAAAACGATAACGGTGATACAATCTGGATTCACCGTGCACATATCTGACGACTGACTCCATGTCCAACACATCTATCTAATACAATCCCTCTGCCTCCACCATGTAACAGTCACCAGGATAATTTTCCCCCACATCCCTCTGGGACACATAATTCAGCAAACAACTCCATACCAAAACAAATGCCAATAAGAAGAACACGAGGACAACTTCCCACACGCTTCAGAGACTTTATCATGAATTAATCACCCAAATATACACGAATAGCGCTCACTGTAAATCAGACCAAGATCTGGGGGAGCCTTGTTATGAAATAAAATAAGACATATCTCAGCTGATTTGCAGGCAAATAAACTAACATACTTAAGAGCGAGAGTCGGATGTGAATGGGACAAGACCCCGTCACAAAATGACCATTATCATCATTTATGCATAGGCCCGATATTTCAAAGTGCTTCTATTTTTCAACCAATAAAAATGCTTCCCTCCTAATTATACTCGCGTCATTTTTCGAGCCCGTTAAGCCATAAAATAACGCCATAAAAAGTGTCACATCGGGAATTACAAAGCAGTCAATGGGAGGCCGGGAAAGAGATCTGTCACGGTCAGTCTGGGCAGTCAGCGCGCCAATCAGTGGGAACTACTATGAGAGATCAACCCGGATCGGCAGCCGAATTATGAACTATACCACAATTTAGCTGTCCCAACACCACAGGTTCCTATTGAAATAAATCACATAAATCTATTTCTGCTGTTGTCGTATTTCTGTCTGGCAACCATACGCTTGTCTATAACATCATGAAGCACAGAGGCCAGGACATCTTGAAGCATTATAATGGAATGACGAACACTTTTGGCTGAACTTTGAGTATGGAGTATCAGAATGGCAAACATGTGCGGTTGAGCAAACAAGAGAAGACAAAAACACTTCTTACAATGAGGAAAATATAATGATTTCCTCCTCAAATAATGATCTGGAAAAGGCAAGAAAGAAGGAGCTCCAAAATTGGATTGAAAATAAAGCATGCATACAAATTCTTGGCCAAAGTAAACCCAAGATAACCACAAGATGGGTTTATGCTTATAAAAGTTCTAATAGTAAATAGATTTGTAAAACTAGACTTGTAGCTCGAGGTTTCTAGATCAAAGATGCTTGCAATATAAGAAATGATTCTCCCATCTGCTCTCAAGAAGGTCTATGCATAACATTGGCATCTAACCATCGGATGTGTAAATCCATGGACATAAAAAACACATTTCTACAGAGTAAATAGACTAATTGGTTTATTGAGATCCTCTGAAAGAGGCCAATGTACCTACAGGTTACATGTGGAAGCTCTCTACATGTGTATATGGTCTGACTGATGCTTCAAGATCCTAGTATTTGACACTCAAGGATGAATTAATTAAATTAGGAGTGGGAGTTTCAAAATATAACCTGGCAATATTTACATAGCATTTTGTAAACAAACTGCAGGGTATAATTGCTGTCCATGTTGATGATTTCTGCTTTGCAGGAATCATCAACATGGGCAGCAACAGAAGTCTTTCAGACCAGAGTTATAAACAAAATCTGTCATCTAGTTGAAGTCAAATCTGAAGACGTTGCTGAATTCAAATATATAGGATTAAAGATAAAAATAATTGGAGATTATATCAACCTAGGACAGAATGAATATGAATATAAAAAAGTTAAAATGTATCCCAGTAGAAGTAGGCAGAAATTTGAAAGACATTATATCAACAACAGTAGTAACAGAGACATGGGAGCTGATTGGTCAACTTAATTGGCTAGCCACTCAGACCAGGCCTGATCTAAGTTATGATGTGAATGCATTAAATTCTGTATTAAAACAAAAAAATGTAGAATGTATAAAGCAAGCAAACAGAGTAGTCATGAAAGCAAAAAAGAAAAAATCACAGATAGACATTCCAGATTTAGAAAACCTAAAACACTTTAAAATTATTGCCTATCATGATGCCTCTTTTGCCAATTTGATTGATGGTGGATCACAAGGAGGGTATATACTCTTTTTGGTAGGAAGAACCAATAGATATATGCCCATTTCTTGGCAATCAAACCATAGGAGAATCATCAAAAGTACTCTAGCAGCCAAAACATTAGCCATGATTGATGCATCAGAAGCATGTCTTTTTTTATAGGAAATTTTTATTAGAACTGTTGCAACTTGAAGATAATAATTAAAATATACAAATTATATGTAAAACTGACATTTCCTGTCTCTATGATATGGTACATTCATCCACACAAATTTTGGATAAGAGACATTCAGAAATGGATATTTTGTGAGAATTCATAGATAGAAAAGAAATTGCCAAAAGCTCTTGGATATCAACTGATGTACAAACTGTGGACTCATTGACAAAAAAAAAACGAGTTCCGTCTTTTAAGATTCTTGGGTTCATATCAGAGCCTAAGGAAATCTCTATTTAATGAATTTACATTCTCTTATATATTTTTTTTGCAGATTAATAAATAAATATATATATATATATATATATATATATATATATATATATATATATACGCATCTGATGCTGAAAAAGAAAAAAGGGGAAGAACTGTTAATCTTCATAAGTCGCTCCCATTGGTAACTCTTTAACCAGAAAAGGGGCAGCTTACACAGAAGGGGCTGAGTGGCCATTTCAGATAGGATATGTGGAGAACAAAGGAGTCAATAAAACATTCTCTTTCCATTACTTGTCCGAGTTCCTTGAATTTAAATTTACAGAGTTGGTTAGGAAAATAGACAAAAAAGAGTGAAACAAAACAAGATAGAAATATTTATTCTATCAGGAACATTTTTTGTATAAAAAAAATTTCAAAGAATGTTCTTAAAAATCTCTGAAAATAATGAAAGAAAAGTTGAACTCACTCTGCTGATTAATTAGCAAGCAAGTGGGGTGTACTGTATGTGTCATGTGTGTCTATTGTACAAAGTGCTAACTTTAGTGTCTCTTCCTGATGTTAGCCTGCAGCAAAAGAAAACTAGCCTCTTCAGGTTCACAGTACACATGCTCCTTATTTTTTCCTTTTATACATGCCCCAAAACTGAAAGGTGGGGGGGGGTGTACTTACACTGATAGTGTTTTTAACATATGTGTGTCTGACAAGAAGTTTTAATGTCTGCTATAAGAGTTTGCTTGCTTTGAAAATCAGCATTCAAAAGTTCTGGCTTAAGCTTCCTAAGATTGAACTCAGACAACCAGTACCATTGACAGAATACACAACTACTGCTCACACTTATCAAATAGTATTTCTTTCTGTAAAGAAGCTAATACCATCAATATATAGCAACACTCTGTCCACCAAATGTCTGTAACTCATCAGATGTTTAAAAAAGAAAATTAATACCATAAGTAATAGATATTCTTACTTTTCAAAATATTAAAATACTAATATATCAGTATTATATCATTGCTATGCAGAGTTCTTTTTGGAGTCTGCTGGCTAACATATTCAAAGTTATGACAGTCACATAGAAATTATGTTGTTTTACCTTGTGAGGTTATTTAATCCAGCAAATATAGACACAAAGTTGAATAAACACTACAAAAGTTTTAGGTGTCAACTTTTACACCATAGCAATTTTTATGCCAGCATATACAGTATATAATATATTATTAAATGAAAATAATATTAAATAATATTTACATTATTTGTGCATTCTAATAAATAATCTAATTCCATCATTGGTTAAGTATGATCATATCTCTCAAAACAAGGATAATACTGAGATGATCTGTTGATTTATTTCAGGAATGGTAAAAAACGCAAGTAAGTTTTTTATTTCCTTACTTATTAAAAGAAACCATCTGTTTCTTCTCTTCCTTTTTTGCTTTTTAATGTGGGAGAAGGCCCTATTTAATAGAAATGGCCAGATTTGTTAACTGACGTTAAAATCAAGTCCAACCAGAGAATTTACTTATTACACTTTCTGTCCCCCCTTCTCTCGCTCTCTCTCTCTCTATATATATATATATATACACATATATATAAAAAATGTGTGTGTGTTTGTGTGCATGCTATGTCCCTTCATCAGGGTGTAAGTTTTTCACAGCTTCCTATCTATTATCAGTCTCACCAATACTTTTTCCTTTATCACTCCTCTTTGATTTTGTGAGATTTTTTTCTCCAGCCATTTGCTCAAACTTTTCAAGTATATTATTTACTACTTTCCACTCTTCCTCTTGCTTTTGATGCACTGTGTGTGTGTCAAATTTTCCAAGCCTTTCTTCTCATTATGTGTCTAAAAAATTCCAGTTGTCTCTTTCTGGTTGTAATCAGCAATTTCTTTATAGTTCCGATTCGCCATAAAATTTCCTCGTGGCATGCCCTGTCCATGGCATTCTTAATATTCAGCAGGAAGTGTGATATAATTTCCCTGCAGTGACTACTATAGAGAAGATTAGACATTATATAGCAGTCCATCACTCTCTTCTTTATTTCTAATGTTATTTTCCAATCCCTTAAAAAAATACTTATTTCCTGAAAATTACTTAATTTCACTACAAAAATTTATTGTTGGTAATTTTTATAAAAATGTATACTTTTTTAGTATTTTATTACTGGTAAAAAATGCATATTTGGTAATTTTCTATAAAACTGTGCTATTGATTTTTGTTTGAGTTTCGCTATTTGCTCATAGCTGGGACCCTAACAGGTATTACACCCCCCCCCAAGTCATGGTGGGCCTAGGAACAACAGCATTTAAAAGGTGATTCCATGCTCCTCAAAACCTCCAATCTCCCAATTGGAGGCCTTACTGCCGGATGTAGTTTATCATCATATCCAGGATGGCTTGGAAAAGTCTTTCCTTGGTGATTCATCTCAGCAGAAGTGTGTGCTCATTCATTGGGGTCTCCCCATGTAAGTTTGTATCTCATCCTCATTGTTATTGTAATATCCTTAAAGATAATATGAAGAAGATATTTGACTTTCAATAGCTTTATTGTAATATATAATACGACTGTTCTACAGTGGTGGTAATAAGGATAAGACACCCCATGAAATTGTTAATAATTTTCTTATTACTGCACAAATTCCTTTGAAAATTTATGTGTGATACCTAGATCTGATGCTATTAGTATACATATTCAATTTTATAACAACTTTCCACCGAAAAAAGTTAAGAAAAATACATTTTCAAAGGTGGAAATAAGCAAAAGACAGTTTTGAAAATTTGTATTTAACAGAAAAATTGTACAAAATTCAATATTTACATTTATTCCCTTTCAATTGTAATACTTCAACATACCTGTTTTGCATTGAATCAATAAGTTTTCTGAGAGTTTCAGATGGAATTTCATTCCAATACTGTTTAATACAAGATTTTAAAGTTTCTCTATCTTCAAATTGACGTTTATTTTTGTATACTCTTCTTGACAAAATTCCACACAAATTTTTTATTGGATTTAAATCTGGAGACTTAGTGGGCCAGTCCAAAACTTCAATATTTTTGTTTTAAACCAATCTTTCGTGAGCTTAGAAGTGTGTATGGCTGATTTGTCCTGTTCAAAAATGGCATTATTGGTGTCTAGATGATTCATAAATGGGACAAGACTTTTTTCCAACACATTGATACATCGAGCAGAGTTTTGTTTCCCTTCCATCACTACTAAATCAGCCTTTCCAGACGCAGAAAAAGTTCCTCAAACCATAACAGATCCTCCTCCAAATGTTCTTTTTGAAAACAGTTGCTTCTCCTTTCTTAAATCATGACAATAACACTGGTAGCCATCAGACCCATCCAAATTAAACTTTTTCTCATCAGAAAGCACCACGGTTTCCCATTTCACCTTTGTCCATGTTACTTTTTTCTTTAGCCAATCTACGCGCATCTTCTTGTATTTAGCAATTAAAGCAGGGGCTGTCTTCCTATTTTAATACACAAGATCTGGTGATTCATGGAGAAGTTAATGAAATCTTCTTGGAGTGATGGGTAAATTCTGAGATTTTTGCAGATCTCTTGAGCTTGATTGTCCTTTAGAAGCTTCTAGAAAAAGTCAAAGTCAGGCTGCATTTGTAATTTTAGGTGGACAACCTGGACGTTTTCTGGTGCCATACAATTCAGTGTCCTTTAGATAATTTCTCACAACTGTTCGGGGCCTCAATAGTTCTCTTGCAATGAAACTTATAGATTTTCCTTCCAGTTTATAGGCAGAAATTTGCCCTTTTTCATTTTCATTAAGGCCAGGGGAGGGGTATGTCTAGGCATTTTGCAGTAACTTTATTCAATTATGAAATGTTTAAATAGGACTCATGTGGCTTAAAATCATGATAAGAGTCTTTTTATAATCTGCACATGCACTTATTCTTCCTTTGGCATTCTGAAGTAAACCAGATATGCAAATTTTCAGAATTGTCATAATTATTTCCACTCTCGAAAACAAAGTTTTGTTAATAACATTTTTTTGGTGGAAAGTTGTTATAAAATCAAATATGTATACTAATACCCATTGGATCTAGATACCACACAAATCTTCAGAGGAATTTGTGCAGTAATAAGAAAATTATTAACAATTTCATGAGGTGTCATACTTATTTCCACCACTGTATTTGCTTCTATTTTTTGTTCTCTCTCTCTCTCTCTTACTGCACTGCCATCAACACACCTTCCTGTTTCTGCTATCTGATTGACAAGGAATGGAAACCCTATGTTATCACAAGTAAAAAAAAAACTCAACAATTCAGTGAACTAAAGTATAACAGGTTAGATTACAAACAGAAATCACACAAATTCTAGTTTGAAATTATCTTCTGCAACTTGGCCTGGACTAAAACAAGTCTTAGTATCAAACAGATACAACACATACAAAGCATTCAATTAAATTTGATGACTAAGTTTTAACATGTACTAGCCAAGAAGTATAACAAAGTTGGAAGTGTTACAGCTGGCAATATGATGTGACAAATGGTCATGAATCAATAGTTGGATCAATAATTATTGTTAATGATCATCATATGACTGTTCAGCATAACAACAATTCAGTAGTGAGTTTTTAGGTCTATTGTCAAGTTCTTTCTTCAAAAGTTTAATTTAGACAGCTTATATTTTATTCAATAATCCTGTAGATATTGTAATATTTCCATGTAGGGTTTTTCTTTATGAAAGACAAGGAGATCCATTTGGCAGTTTTTATTCACACATTCAAAAATGCATAATGTCCATGTCTTGCAGTGAGCTCTGTTTTTTTTTTTTTTTTTTATTACTGTAACAGATTTTTTCTGTTTTTTTTTTTTATAAATATTTTCATGATTATTATTTAGCTTTCCTCTTTGGTATAAGCACTGTACAAGATTGGCAGCTATGTCTCATAATTTCACTTTTGAAATTGCTAGATATAACCACAACATCTAGGACAATTTCTTCTCTCACACTTTTTGCTTGTAGAAATCTTTTCTGGCTTCTTGCTTACTTGCTTTCCTGTAAAACTATGATCTTCAAAAAATTGAAGGTATCGTCATCTGTCTTTTTGAATCTTTTATTTTCCTTTCTCTTCAATAACATTTTCTCATATTCTCAGTAACCCTCTTATGTTTTGGTGGCTTTATCGTTTTACTTGGGGTGAAATGACTAAAAAAAAAAGAAAACAAGAAAAAAAAGCTCAATCAAATCGAAATGTTTATTAATCAATAAATATTTCGAAATGAAAAAGAAAACTCTAAAGAATTCAAAGTTATCTCCCTTAGACGTACAAAGCGTGTCTCTTAATATTTTTTTCCTGTTTTTAAATACCATAGCGTAAATCAATCGATGCATTGTTTTAATATTTATTTCTCAAAAATATTTTATCTTTCCTTTTACTTTATCCTTGGTTAAATATTTCTTATCTTTTCATCAGAAAAGTATTTCTTCATAATGAAAAAAATAATCTGATATTGCAAACAATTTGCATTTCATATTGGAAACATTTATCTCAATTAGATTGAAAAAAATATTAGTCCTGCTGAAAAATGTATCACTTATATTTTAATATATAACTCTTATATTAAATTTAATTTTTACAGTAAAAACATGAAACAACAAAAATCATTTTGAATTAAATTTTCATCTTAAAATTGTCACAAAATTACTGAGTATCTTTATCAGAAATAGGTTTTTGAAAATAGTTTTAATTTATTTTGCTTAAAAATTGCATGTTCACAATTTATGAAAAACTATTTCAAGAAATTACTTTAGGCTTGTTAAGATAACATAAAGTAACATAAAAGTTTATTACTGACCCATTAAATCACTTATAGTGATTTCACAATGCAAAACAGCGTCATTTTTATTTGAATCAAAATTATCATAATTTTATTTTCAGATACCTGGAAATTTGTTATATGGTATATTGGTATAATATTTGTTGACATTGGAGTTATGTTGTTCCTGTGGACTTTAAGTTGGGAATTTGTGAACACAGGTATTTTATACATTTATGCATATATCAATGTGTGTGTAACCTAATGATGAGAAAGCCATTTATTATATGCAACAAATATCTCTTCAACCTTGTCAATGCGCTCATTTCTGTGGTGAATATTTATCACAATGATCAAACTTTATACAGTGGAAATATTAGATCAAAAATCAGATAATGTGTTAACTATGAGCATTTATTTTCCAGCCTCATATACATATAGACCTGCATATATTCATATACACTTCATATAGATATATTTATTTCAATAAAAGATTATATGAACATAAAAGAGATCTTTCACAAAACAACACACTCAATGCATTCATTCTAATAAATTTGAACATAATTTCAGTTGAAAAAATGCTGCTTTAATTAAAGGAGAAAGTAATTTACTAAAGCCAAGATCTACAGAAAGTGCATTGACTTCTGAGTTTTCTATGGTAAATTTGCATCCAGTCTTTTAAAACATTTCCCTTTTCTTAAAAACCCTTCTATTGTCATATTGTGGGATATTTAAAAACAATAATGATAAAAACAAAAGTGTTGGAAAATTAAATGAGTTGTTGCATTGAGATAAATCAGGTGCCATATATATCATATATCAGACACATCTTCCTCTCTCTCTCTCTCACTATATATATATATAGAGAGAGAGAGAGTGCTAAAATACCATAAATATACCATAAAACTATATATATATATATATATAAAATATAATATTTTTTAAAAATATGATTCCTTCGCTACATAAGAGTTCTCATGTTTCAAAAACGAGAGCCGAAACCCTCAATACAATTATTGAAATTAAATTGAATTAAGGTATCAAGTCCTGTTTCATCCTCAAGCGAAAATTTAGGAATAAGCTATCTTGTGGTTTGTGCGTGTTTATAAGTATGGTTTTTTGTAACATTAATTACTATGGAAACGGCTGGGGACGGCCATTTTGGTTAGGTGGTCGAAGAGTTAATTCTTATCTATAGATCAGTCACCTTCAGAAAGGTTATGGTGGGGTATCTATTTCAAAGCTCATGGTGGCGGTTGCCGTCTAGTTAGTTTAAAGCGAAAGATATTTCATGGCACGACGGCAAGTCGTTAAGTGTCGAGAGGATTTTGTTTTATTATTATCTATCTATTAATCTCTTTATTTATTTGTTTATTCAAATGGTTATTTCATATACAAACGTGTTGCACTGAACTACAATTTGTTTTTTTGACAACTTCACAAAGGGTTTTTCTATTTAATGAGTGGGCTAACATTTTAAGACTTATTAAACTATGGAATTTATTTATTTATCTATTTTTTTATGTTAATTATTTAATACAAAAATTTGTTGATGTCAGCAAAAAACCATTAACTCCTGCCTATGGTTTAATAACTTTTCATTATTTAGAAACTTAATGATGTGTAGTTTTTCATGTAGGCATAAAGGGCATGGGTCATCCCAGGTCTTACAAGTTCTTGTTCTATTTATTATTTTCCATTTTACTTTTGGTGTTTTATTCGTTTCTTTTAAATGCCAGAAATATTGGGATAGAGATGTCTGATTTCTATTTTGAATATTGTTGAAGAAGCTCTTGTGTTGTCTCCATCTAATTTTAAATTTATTCTTCGTTGACCCAATGTATATCCTATCAGTGTTAGGACTCTCAATGGATGAGATAGTGCATTGGTATACCACGGATTTTGTGGGGCATTTATTTTCTAACGGGCAATCTTTAGGGTTTCTACAATCACATAATTTTTCATTATTTTTGTCTAATTTCAGTTTAGGAGTTTTATTAATACTGTTTTGTCATGCATGTTTTTCCAGGATATTATTATTATGTTTTTTTATGATTCTTTCTAGATTTTCAGTGCAGCTGTAACTTAATTTTAAGGTGTTTTTATTAAAGATCTTGCCAAGTTTGCTATTAGTGGGAAAGTGTTTTTCAATTAAAGCTAGGAACTTATGCCCAAGTTTAGTACTGACCATTTGGTTGAACGGAGGGGTATATCATATGATCTTTCTTTTTCTGTTTTTCTTACTATTGGTACTATTGTTTCTATAGCTTATGTCAGCACTTTTGTATCCACTATTTTTCAGGGCTGTGTTATAAAAATTACTGTGTTGTCGGAATATTTCCTTATTTGCGGAGTTCATGCTAATTCTTTTCTCTATTGATGTGGGTATATGCTTAATTATAGATGGAGGGTGGTTTGACTTAGGGTGTACATACAAGGGATTAGTGTTAGGTTTTCTGTAGAGTGTGTAAATGTTGTTTATTAAGTCTAGAGTTATGTCGAGGAAGTTTACCCTTTATAATTTAGTGTTGTCTATAGTTTTTAGATTTAGTTTTCCGAATTCACTATAAATTTCTAATTTTATCTGTTTTAAAATTTGTAGAGCTCCTCACTACCATGAGCCCGTCGTCTCTGTATAGCTCAATGTCCTTAATGTCTAATTCACGGTGCGCGCTTAGATTGTACAGTATAAATAGACCAACAAGGTCTGAAGATTCTGCAGAGTCCAGAGATCCCATGGTGATGTCAAAATTGTCATTGGTGTTTTTAATCCACTGGTCCCCATTATGGATGAGGACAGATTTCTTGGCACTAAGAATTATGTTTGTTTCTTCCTTAGTTAAGTCAGAATATACTGTAGCAAACCCCAAGGTAGTTGTGAAGAGGTCTTTTGATATTGACTGGTAATAATCCACAAAATCGAACTGGATTAGGGTGCAATCAGGCTTATTGTCAATGTTGGTAAACCAATTAATGACTTCTTTGGTATTCATCCAGAGTGTTAATCCGAGGCGTTTTTTAATTTGGCTAGTGATCCTTTCTAGGATTTTTTTTGCTTATCTTTTCTATGTAGGTTCTAGTTGGGTTTATCATTCTGGTAGTGAGGTTTTCCTCAAAATCTTGTTTGTGGTCCTTAAGAGTGATGTAGCATTCCTTTTCAGCTAATGCTACATCACTCATACATTTCATAATTGATGATATTAATTGATATTATTTTGATAAGAGCTTGTGTACCTCATTTCACAATTGATAATATTAATATTAATTTGATAATATATTGTGTACTTTATTTCATAATTGATATTATTTTGGTAAAATGTGTAACTCATTTGATAATTGATAATATATTAAATGTTTACAATTTTAAGATTTGTAAAAATTAACTTCAATCAAAAAATCTTTTTTTTTTTTTTCAGTTTTTCTCCCATTTTTCTTGTTGTTGGTTATCAAAGATATCACTATAATTCTTATTGGCTTGTATATTAAAAAAAATGGTAAGTAAAAATTTTAATATTAAGACTAAAAAAAATTTTTAATTTTCCTAATTTGGTTCTATTATCATCTTGTGCTAAAGTAGAAATAATGATGAAAGTCTTTACAAATAATTACATTTTAAAATTCAGATATATTTATTTTACAAATGTTAATAATATGAAGTTATCTGAATTTGTTAAATTAAATATTGTCAATTATTATGAATTTTTTTATGAGTATTGCAGGCTCTCTGGCGATTTCTAGTTTTTCATAGTTTTTTTTGGTCATTCCTAGTTTTTCACAAAACCTTCCTAGTATTCCTAGTTTTTTATTCTCAAAAAAATGAAAAAAAAAAATTGTAATCCATTTCTAAAATGTGTTTGAAGTTTTTTGCAGAATGGAATCATAAGATGTTAAGATTACATATAGACCTATAAACTATAGATCTTAAAAGTATTTAGGCATAAAACTTGAAGATTTATTAGCAATTTTGGGTTAAAAACTGTATTCTTTACAAAAGAGTTGGGGGCTTCGCTTATTCTATTTGGTAACCCTCTGTTTTGCTTTGCTGTGATCAGTGACTGAAAATCAACTTAAGAGTTGTTATAACCTATAGTTACTGTAGCATAGCTTTGGTGGTGAAAATGCTTTTGCTTGTGTACTCGTCTGTGTCCTGTTTGCATGATACCAATCCTATTTTAGTGTTAACATGTAATCCCCCTTTAAGTAATAATATACATCATCGTTCTGCTTGACTTGCATGTTTAATATATGATATTGTATAAATATCTAACCCTTTCATACTATGCTTGCTTTAAAACCACTTTCTTATCAAAGTAGTTTGCTTAGCTATCAAGATTACTAATCATGTCTAGTGGAAAAACCGAATTTAACCATGCTTAGCTTAGTAAACTTAAGAATAATGGCCAACTGCTGTCCAAATGGTGTAAAGAGGATTCTTCAAACATCTTTGCTGGCTTTTGTGTACTGCATAAAAAGAGCATCTCATGTTCAACTACTGAAGCTATACAACTCATTGGTCATGCTGATGGTCAGAGACACAAGGAGAAACTCTCTGATCCCAAGCAGAAATTGTTGATGCCAACCTGTCAAGTGGCCAGTACCAGCAAGCAAGGAGGGGGAGATGTGGAACAAAAAATGTATCTTCATCCGATGTCTGTCAGTGACCAAGTAACAAAAGCAGAAGCACTGTGGGCAATGCAGGTCGTTGCTGGAGGGTACTCCTACACATCCTGTGAACATATTGCTGGACTATTCAAGGCAATGTTCCCAGGAACCATCTCTGACAAGTTCACCATGAGCAAATCAAAGGTATCATACCTGATATCAGATGGACTTGGACCATACTTTTGAAAAGAGACCACTGCAAAAATAAGAGCAGCACAATGTCCTTTCACAATCCAATTTGACAAAACCAGCAATGCTCAACACAAGAAATGATATGCTTGTTCGATTTTGGAATGAACAAAAAGGTGGAGTAAGTACCATGTTTCTGAAAAGCCTTATGTTTTAACATTCTAAAGCAGAGACCGTGAGTAGTGTGATTATAGATGCTGTGACAGAAGATGGATTTGAAATGCCATTAGCTCAGCTGATATCCTTAGGTAGTGATGGTCCAAATGTTAATAAACAATTTGAAAAGCTGTATAAAGTCACTTGAAAACAGCTGAATTGCCAGGACTGATACCTTTTGTGCCATGCACATGGTGCATAACTCTTTCAGGAAAGGACTTCATGTTTACGGAGAAAATGCTGAACAACTAGCAATTGATATTTTCCAGTGGTTTAAGATGCACATCTGTCAAAGGGAGGACTACATCCTTACTCTAGAGGATCTTGGTCTAAATGAAGAGTTCTTCATTCGGCATGTACAGTGTCAGTGGTTGACCCTTGTACCAGCATTGGAATGTCTTCTCAAACATTGGAAACCTCTTTGTAACAGATCTTCCTAAGAAGAGTACAGAGGATCACACCAATGCACACCAGTTACCAAAGGATATGCCAGTTCCTCTCCAGCAAAGAGTGCCTTGCACAGGTTCAGTTCCTGGTATGTGTTGAGCCTTTGTTTGATCCTTTTCTTAAGAAATTCCAGAAAGAAGAGCCAATGATCCATCTCCTGTATGAAGAGTCATCAACATTGTTGAAAACCTTCCTCAACAGATTTGTTAAGAATGATGTAATTGGGAACAGAACAGGACGAAAGCTTCCAAGACATTGATGTTTTTGACAACCAGAATTTAGTCAAAATCGAAGACATGGAAATAGGTGCAGACACTGAGAAGACCTTAGGAGCTCTTGATGATTGCAAACAGAAGGTGGAACTGTATGATATAAGAAAATTCTACCAATCAGTCATTGCCTATTTCCAGATAAAACTACCCCTGAATGACACAATCATCAGACGTGCTCAATGTCTTCATCCTGAGGTTAAGGACCAAGACAAAGCCCAACAGCTCCTCAGAGAACTCTGCTCAGCATTGCCATCCATAGAAGATTCCATTGTTTCAAAGATCATTGATGGATGGAAACTATACAGGTCAGAGCAAGTGGATGAAAGTGGGATGTACAACAAGGATGGCCAATTGATCAGGATAGATCACTACTGGAATGTCATTTTCAGCTTAAAGAATGCTAGTGGGGAGATCAAGTATGCTAATTTGAAGAGAGTTGTAATGACCTCTCTCTGCATTTCACATGGGAATGCTGATGTAGAAAGGAGCCTTTCTGTGAACAAGAAGTTGGTCACTCCTAAGAGATGTTGTTTGTCAGATAAGTCAGTTAATGGACTGAAACTCACAAGAGATGCTGTCAGCATGTTAGAGCATGTCACAGACATCCCCATAACCAAGGACCTTCTGGTTGCAGTGAGACAAGCCCACCAAAAGTATGAAACAAAGCGAGAAGCTGAAAGGAAAGAGGAGGCATTGCTGGAGAGGAAGAAAAAGGAAGCTGCCCTCCAGAAACAGGAAGAAAAAGAAAGGATTGAAAAACAGCAGCAAACCAAATGAATGCTTGATGAAAAGGAGAAAGATGTTAAGAAGAGTGAATTGGAACTGAAGACAGAAATGGAGAAGACGAATCAGATCTTGGAAGAATCCAATTTAAGATTATCTGAAGCTATAAAGTCTACAAATTTCAAAGAAATGAATATTAGTCAGGGTCTGTTGGATGTTGCAATGGCAAATCTTCAGAAGATAATAGCTGCTATTAGCAAATGCATTGAAGATAGAAATGACATTGGAAAGAAGCCATTGCGATTGATAAACTCATTTATGAAGAAATAAAAAGGACTGTTAAACTACCCCTTCAACTGTAATGCTTGATGCTTTATATGTACCTGTTCATTTTATGTTTTGCAAAGTACATGTTTATGTTTAATATACTTGTCTCCTTATGTTTAATTTTATGATTATGGAACTGTGTTCAATAATAGTTTTTTATTAAACCTGAAGTAATGTATACTTATCATTATAAAAGGAATATGGCCCTGCTTCTATTTGTTTGAAATATTCAATCTTTGACTTAATAGAGTAATGTCACATGAAAATGGAAATATATTTCATTAATATGTCACTGGATTTTTATCATACCCTATATTGTTTTGTATAAAGATTTTGTTCTTTGCCTATATTTTAAAATAAACCTTTCAAATTGGGTCAGTGTTGCTGAATTAGAGCTGAAAAAGAATGTGTTATGTCCGCAGGACATCTGTATGATTGTCGTAATTAATATCATCTAAAAGGTAAAAGCATGTTTAGCTGAAAAATTCCTAGTTTCGGTTCAAATTTCCTACTTTTTCCTCGTCTTTTCCTAGTTTCTCATTGAAAAATTTCTATTTTTATTTGCTAGTTTTTCAATATTCTTGGCTGGAGAGCCTGGTATTGTTTTCATCTTATGTTACTTGTTTAAATGTTATAGTAATAATAGATGCAATGGTTGGGATTCAATTACTTATATATATAAATATATATATATATATATATATATATATATATATATATATAATATATATATATATAATATATATATATATTAAAAAATATACATAATACCCTATATCAAGAGCACAACTCAGATTCATGCCATTTGCAATCTTCAGGTGCAATGTTTGGGTTTACACCATTTGTTTAATACTTCTGTTTATCGTGAGATATTTTATTGTTAGAGTGGATTATTATTGTTGTTAAGTGTTTAAATGAATTGTACTTTAATTTTGGATTTGAATTTAGGCCCAGATTAACATTAAGGTTGAAAATAAGAATTATAAATTTAAATTTAAAACAGACACTATCATAAAAAAATGTTTGTACTTTACTATACAATTATTGTTACTATTATTATTAGATTCTAAAAAAACTTTTTGATGTGTGTGTGTGTGTGTGTGTGTGTGTGTGTACACACACACACACATATATATCCACGGAATTTAGTGGAATGTTCTCAGTATCCATGATAGAGCTATTTTTAGTCTTATATTTAGCATAATGGGGATTATTAGATTTCTAAAAAAATTTTTATTAAATTAAATGGACCTAAAACTATATATATATAAAAATATGTTGTATTAAGATAGATTGGATTTATGTTTTATACTTAAAATTAACGGGGATTAAAGATTCTATTTTATATTTACAATAAACAGGGATTAATTGAATTTTTTTAAAAATTTTGTATTAAAATAAACAGACCTAAAAGTATAAAAAAATGTTTGTATATAAAATAGACAGGATTTATATTTTATATATAAATACATTTTTTTGGAATCTTAAAAAAACAATGTAATTTACATACCATCAAATATACTACTTTACACAATGCTCATGGAGATTTTATTATCATTTAAAATGTTTAATGTTTTTTTTCTCCTTACCAAACAAACACTTTCTTTCTATCTTAACCTCTCTTTAGGGACTTTTTCAGAATAAAATCCTTCTAACAAATTAACCACTTTGAATTATACAATATTCATGGAGATTTTATTATGGTTAGATATCTTTAGTGATGTAAGGGTAAGGAAAAGTAAAATAAGAGAACAATTAAGGCATGAAAGGACGATTAATAAAATAACTTATTTTTGCCTCTGCCACGTATAATTAATTTTATGTTATTCATATTTTCTGCTTAAAAATTGTCTTATATGCCAGTATGTATATGGTAATCATTTTTAATTTTTATATTTATGCAACATGTCAGCTGTAAATAAAATCTTACTTTCAGTAACTCTTTCCAGAATCAAAATAAATACTAATCCTGGTTATGGTTGATATATATTGGTGACAGAGGTCAGTGTTCAAACCCAGGTAAAAGTTATAATTTCAAATGTTGATTTTCTAGGCTAGCAGGCTTTCTCCACTTGGAAGATTGGTATAGCACATCCCCATCTTTTGCTTGGCTGTACTTAGATACGCTTCATAGCTATTAGTATTCACTAAGAATACCATATTTTCTTGTGTATAATACGAGAAATTATGAACGAAAATTAAAAGGTAAAAAAGGATTTGTATTATATATTGAAACAGCAAGATTACAAATACACTCAGTTAATATAATGGATAATAAAACACAAAGTAGGCAGGTGTTGCTAACAATTGTTTACAAAAGGTATTTGATATGACAGCAACATATATTCTTTGGGAATCAGCATAATTGAATGTCTTTTGTCTGTTTTACTCACAAGATAAAATTCATTGAGATTTTTTTCTCTTCATTTTTAATAAAAGACAAAGTTTTTTTTATTTTTTACTTTATTAAAGAATCATAATAAAGTCATATCAACCAGAAAAGTATGATAAATTAATTAACACCTTAAAATGCATTACTGGGCATATTTAGTTATTGTTCTAGACAATACATATCACTTGTCTGTAAGCTTTAATATACTTGGTATTTACCCAAGCTCCCTACAAAGCTGGGATGTGGCACAAAGCCTGTTTTTAATGTGGGGCTTTCTGAGCATGTATGCTAGAGAAAAAGTTCCTCATAGACACCACATAAATGTGGTCAAGTGGCTATCTATTTTTCTCCAGATGAGACTCTATCCGTAGGCATAGCCTCATCTGAGTTCCTCTTCACCCGAAAGCAGAGAGCTTTAATATACTATGCATATCAGCAGAGTTCTCCTGAATATATGTGTGCAGGCAAATATATTAATGGGAGAGATGAATCATGCCATATTGTCCCTTTCTTTATTCTTACAGAGGAAAGAAGTCTCTGAATCGACCTTTTCTGTCCGTGAGGCTGTGGTGGGTTGCCAAGGGTGTGATGAGTCTTTTTTTTCGCTAGAACTGGATTTAATCCTGCTGTATTTTCATAATCCTCTACGAGTGGTTTGCTCATCCTCTGAAATATCAGTAGGTGGGTGGGCTTTCTTCTGTGAAATCCATTCATCACCACTTGAGGGACCAGAGCTCAAGGCTTCCTCATAATATTCATAAGGTGACCCTGTTTTTGTTTCTTCATAGTCAGTTGAAGTGTCCAGAGGACAGCACTCGCTTAGGCTTCTGGGTCCCAATTCATTCCCCTGCTGGAGCCAAATCCCTTAGTGAGACTGTGTCTTCCTGTCCATCAGTGTGTCAGTGTCAGTGACACACACATACTGGAGATTAAGGCTGATATTTTCAGAGTGCCTATTGTTTCATATGACTGAGAAGCTAAAATAGGTGGAAAGGTTTCTTATGTTACTGCAACTGTATTGTAATGTTTAGTATTTTGTTCTGTTAAATCTAGTACTCTTGCCTGGTCATAGGCCTGCTGTAATGTTATGCTGCTGTTTTCAAGTATTCTTTGTTGGATATCTGTAGACTGTAGCCTGTTTATGAAAGCATCTCATATTAATTTGGCTTGATATTGTTCTGCTGATACTGAAGAAAATGAACAGTCCTTAATTAGTCTATGGAGGGCAGCATACGCCTTGTAGCCGGTAAATATCTAGAGACCATTTCATTTTTCTTTTTTATGTAGATTCTGTCCAGTATTGTTAATGCCTCTTCGTGAGAAGATGCGTCCACGAAATACTCATAAACTTGTGCTGAGACATATTTGGTGAGATAGTGCAGCTTATTGCAACTTTGGGTTAATAATACGTTTCTCTAGACAGAGTAAATTAGCCATTTTCAAAATGGTTAACAATGAGAGTATATTAAATTGTAGTAAAATTGTTCCAGACAATATGTATCACTTATCTGTAAGCCTTAATATATTCTACATATCAGCAGAGTTCTCCTGAATATATGTGTTCAGGTCAGATCTATTAATGGGGAAGATGGATCATACCACACACATTTCCTTGAAAATAAGTTTTAAATGGAGAAGAAACGTGCAATGGCTAAATATCTTGTTCATTTCTCTTCTTTAATATCGTGAAAAGTTAAATATTTTAGTGAAATATAGATACAACATTGAGATTTTAATGGATAATATTGTCCAACTTAAAAAATATATATATACATAAGGTAGCTGTACTGCAGGGTCATATACTGAAGGGTGTAATTTATTCCCTGTTTTTAGCTTCATAAATACGGGGTCGTATTATACTCAAGAAAATATGGTAACTGGCACATAGCTGCAATGAGGATCAAAATTAATAATCTTCAGTGATCTACAGAATAAGTTTTTTTTTCAATGATCTGCATCAGGGCTTCTCAACCTGGTCAATATCACCCACCAGTGTGTGATTTCAACTGTTGAGTAGGTAATGAGCAACTGAACAGAAAATGATGGGTGATTGTAAATTTAAAAAGGCATTTCAACATATACTTCTTGAAAACAAATATTCAAAGGAGATATGCAAAGAACTTGTATAAAAAAATTGAAAGCTAAATGAAAATAACTGGTTCACATTCCTTGATAAATATCCCCACAAACAAGGAATATTTTGCTATTTTCTATACTTTTCAGAAGGGTCATTAATATTCAAATAGTTCATATAAATATAAATCAGATAAGGGGAGACGAAGAACAACAAAAATATTTGTTAAATTTTTATTAGTTGCTAATAATGTATAGTCTTTTTAATTTTATAATTATGAACAAAAATCATTTAATTTTTTGTGAACACTTGCAATGCTAAACCTAACCATGAAACTTACTTTGACCACAAAACTAAATTATATATAGTCAATGGTCAAGTTTGCTTTCATTTGTTCTTTAATATGGTAGCAGTCAGTTTTATTTGCTGTCTCCCTTTGGTATTTTTTATATTATAAAGTTAGTTTATGAACCAGTAACAAAGAGCTACAAAAGACAGGAAATTGTGGAGAGCCATGATCACCTATGTCTTGAAGGGATATGGTACATAATAAAAGAAAAAACCTTGACCAAAGAATTTTGGTACGATTTTGAATATTTTCTATATACATCGGTTGTGGAAAATTTTTTCTTGTGAAAGTGAATGATGACGCAAAAAAGATTGAAAACCCCAAATCTACAGAATAAGTTTCTTTTACTGTAAATCTACTTACTCACAAATAAAATCTCTTTGCCATCTATAAAAGTGCAAAAGATTTGGTATGTACAAAACTGTCTAAAATTGGTTTTTAATTGTGTGTTCTGCCTTTATTTTTTTCAAAAAGGGAATGCTGGGAATTTTACACATACCTAATTTCTAAAGAATTTTTTCACTCCAAGAAACACTTCAATTTTTGACAGCACATAAGAATAAAATATCTAACATCTCAAAACATTTGAATCAAAGATCTTAAAAAATTTACAGATAAATCATAATTTTTGTATCACAATCATCTTCATCTGATATATTTCTCATTTTATTTTGCTTAAGACAACATTACATCTGATATAACTGTCAACCTTTCTTCAGTGCATGTAAAGGTGTTTTGTCTTTGTTGCTGACTCTTCATTTAGATTGTTGCTTCTAGGTTAGAGGTTGTCATTTGAAGTTGAGACAGTGTTGTGTTGAACAAGAACTAAAAGTATCGAGTTGGTTGAGAAAATAGACAAAGAAAAGAGTGAAACAAAACAAGATAGAAATATTTATTCTATCAGGCATTTTGATTCTTACATATGCTCAAAAATTATTTGCACTGTCAAAAATTTAAAACAAAAATACAGAATGTAAATGTAAGGGTTCACTTACTTTTGCACATCTTGATTTTTATTTTTAATTAATATTTTGATTCCAGCTTGATAAAAGTCTTTGAAAGTGGTTGTAATTCATTTAATAAAGTTTTTTCTTAATGAATATATAAAATTGTAGTTTAAAAACAGTAAAATCGACCTTGCTAACTGAAACGCTCTTCTGTGGCTCATTCGGTAGAAGCACGTCAGGATACAGGTTCGATTCCTGTCGGAGGACACGTATTTTCTATGAAAATTTCTTGGACATTCAGGCCGGTAAATGTCGTTAATACTGTTCGTTATAAACAGAGCATTTACTTAAATATTTGTATCTATAAAAACGTATAAACATAAAAAATGTCTTAAGATATATAGATATATATATATATATATATATATATATATATATATATATATGTGTGTGTGTGTGTGTGTATACACATATATATACATATGGGTATGATAAAAAATATATATATACACACATATACTTAGACATACATATATTTCTTTCTCAGGTGTTATAAATACAGTGCTCAATGAGAGCTATTAAGCATATATATATATATTAGGGAATATACGTAATATCCAAAGTCAATAGCATGACTTTGAGCTTAATGCAATCCTGCAATCTCCAGGTGCTGAATACATTCTGACTGTTATGAGATTTACGTTCTCCTGGTGATGACTTAAAATTGTGTTAAGACTTGTTTATTTAATTAATGTTGCCTAAAATATTATAATTAAATATTTATAATTTATATCATTCAAATTCTTAAGTTCAAAAGTCAAAAAAATTTTTTAAATTATTAATTAAAAATTATTTTAAATGAAAAAAGTACTGTCTAATGGAATAAACTAGTACAGTGTTAATATAATAATAAGTTGAGGCTATATATCTAATATGTTTGGAACCTAGCCTTATACTTACAAAGGTGAAATTACATATACACACATAAATTAATCAAGTACAGTAATATGGGATTATATATATGTATAGACATATAAAAAATATTAATGATGGGTTCTATTAATATTAATAGGTGTTAGATATTATATTAATATTTGTAAAATCTATTTTGAAATCTATCTTAATTGGGGTCAGTGTATTTGAGCAGATATTTAGTTTTGTGGATACATGTAGACATCAATTCTGTTCTCATGCTCAGCAAGTTAGGGTTATTTAATATAATAAGCTTCTCCAACAAACACAAGTTACATCTGTCTACCTTTCCATTGTATGGTTTAGCTTTTGTGATTATCTCCCAAGTAATGGTTGGGTTCTTATAGTTGTCTTTATTTGACATTTGAATTACTACCATGCAAAAAGTTCATTTTCATATGTGGAAATATCTACTCTTTGCTTGAAGAAGGTAGGGAAACCAGAAGCACATGTAGCAGAATTATGGAAAATAGAGTATAATATATATTTTAAAATAAAAAATCCACATTTCAACCAAAAACATTTCTAGTTTATCTTCTTTTTAATATATATACATATATATATATACATACATACATACATATATATATATATATATATATATATATATATATATATATATATATATATATAAATCAAATATAAAAAGACAATGCTAAAATTTAAGCCATAACAGCAATTTGTTTGTATACCATGTAAAATAAGCAAATGAAATAGATAGTAGTGATAGCAATGCTAAAAACTTGATGAGACTTAAATGCTTTTTTATGGAAAGCAAAGGAGTTATATATCACGTCTGGATCAACATTTAAAAATAACAATCCTAGGCAAATATATAGCAATCAGACTTGAAATTTTCTACATGGAAAAATGCTATAATAGACAGAAAAATGACTCTAAATTGGTAACCCAATTATGTGTACTGGGTTCATACGAATATGGTTCTATTGTGCTGCTTTTACTTTATTTAATTACAAACAATCTGACTTTTACTAAGATATAGATGTCAAAACTTCACAAAATAACTGTTTTTCTTTATATACAAATGCCTTATTAGCTGCTTTTAATGTTTGCTTTCATAATTTGTTGCTTTGGGAATCTTGAAGATGCTGTGGATAATTGTTGTTACCAAAATAAAAATAATGTTTCTTCAGATACACACAAACATAGATGATCACCTGACCTTGTATTTTCTATAAAAATTAGTGAAGCTTCATTGTTTTTGTTTTCTGCTGAAAAATAATCAATTTCTATTTATTGTTGCAATGATATTGACATAGAAGGTGTATCTAGAATGAATCCTGTCATTCAATATGCATGAAAAATAACTTGCCTATGAAAATGGAGCCTTAGTCCCTTTCAAAGTACTCATCTTGAGACCTAGCCTATTTAACCCAGCATCCTTTCTTCTTTTGAAAACAGTTTGGAAAATTCACTTTTGCCCACAGCATTTCAATGGCAATTTTGACTTTGGGAAACATCAGAAGGTACAGGGTGCCATTCTAACCTGCAGATGCACTGATTTACCAAAATATCTCTGCTTGATTTGTGAAGAATTTATTCATTCAGTTATTGTAAATGTGAGTCATACACAAAATCACATAATGGCATCTCACACCTGCTGAAAATAGTTACAGTTTCTCTTGTTTGGTTGTCAAGTTGTGTTAAGGACATGAAACTGGCTCTTTAAGGACATTAAAAATGGCTGGAAATATTCTGGACATACCTTGTAGATACATGTTTTACTTTATATATTTGTCTGAACTGTGTCATTTGAAATCCCTTTGAATATCATTAACTAACAGAATATCATTGTTCTTTCTTTCACAATGTGACAAGTAAGAAAAATAGCATACATAAAAAATGAGTAAATGAAAAAAATGTAAGCTTTACAACAATGAGAAAATTCAATTAATTTTGACTTTTTCATTTGCTATTTTAATTAAATATATTATTTTCTAATTAATTTTTCCTGTTTTTACATTTCAACTCTTTTGATAACTCCCGCCTGCTGATCACTTTGAATCAATCGAACATCAACTTATTGCTTGATTTTTAATTGGCTTTAAAAATTTCATATGATATACTGATTTGATGCATTTTCAGAATTTAAACTTTACTGTATTTTATATACATTTATGTTTGCCTTTAATGACAGAGAAGACATTTGGTGAGTGAGGAGTTGGCCACTCTCTCATGACTTTTAAAAAATTGCTACATCCATTGTCAAACCTGACAAGAACCAGAAGTCTTTCATATATTGATTTGAATTAATTTTACATTTCTCAAATTGATTTTAGATGCAAACTTTATATTTACACTTTGAGATTCAAATAAAATCTATATACTGCTATAAATTAAGGAAGTGTATACACTGCTATTAATTTGTTAACATTTATTCTCACGATGTAAAAATTCTCTATTATTTCTATTTCAGGAGGATTTTTTTTCATGAATTCATCTAAAGTTTTCACAGAATCAGCATCTCCTGATACCCCAAATCAATCACCCAGACAGTCAACACCAATATGATCTAGAACATAACCAAGTCTTTTGTATCTATTAATTTTCAAAAGCAAAGTCATATGATTTGATTCATTTAAGTTTCATATCTATCGAGTTATTCTTCATAAAGTCAGTTATCTCAAACTGACTTCTCCATACTTTTTCTATAATCAATTCTGCATTAGTTGTTGTAGAGAGTTTGATTAATAAACAACCTTTTCATACATGGACTATATGCAAGGCACAAAACATTTACAATCACATACAAATGAAGGAATGATGTTTCTATATGCTCAAGAAAACTTTTCAATAACAGCTAATTTTTCATCAATACCCATTATAAATAATATTTATTTTGCTGTGTAAAATAAGCATATTTAGAATATATTTCCTGTATTGCTGAAGTTATTTTTCCCTCTAGGCAATTATAAAGTGACAAACTGAAATCAGAATTAAATATAACCCAGTAACCTCCAGACACTTATGCTAGTCCCCAAATAGACCACACCGGTCTGGGTTTCAAATATCATACCAGAAGAGCTACACATTCATAAAGTGGCTTGCATTCAGGGCAACTGTTTCCTTTCCTTTACCAGTATGTGTTGTTTAGCAATTCATTTTGTTGTGTATCTGTGAAAAACTCAAGAGCCATAGGTTTCTGTTGGTCTGGACAAGAATTCAATCAACTGTTTCCTCAATGCTGGGCAACCCAACTGAAAATGTGTAAATGTGCCAATTGGAAGAAAATGACACTGTTGAAAAATTATTAACAATTTAATTTTAATTATACAATAAAAAAGATGTTGGAAACTCAAACTTAAACTGGGAGTTGAAAGTTTCTCAGTCACATTTCCCAAAATCCAACTAAATGACTAACCATCGGAACATCTTTTGGAATTCCTTCTTGGTCAAGCTGAGGATTTTTCAACAACCTACATAGTGTTTTTTCGTTTTGTAATCTACTCATACACTGAAGCTGCAGAGAATAATTTTCACATAAAATACATTCTTATAATGGTTACTTTGTGGATATTTTTGCCTTTTTTTTTTATAAATTAATCCCAGACAAGGCAATAATGCCACCAAAATGCAAAGGGCTATTGGGAATGAAAGAGAATGAGAAGACTTTAGAAGGTTACCAGAAATCCAATCTTAAACGGGTAACAAGTGATAAACCTCTACTCCTGTTAAAAAAAAACAGGAAGGAATGTTGAAATTTTCTACAATTGAGAATGTCATAAAAGCAGAAAAACAAACTGATGACCCATCACTCAGATAAAAGACTAGGGAAGGTTATAGAATGTCAAGGAGGCCATATTAACAGGTAAAATAATAATTTGTTCAAGTATATTGTATATTGTGTGCATCAAATAAATGTTTTTCGTGTTGCTATCTTTTGGATTTATTTATTGAATAAAAATGTATATTACACTTGTTTTAAAAAAAAACATATCAATATTCTTTAATAAAGAAAGATATTATAAATTGAAGATCATGACATATTGTTCATATAAATATACCCTGAAAATTTTACCAGCATCAATTATAAACAGAATTGTACACGGACCTAAAAATAGCTCATGGAATCAATTGAGATCGGGTCACTTCTGGTCATTGAAACTGAATGTAAGCAGACACCACTCAAACACTCTTGAGTTACCAGGTATGAACTGTGCTGGGAGGAAGTCATTCAGTCATTTTCTCACCTGGTGTGCCAAGCAAGCCAAAATATGTGTACATGTCTCAAGAGGAAAATAGGAAAAGGATATTGTTTAATATTTTGATGTCAATTTCTTAAGAACAAAGAAAATGTATAAATTCACTTTCATATCTTTATCTTTTATTAAAATTCTAATCATCACTTTTTAAAACAATAAACATAGCTGAAGAGTGAAGGTAGTTAAAATAATAGTAGTGTCAAGGGAAAAACTGTCCTTTTGACACAGTTTTGGTTTTGTTTTTTGTTTTTTGCAAACATGAATATTAAACACTATTTACATTATTCGGACTAATGTCTTCATCTTTGTCGCCATATTTATTACTCCGTTTCAGCCATTGTATGTTCCGACCTTCTTCAGGTGGTTGGAATGTCGAATTAAACCTTTTATTTTGCTCACTGGGGTAAACTGTTCTAGTTCCATGTGCCATGTTTAATGGATGTCAGTTATCTCCTCTTAATTCTCCTCCCCAAGTTCTCCACTGCCTTAACCAGGTATTGAACTCACACTCTGTCACTGGATCTAACCAATGCCTTTATCCACTTGAGAACATCTGTGTACGAATTTCTGGGTATTATAAACCTAATGTCTCAGCAACCATTTTTTTTACCAGTGCTCATATTGCAATTTTTGCTATTATCACTGAATGTTTTTACCAGAGCTCATATTGCAATTTTTGTTATTATCACTTTTCTCTGGCTCTCCTTATAACTGGTTCCCATATTGTATTCTTTTCTATGCTTAGTCAGCTCAGGAGATTTTTGTGGCCAAGCATATGTGCTGATTTCTTAAGTTTATGAATTTTCCAATGGTGTTCTTTGTCCATGATCTCAACCTGATCCCACAGAGGGCGGTGATCTCCCTTTTCTCTCCATATGTGGTCAGCTACGCCTGATTTTTCTACTTCCCCTCGTGTTACAGCTTTCTGGTGTTTTTGAAGCCTTACCTTAAGGGGGCGGCCTGTCTCCCCTTTATATTTCTTTCCACAGCTGCACGGGATAGCATACATACAGTCTTTAGTCATGTTCTCTTCTATGGGGGTTCTTACTTGGGAGAGATATCTGCAAAGTGTCATCCAGCTTTTGAAGTGTGTGAGTTCAATACCCGGTTAAGGCAGTGGAGAATTAACAGGAGATAATTGATAACTGACATCCATTAAACACGGCACTAGAACAGTCTACCCCAGTGAGCGAAATAAAGGGTTCAGTTCGACATTCCAACCACCTGAAGAAGGCCGGAGCATACAACGGCCGAAACATTGTAATAAATATGGCGACAAAGATGAGGACAATAGTCCGAATAATGTAAATAGTGTACATAATACCTCATCTCAGAAATATAGACAGATAATAAATGATAAACATTGTCTACTAAAGACTATCAGTTCAGATTTTGCTCTCTGCAGTCATTATTTTGAATCTATAGAATATGTAGACATCCTTTTATTGGTAACCTGAATACCATTTTTTGGAAAAAAATCTCTGTGCCAAAGAGCTAAAACAATCTTTCTTTGTTTTAGATAAATATCTAGTAAACAAATTTTGGCTACCAAAATAGCTTAGTGAAATTTGGTAGTAGGCGTTTTTAGATCAATGGTCAAAAAGATGGTATGTTTAGCTAGTTTATTTACAATCTCTTCAATATGTGGAAGAGGATAAGCATCTAGTTCTGTAAATTGGTTGATAGTCTGTGAGTAATCAATGTATAACCTCTTAACAACCACCACCTGGGCCTTCCAGGGTGACGAAGTTGGTTCAATTCTGTCATGTAGTAGCTTCTCAACTTCCTTTCTGATAAAATCCCTGTTATCCTTCCCAAACTGCTTTGATTTTGTTATGACTAGCTTACAATTAGGAGACAAGTCTGGAAAAATCAAGAGTTCGCTAACAGAAACAGCAGAAAGAGCACAAGCTGGGTCATAGTTGGGTATAATAAAATCCGATTTAGGATCCCAGTATCTGATCTGAAGAAACTAATGTTGATTCTGAAAATCCTGTCCCAAGCTACACAAGTTCTTTAAAACTTTGAAAATGACAGACTTATAGCGTGTCTTGTTTCTTTGTAGGTTGACAACACAGAAGTTCCAAGTTTGGGTGTTCACTGTGGTCAGAGCCATGGAGATTCTTTGTTGAGTAGTATGGTTTCAATATGAAATTTCAAAGTAACCATTTCATTAATAAAACTTTCTGAGCTGCCTGAGTCTACTAACACACTTATTCTGTGACCATTAACTGATGTTCTTATGGTGCATAAGTTCACTTCATCCATGGCAATGGTTATGCTTCTACTTTTAGATTTACACACTTTTGAATAATGTTCTATTTTTTTTACAAATGTGACAGGTGAACTCTTTAGCCAGACATACATTTCTTTGGTGTAGTAGTCCATCACAAAAAAAAGTTCTTTTTATTAAAAGTACAAAGCAACCTTCTTTTACTAAATGATGAAGCAATATATCTACTTAGGTTTTCTTCCTTTTGAATTTTTTCAGGCTCTGTAGTAGCAATAATAGTAGTGACATAGTGCATTGGCATGTAGTTATAGACATCTAAATTTTTCTGTGCCAAGTCTAGGGAGGAAGCCTGTCTATAGACAGCCTGCAAATCCAGGATAGAATTCTTGAATAGTCTCTAGTGTATTATCTGTGAAGCTAGACCATTAATAAAAATTGTGTTTGGTGTCTTAACATATAGCTTTTCTAGGATATTAATAGCCATCTGGCATGTAGTACAGTCCTCTATATATTTGTAAACTCTGAATGAAACGAAGCTAACAAGTTAATTTCTTAAGAGTAATGTCATTGCATTCTTCAAAGAAATTGTTTAACATTTTAATTCAGTGTTTCCATTTTTTTGCTGCTGTATGAGAGTTTGGGTCAAGGTTCAGTTTTGGTGGTTTGAACATTTTCTCCATGTTGTCCTGTATGAGACAATAGTGACAGAATAAATACAATAAAAATTAGTTTATTAAATTGAAATGAAAATAACTAAAAATTATTACAACTTAAGAAGCTTTAATAAACTAATTTTACAGGCTGATGTTAGTAATTATTACAACCACTGATGAACAAGTTGATGCCATTCACCATATGGTTTTGGAAGACAGACATCTTACTGTCCAGCAGATACCCAAGTCCGTAGGCATTAGTTCTGGTCAGTCCGTAGGAATTAGTTCTGGTTCAGTCTACTGTATTAACTGATATCTTGAGCATGAGCAAAAATACTGACAGCAGAGAAGCTGAAAAAGGCATTTGCAGGACATTTCTGAATCGCTTCCAGGCTGATGTGATCTCAAACTCTAGCAACAACCCAAAAATTGGGGACTTGTGAACCTAATTTTCCGAATATATAGAGCTCAGGTCAGTAGATTTTGTGCACTGCTTGATTCTTGGTTGTTATTTCGCGCCTGTTATAGGGAATAAAATTTTTATAACCATGCTACTACGAACTAATAAAGTCTCTAAGCCTGGGAACATATATACCAGTCTCTTTGGTGACCATTACAGTTACTCTGGTGATAAAATTTGCAGAAAAACAAACATTTATTACAAGGATAAAAATATTTTTCACAATATACAAATAGTACAAATTACAATATAGGTCCTATGCAAAATTTCCATAGTGCACCTCAGATTATCAAGGCATGTTAACAGTTTTTTCAAATACAAATCAGTTTTCTCTTAGAGAATTACAGTCCATATAAAGCAAATATTTTCCTTAACAACAAAGGGATTTTCACAACACCTTTAGAGCAACCATTCATATAAATCAATTTCTTAGCAACAAAAATTTATTTACTTAGAAAAGTTTACAATTCAAAATGTTGCTGGTTCAAAGGTTAAACATTGAAATTGGAAAGTGAAATTTGAAGGAGGGGGGAAAAAAGTTGTTTTTCTGGGTCTTTATGACAGATATTCAGATTTTTGGAATAGGTGTCCTCAAGTTTGAGAATTTCTAACAGGTTTGTGAAAGTCATTTCTCTACTGAAAATGTAGAAGATTTTTCTTCTCCTATCCTCTTCATGAGTAGACTTAACATCTCTGATATGCACATGGTCTGTTTCTTTTCTCAGCAGTAGACTTTGCATGGTGAGCTAGTCATACTTTTCTGCCTGATAACAGCCCTTTTTAGCAGCAGCCCTTTTGCCCAAGTGGTCTACCCCTTTTTCATCAGCAGCATGTGGTTTTGTTCTTTATCAAAAATTCTTTGTTTCTGATTCTGTAGTGCCAGTGTAGAAGATCTGAAGGATTGTCATCTTTAAGACATGGAGGATTCCTTTGCTTGAAGTTTTTTTTTTATCATTGATCTGAGAAAACAGTTGTATTTACATGATAGTTTAAACAATTGTCATACATGACATTCATATGATAATCTAGAGCTGAAAAGGCTACTGAAAAACATGACTTGAGTTCTGAGGTTAATGTTTTTGTTTTGTATCATCTTGAGGCATTGGACAAACTACTATTCTATGTTCTATTTCTTGATAGTCTCTGCTAAATTTGTTATAACACATCCCTACACTGAGGTATTTAAAATCTTTACCATTTATGAATTCCATTTTCTAGATTTTTAATGATGGATTCAAGGTATGTTCCAGCAAAGCTTTCATTTCAATTACATGTTTCTATAATAGACATACCAAGAAAAGCATCAGTCAGTCAGTTATGTGCCATGCGTGATACACGCTTAGGCGATCATGTATCTTTTGATACATGACTGATGAGGCAGATTTTTTTCCTGCAGTAGGTTGCTATTTCTTTCTGTGGTAGACCAGTTGCCATTCAAGGCTATAGAACCTGGTCTGTCCTGCTATTTACATATGACTGGGGGGGAGAAGAGGATTCATACCTTTACCAAGGGTATTAGCATGTAAGTGAATGTAATAGATTTGACCAGAAATAGAACTCGGCTCTCTGATTTCTCAATCTGAGCTGCTATTCATTTACTCCACTAGAAAAGCATACAATAGAAAATAATCATAAAATTTCTAGATGATTCTTTATTGGGCTTACTAAGAAAACCATACGATAGAAAATTAATTAACTGCATCTCCTATTTTGGCTGTTGTTTTTATTGTTGCTGCTGCTTCTTGGTCTGTGGGACTGGAGAGGAGGGGATGGAGCACCTTGCCAGATTTCCCTGTCCTCTCTGCTTCAGTTGGTGATTTTGGCTGAGGTTGTGACAGGCATCCCATCCCATGGTGCCACAGGACCAGCAATGGAATCGATGGCCTTCTACAATTGCCAGTATTTTCAGGTCCCAAAAAACTTTTGTAGAACATTGTCACCTGAAGGACCAAATCCCCAGTGGTAATGCCCACTTTGCTTATTATAGGGGAGACATCTCCAACCTGTTCAAACTTCGTAAAGTAGGCATCCAGACGGTGCTCAGTAATATCAACAAGCACCCGGAGCATGGTCTTGTCTTTTGGGTGCTCATATAATCCATCTGAAGATGGACAGTACTTGTGGTCAAAACGTTGTCTGGCCTCTTCTGCTGCTGCTAGCAGGATGTCCTACATAGCATTTGATCTTTTGGCCAGGAAATTTGGCCCTATTTTCAAGTGCCTCCTCCATTGTGACCCTATTTAATTTCTGTGTTTTTACGTCCGTGGTCAACAGGGAGGTTTTCTTTGTTGTCACAGCATCCAATGTCTCTAGTATTATTAGAAATTCATTCCTGTTTAAATATTGGGAAAATATTTCATGTTGTTGGACATAATAGCCTGCATCTTCTTCTTTCAGCCTATTCTCAGCCATAGCTGTTTTTGTTTTTCAGGATGTTCTCTTGTAAAAGCATTATAAAAATTAGGTACTTACCAGTTTTTATCATGTTCTCTTGTGATGGAATTATAAGAATTAGCATCTTGCCACTTTTCATAATATTCTCTTCAGGTGGAATTATAAAAATTAGGAACTTGCCAGTTCTTATAATGTCCTCTTTTGATAGAATTATAAAAATTTTGAGGGAATTATACAATTAGGATTTTGCCAGTTTTTATCATCTTCTCTTCTGATGTTAATATAAAAATTAATATTTTGCCAGTTTTTTTATTTTCTATGCTTAGGCAATTTTTACATTCAAATTCAAAGTAAGAGTTTACATCTCTTATTTTGAGTATAATCACAGACATCTTGTGACAAAAGTTACAAAACCAACCAGCCAACACAACAGCTCACTTTCACTTTCATAAACTGCTTCTAGTTATAGTATCCAAGTGCTACAAAATAAAAGTGTAAGACTAGAATTCTGTAATAAACTAGATTCCAAATTGATGTCCCTAAAACTTGGCGATAAAAACATAAAGGAATCAAATAATATTATCTATGATCCTTAGCTGAAGCACAAGACATTTCCAAGAACAATTAAATGGAGAAAAATCTTCCTTCTGGGTGACAATCTTTATTTAAAAATAATTGATACAAGAAAGGAAGAAACAAACTGAAGAAGAAGAAAAATGTAAGTGGGGAATACTAAACAATTTACAAAGAAAATAAAAAAAACTAGTTAATACTCTAAGAAACCAATATCTCCAAAAAATTGAAAACCAAATTAATGAAGCCAAACAGTATAGAAATTGTGTTGAATTGTGGAGAAAACTGAAAAATCATGCTAGCATTCTACATTTGAAATCAAAACAGGAGAGATATCGTGGTCTGGAAAAAAAAAACGCTTTTAGTCATACTTCCACCCTAACTATAGTAAGCTGAAGATACTGATGGAATACACCAATATACATTTGAGCAATACAATGTAAAGAAAGCTAAAGAATAATAAAACATCATTTGACATTGAGGCTGAACTTTTGAAAACAATATACTCTCTCCTCAAATTTAAAAAAACAACTTTCTAAATTTTATTTTCAGAAGTGCATCCCCCCAAAAAGTGGGGTGTATTGCGCATTAATGCACTATAAAAAGAAAAAGGCGACCCTCAAAGATAGAGATATTTCAATTGGATTCATTCACGTAAAGGTACTAATTAACATTTTATTCACTAAACTCTAACCATTCTATGAAAATCCACTCCTCACAATCCAATTTGGCTTTTGTTCTGATAAGGGGTGTAATAACGGCATATATGTCATAAAAAACTCCAGGAAATTGCTTACTTCTCCAATAGAAAATTGTATACCTGCTATGTAGACGTCACAGCAGCATATGACCATATCAAATGAGACTTCCTCTTTTCATCCATTAGAAACCATCTTCCAAACTCTGAATGTCTAGATGCAATATATGAACTATATTGGTCCACAAAATTGTACATCAGTCAAGGACCCAAATAATGAAACATTCCAAACTTCATCAGATGTAAGAGGATCCCCAATCTTTTTATTCTCTTCCTAGACTATGTCCTGCAGATATACAAGTACAGATGTGAAGAGATGGACACGGATCATTTAAATATACCATATTTTTATAACAAGCATTTAGTTGTGAAAGAAAGGAATAATTAGGATTAAGTTTTCAACAGTGTGTACTCATTAAATATACATAATATATATTTAGTTATTAGAAAATTGGCTATTTTGGTTGCTGATTGTCAGGAAAGGGATTAGGTGTAAGGATGTCATCGGTAGTGCCATGGATTGACTTGTTTCTTGGATTGGTTTAGCAGAGTCCACAGTTTGGGACCAGAGGATATGTCATCTCATCTGTGATCCTTTCATTTTTAGCATAAAGGAGATAAAATTCCTCAGAACTTATCCCTCACTTGGAAAGGAGCAACTTATCCCTAACTTGGAATGTTAGAACATTAAACAAATGTTGCCAGTTGGAAAATGTAAAACAGGAGATGATTCAGTTAAATGTCAACATTTTATCAGTATGTGAAACTAGGTGGCCAAACAATGGAGATTTTATCACTGACAACCATGGGATTATATATGCAGGTGAAGAGAAAGATGAAAAAGGAGTTGGATTGATACTAGAACAAGACATCAGAAATGTGTTCTGGGATACCATCAATTATCTGAAGGGATTCTTGTAGTTAAACTGAAAGGAAAGTCTTTCAAAATATCTATTATAATAGTGTATGCACCGACAGCACAAAGTATGGAAGAAGAAATCAAATCTTTCTATTCAATGTTAATCAACACCAAGGCTCAATTCACATCACAGGAAGTCATAATTATCATGGGAGACATGAATGCCAAAGTAGAAAGGGAGAGAGCAAGGGAGATAACTGGCAAATTTAGACTAGGACCCACAACGAACATGGAGAAAGATAGATCCAGTGGTGTACAGCCAATGACCAGGTAGCCAACACATGGTTCCAAGAACATGATTATAGACATGGAAAAGCCCAGAATGAGAAATTAAAAACCAAATTGACTACATAGCTATCAACAAAAGATTCAATGCAGCTGTTTACTGCAAAATCTATCCAAGTGCTGACTGTGGAAGTGACCACCTTCCTGTTGCATGTAAACTAAGAGTGAAACTATGGAAACAGAAGCCAAACACAGCACCCAAATTGCAATACAACAGACTCCTAAGGACTCTAACCTGAAGGAAAACTATATGGACAGTGTGAAAAGAAGATACAAGGGACAAAACAGAAACTCAAAATGGGACGCACTAAAAGAAACTTTAGTGACATCAGCAAACAACATCATCCCAAAAGAAAAAAATGAATGGATCAAAGATCTTTTTTTTTTTTTGGAATAAGGTTGACAGGGATCCATGTTTTTTTCTTCTCTCCATAAGGAAAAATCCATATATGATAAGGATAGTTTTAATTCCCCACTAAAACTTAATACAGGTAGAAAATGCCATATCTGAAATCCATGGGGGCAGTTAGGTTTTGTTTTTCTAAAATTCAAATAATATTGCAGCAAAAACGTATGAATATTCACACCATAAAGGATAAAAAAGACTACAAATATTATTACAGGTTAGATATAGAATAATATACTGATAAATGAAATAGAAGGATAATTAAAACTATAGATAATGAATAAATTTGATTTATTTCAGACAAAAAATGCCTTGTATAACTTAAAAATGATCAGCATCAAACAATAAACTAAAAATATATGTTGCACTTTCATGCCTCTCTGTTGCTCAACACTGTCACTTACCTGACATCAGATAAGATAGTTTCCAAAGAATAGGGTAAATAAGACAGTAGATATTGTAGTTTATTTATAAACTAGAAGAATAATCTGGTGAAGACTCTAAGACTCTCAGGTTAAGGTTCATCACATCTAGCTTGAAGATCTTGGAGAAGAAAGTACATCAATGTCACCATCATCTTCATCAGGTTGCAGTCATACATCTAGTGATGGGCTAGGAAGAAGTTTCTCAGGTGGTGAACTATCACTATGACTGCTGTTTTAAGGGCTTCATCAAGCGTCACAACATAGGTTTCTGCCTAAACAGTGTCTTTTTAAGTGATTAAACTGCCATAATTTATTGCTCACTGATAAATGCATTGTTCAAAAGCACAAATTAACTGATCACACAATTTCATGTCTATAGGCATTTTTCACCCATATTCACTGTCATCATCACTACTGTCTTCATACTGTATTTAACACCATTTCAGCAATTTCCACATCACTCAAAGAATGCACAACAGATGCATCATTGTCAATGCTCAGCAACTCTTCAATGTCAGCTTTATCTAGGTTATTTACACTTTTGCTCATTAAAAATTTAGTCTAAATTATGAGGATTGATATCATCTTCTCGTTAGTGACTTGAAATCTTTTGAAGTTTTGATCTGTAGGATCATCATCACAAAACATCATTGAAGGCCAGAGTTTGCACCAAGCATTCGTTAAAGTTGATTCCTCAACATCTTTCCAAACATTAGCTACTGCATATATGGCATTCTTAACATTGAAGAAGTTTTACATTCCTGCTGACAGCAGCAAGAATACAATTCATAAAATGGTACTTTTCAAGGAGCATAAAATTCCTTGGTCACAAGGCTGTAATACTGATGTCACATTGGGAGGTAAACAAATGTCAAAAATATTAATTTTCACAAAACCTTCAGCAGGGAATACACAGCAGTTGTCCAAGAACAACAAAATTTTAGTTTTCTTCCAGTACAACTTGCCTGCAATGATCTCTAGCTACTGATGCAAAGTGGTTATTGAACCAGTCAGAAAACATTGCACGGGTTACCCAAGCTTTCTTGCTTGCATAATAATACACAGATAAATTGTGTACACCTTTCAGACATCTCAGACATTGACTTTTTCCAATCACTGCCAACTTCATTTTGTGTATTCCTGCTACATTGGCACATCCAAGAACAGTTAATCTATCTTTAGAATCCTTAAAACCTGTTGGTGCTTTCTCATCAGCTGTTAATGTTTTCCTTCAAACATAATGCCTATGATTCTGTCTTCTCGGGCCTTAATAAGGGTGTGGCTGTCATGACTGGTTGGTGGCTATGATGCTTCATACTGAAGGTGGTGGGTCGACAGTTTTCTGTATCCCAACTGGTAGTTAGGGTCCCAAATTCTTGGATAGAGAGGATGTTCTGGTCAACAGTCATATAATATCAGAGTTCTTGTAGTGCCATGTACAATATAGATAGATGTCCCTGCAAGCACTACCAGTGGGCAACCCTGTGACCATACTTTTGTAATGCCCATTTGTAGGAGAGACTTTGTAAATCACAGAACAATACTCAGTCAGATGCCGCTAATTCCCATATATATATATCTTTCCTTTACCTATCATGTGATCTAATTATTCAAGATGAGGTCAACTGCGCTCGCTCTCTGGCGATCTGTGTTCAAACCCAAGTGTTGGCAGCGCCACTTTATTCTTATATAAAACATACTATGCTGCAGCCTGCACTAATTTCCAGTCAGCTTATGTTACCTTTAACGACTGGCAGGTACTATTATTTTTGGCCTTTTCTACCTTTACTATGACTAAAAGCAATAAATCAAATAAAACTAAACTAGGTCACCAAAAAACAACTAAACCTGTCTTTCTTCAACATTTGTAGTATTTGCACCAATTTCTGCAGTCTGGAATCATTTCTCTTGGAAGACTCTCCAGACATCTTAGCTCTTTGTGAAACTAATCTGAATTTATCAATCTCTTCCACTGAACTTTCTGTTCCTGGCTACTTTCCTCTCTTTCAGAAGGATCCTAGAGTTGACATGCATACCCTTGGTATCTATATTTGTGAACATCTCTCTCTCACTGGCAAGGAAACTCTCTCTTCTTGAGTCTCCAGACTGTTCTTATATGTGCTTCTGACTTTCATTACTAAACCCAATCAGTTTTCTCTTCTTCCTCTCATGCATGCAAGATAGAATTTCCAATAGGTAAGGCCCTCTCTATATGCTTACCTGTAAATATCTTTGTAATGACCATCATATCCAGTGGCTTTATCACTCTAATTCCACTTACCTCATTGCCATCCAGACCTTAAACTTCTCTATTACTCAAATAGTAAATTTCCACACTAATTCTGACACATTTCCCTACTTGATCTCTTCCTTACCTCCACCCTTTCCTCTTGGTAACTGACCACACATCAGGGTCTAAAGAAGTTTTTCCACTCTCCCATGTCACAAGCCTCCTATTAACAGAATACCTATTATCAATACATTGATTGGAACTTGTTTCATGATGCTCACTGGAATTATATTTTTAATCATCCTTTTGAGAAATGTGCCACTGAGGTCTGTTCTTGGGTGAATGCTAGCATCAAAGGTTTTGTACCAGCACAGAAATACTTAGTGAAACCACAATCTTTTCCTTCATTCTCGCTTGCCTATTCAGCCGCTATAGCCCATAAGAATCACTTCTTCTGGTTGTACCAGAGCGATGGGTTTGATTGTAACAGACAACTCTTTGTCACTGTTTGTAATGAGTGTGAGCCTGCAAAGAAGCAAAGTCACTATTTACTGAAAGAATGAGACAAGTTTGCATCTAGAGTGTGTGGGTATCAACTAATGGGGTCAGTAGAAACAAAAACAAAAAATCCGTGTGCCAACACAAAGTTCAATCACAAATCTGTTGTAAACAGTCCAGCAGGCAACGTAGTAACAAAAATGGGGTCAGAAATCCAACCTTCCCTTCGCAAAAGCAGAAATGCACTTACACTCACCAAGCTCAAAAACATTCTTCTGTCCCCAGTAGGCAAAAGCAAAAGCCTTTATTCAACGAGCGATTTTTCTGACTGGCCACACCATTCAAGGAGGAAAGAACATTAGCATAGTTTCTCTGATACTTAAAGTAGTAGCTTTTTTTTTTTAACAATTTTCGAGGTAGGTGATTTCCTTTTTTGTTACACTCTCCCCAGTCACATAGGTAACATCCAAGGGCAGGCCTCTTTACTCTCGAGCTTCTCTGAAGTGGAATGATTACTGGAGGGGATTGAATGTTATGCTCAGAAAACTAGTCTCCTGAGGAGTCCTCTGGCCTAACAGCCTCATGCACAGAGTCTTCACCATCTGAAAGGTACTGGCCCTACCGCCAATGGTGATTATCCTTTCACTTACTGAGCACTCACTGCTAGTGTCACTTGCCAAATTGTCCGAACCTACACTGAGATACAAGTCTTTTATGTATCTTGACATTCCATCAACCAGCATAGTGCATGAACTCTGATTCCAGAGTTACACCCCACCTGATACTGAGTTGTACACTGGCTGTGTGGGGCTTTTACCCACACACAATCACACAGGTTGTATGCAGATTGTGTACCAGTAAATCATGTTGGCTGGTGCAGTTGAGTGTGACACATCATCTTTAGGGATGACATTGTGCCAATATACTGATTCCATTATAGAACACTGCTTCCTGGCAGCAATTCTCTTGACACTGCAATGACATCGCTCAATCATACCATTTCCTGATGGGACGTATGCACACCGAAATTGAAGGTGGACTCTCCACAAATCAAAAAATCTTTAAAGATTCCACTGCGGAATGTAGCATCGTTGTCAGTGAGGAGTTCCATTGGAGGTCCACATTCAAAAAATAACACCCTCAAGTGGTCAATCACACTTGTGGAATCCTGTCAACATAGATGTTGCCAAATAGTGAACCAGGTTGGACCACAGTCAGAGTTAGATAGTAGTTTCCATTCTGGTGGGTGATGTCCATTCCAACAGTGCAACACTTTGCTCACATTCATTTGTTCTTTTGGTCATTGCACAAGTGGTGGGTTGATTGACTGATACTCCTTGCATTCTCTGACCACCGCTCTGGTGACAGCTTTGGATATGGAGGGATCAATTTGCCTCACATAATACAGGGTCCATTTTATACTGGGATGTCTGCTTTGTTACAGTTGTTTGATGATGTTGCAGATATGTCCCACCGACTCTACCTTTTTCTTAATAGCATTGAGCCATCTCTGTGGCCCAATTGTTAAACTGTCCACCTTATTCCTGTTTGATCTGACCCGTTGCATATCCACTGATAAGTTGTATTTGCTTACCAACTTTCCTAGTGTATCTAGCCACCTTCGAATGAGCATTTTGCTTGCAGCATGTGTAATGCAACCTGGCCTTCTCTATAAGAATGTCTGCTATCCACTTATGCACACATGCTGAATCTGTGAACAAATGCAACAACGTTGCGTTCTGGTAATGACTTCCATTATCATGATTCTAAGGGGAGCATCAATTGTTTTGTCATCCTAGCCTTAAGGGACAGCAGCCACCCTGCATTTGATAAAGGCAGTCGCAATGTGGATCCAACCACCAACAGGAAAATATCCTACCAGTTTCCCACATAATGAGAACACGCTGCATCATGTAATGTGTCCAGGAATCTCTTCCCCATTTCCAATAAAGCATATTATGCTCCCCCCCCAGACCTGCAAGCCCACAAGCATTGTCCTCCAGTTATTCTGGGTTTTTACACTCAAGCACGAAGTCAGCAAGATGCTGTCTCCCGTGTAGCAGGTAATATGGTTTTGTTGGTGTAGATGTTGTCAATGTAAGCTGACAATGTTTGGCAAATTGTCTCATTCTTAGATAGCACAGCATCCATGATAGCTTTCATGATGACTGGCACCACATTGAGCCCAAATCTCATTCGTATTAGGCAGTATCTCCACCCCTTAAAGATCACTGTCTGAAATGGCCAGTGACCAGTGCACACATACCTGCAAGTAGGCCTTTCAAAGATCAATCATAAAGACATTGGATCCCTTCCTTCACCATTCTCTCAATTTTTGTGCACAAACATCAGAATGAGCCATGTATGCATCTACATAATTGTTCAGCTTCCAAAAATCTAGTACAGGGCACACCTTTTCTTTATTCCTTTGTACCATGGCCATTAGTGAGATGTGGCCTCTTGGAGGACCAAGCTCTTCTTTGTGATACAGGGTCAGCAATCTATTATCCAGCCACACTTGCAGTTCGCACTAGTATTTTTCCTTGACATGTTTCGACACCAAGTACTATGACACCCAGTTCTGGAGCTTCTCTGGTGGGCTATTTTCTGACCATTTCCACAGTGCTGTCCAAGCCTTTGTGCTTTGGTTGAACGTTGCACTAAAGTTGGGCCTATCAATCCTCAAAGCAGCACAGATTGGCAGACTAGAAAACTGAAATTCACCCAATTCCTTGATGCATATTCTGCCCAGATTTTTAATAATATCCATCCCAAGCAGCAGATCAAAACCCAATAACGTGCTATGACGAAAACACTGACAGTGACAGGGTCACCATTGTTGACACTGAGTCTCATGCTTCAGCTCTTGAGAGCTTTCCATCGTCTGTTAGTATGTCCATCTTTTGTCCACTCCACTGCTGACAAATTGATCTGTTCATGAGTGATTGAGAGCAGCCCAAATCTACTAAAGCAGTATGCATTATTCCATTGATGTGCACCTTAATCAGAGGGAGCTCCTCTTTCATTTTCTGTGTGGGGAAGAGACTGACGCTGATGTTGCATCACCCATTCCATTTCCTGGACACTTAAAGGCAATCTGGCTTAATTTCTGACATTTAACATATCGTAGATCAGGATGTGCCTTTCACACTGACTCACTGCGCATCTCTTCATACTGATAGCAGCAGCAGTCTTTGGCAAAATGATTTGGCCCAGACCACTGATAGCAGGTGACATTGCCATGGCAACGGATGGCTGAGGTTAGATCATCTTTAATTTCAATTGGTTGAATGACTGTGGCAACTGATAGTGTGGGCTCTGGTCAGTAACTGGTTGAGCGTCATGTCTTCCATTCTGGATGTTGCATGGAGTATCTGCTTAACATAACTATGCAATCCAGACACAAAAGCACAGGTCACTCATTCTTCAGATAGTGCTGCAATTGGTCTTGTAAGTTTCTTATTTCCACAAAAAAAAATGTCTACTGTCTCACCAGGGTGCAGGTGCTGCATCTGGAATTGGTCATAAGCCACAAACCAGTCAGTTCCGAACGCGGTTAGTAAAGCATGCTTTATTTGCTCAATGTCTGTTTTTTGTTCAGCTGCTTATACATGGCAAGGACCCTGCCTTTCAAATGCAGTGGAAGAATTTGTTCGATTTTCGTGATCTTGCATAATTCGCAGACCAGTTTCACATTCTCGATCCACTCAACCACAGGCTGTCCAGTCTTATCACCAGTGAATTCAGAGATCAGTTTTATGTTGAACAGTCTGCCATCTTTGCTAGAGACAAAGTAAGTGCTGAAATAGCTTTCTTGGGTATCAACCAATGGGGTCAGTAGAAACAAAAAAAATCTATGTGCCAACACTAAGTTCAATTGTAAATCTGTTGTAAACAGTCCAGCAGGCAATGTAGTAACAAAAATGGGGTCAGAAATCCAACTTTTCAATCGCAACAGCAGAAATGCACTTTCACTCACCAAGCTTACCCTGTACTGGGTAAGCAAAAGCAACAGCCTTTTTTTTTCTGATTGGCTACACTAGACAGGGAGAAAAGAACATTAGCATAGTTTCTCTGATACAATTTTCTTTAATTTTCCTTCGGCAAACCATGCACAAAACAAACTCCTTTTCAAAATAGGTGATTTTCTCTTTCACTACATAGATTACTGGCAGCTCTACAGGAGTGTGCTGAACATTAGCAAATCCTCAGTCCCTCCAATCAATTTTAAATATTGACATATACTGAAGATAAAGCAGAGTATTTTGCTTGAAAGTTCTCTTCCAACTCATCTGGAGTATCAGATTTTCCTGTTAAAAGAGGCTCTACTGAGTGATATGCAGATAACTCATTAATTTCTGCTATAATTTCTAAATTAAATCCCTATCAGGCCTGCCAGTTTGATGAGATTCCTGCAGTCATCCTCAAGAAATGTACTTCTGAGTTGGCTCCTGTTCTCTCCAAACTTTACAACAAAAGCCTTGCTGCTTCCTGCTTTTCAGTTTGTAGGGAGTCCTCTGGAGTTCCTGTTTTTAAGAACTCTGGGAACCCCCTGACCTCTCAAATTAGACTCTTACTACTTTTTCTCAAAAGTACTCATGGTTTTAATCAATACAGAATTGGTTAAGTATTCTGGCCTACTTTCAAGCAACATGGCTTCCATTTCGCCAGATCTACCAATGACGTGTTAACAGCTATCACTGAATTTGTCTATCAAGCTTTAGATAAGAATGGTGATGCTCGGGCTGTGGCTCTAGATATCTCAAAGGCATTCAACAGGATTTGGCAACCTGGCTTTCTCTGTAAGCTCTAGAGCTATGGTGTCACATGACAAATATTTGACTTAATCCAATTTCATACTAATGCAGGGGTCCCCCAGGGCTCTACTTTTGGACCTATGCTGTTTCTGACCTTCATCAATGATCTTGATATTACCAGTTCCCAACTAGGTATTTATGCAGATGGCACTACTATTTATTCCTGTCTTAGTAACAAGTCTGACAGACTTGAAAAGGACTTCCAATCTGTGGTTAAACAGGACAAGAAATGACTTGTAAATTTTCATACCTCCAAATCAAAACTGCTTTCATTTATTCATTACAAAGAACCATTTCTACTTGGCATCAGCAGAGTTGATGCTAGACTCTAGGTGAACAATACACTACACCTTCTTAGGCTCACAATTTCCACTGACATGAAGTAGTGTGACTACATTAAATCAATTCTTAGATTTATTACTAGGAAAGTTGGTTCACTATGTTGTGTCAGGAAATTTTTTTGTCAGAATGCATGCTGCGCATTTATAAATCTACCGTTCATCTGGGTATTGAATATTGCAGCAAATCTGGTCTGCTGCATATCTCAAGGTTCTTGACAAAATTGTAATGTAATTGATCCTGACTTCAGTCACTTTCTCACTGATATGACATGACTTCCCTGTCTTTTCTACAAATATTTTCATAGCAACTGTTCAGATGAGTACCCCTCCCAACTGGTGACATGACTACATGAATTTAAGCGTACTACTAGACTGACAACAAGGTCTCACCATTTTATTGTTGTTCTAGCTAGCAACCATCACACCTTTTCTAAGAGTCTTGCCTGTGGAAATAACTTCCAATTTCTTGCTTTTCTGCCGTCTACAGTCTTCAGAAATTTAAATGCAACATCAATCACCATCTTCTGTCATTCCTGTGTGTTCCTTTGTCCTTTCTTCACTAGTCTTCTTATTCTCTTTCACCCACTGTTTATCCTAGTGACAGTATTGCCTTGCATGAGGGAGGGAGAATGATTTTTTAAAAAATAAATAAATATGTAAAGATTTTATTTTGCAACAAGTATTTTGTACAGAAGAAAAAAATTTCAGAATTTATAAAATATTCGCACACATAATTTCTCCGGGAAACACTGTCCACTCGTCAGGAATTGACTGTTTATATTTCTCAATTTTTCTCCCTCACCCCTTTTATATGAACTTTTCATTGGTGCAAGATGTTTTTTATATAATTATTTTCCCAAACTGATTCTGAACAAACACCATAGAATTCAAAATATTATTTTTTTAATACTATTTCACAAATACTGTCTTGTCAGACATGGCATGAAAATTGCATTCAAGCATGAAACAGATTTGCACCATTCAGTGCTGCTTTAAGTGTCTACTAATATACACACACACTTTGTGTGCATAAAACCATTAAAGCACAAGGGGTTAGTGGGTGTGAAAGAATTAGAAAACAGAAACATTATGAAGGGGTGAGAACAACAGAAGATTAATCAAGAAGACAGTAGATAATGATTAATCTTCAAAAATTTAAATGCAATGTCAAAGTTGGCAGGAAAGCATGGAGCCAGGAGTTTCACAAGCAGGAAGTGTTAGAAAAGAAACTGTTAGCATAGAATTTTACAGGTACATCTAACCAAGTCAACTGTAAATTGATGAGACATAGTACCTCACTTAAATTCATGAAGTTTAGGTACCATAGCAAAGAGGCCATTTGAACAATTACCATGAAAGCACTTATAGAAAATGCACAGACAAGCAACATTATGGAGGTGGGAAAGTCGCTGAAGTCAGGATGGGAATATTGCTAATTCTTTAAATTATTTATATAAACAAAAACACAAACTTATTTATCAATGAAATCACTCGTATATACAATTACATGACACTGGCATTTAAACTCACACACAGACACTATGGCAGATAACCAACAAAGCTTAAACATTCTTGGACTTTGCAATTTGTCTGACCCAAAAATTAAAAAAAAATCTTTAGCTTTGAATCGGATCAAAAGAAACTGCTTACGCCATCTTAAAGTATTTCAGTATGAACTGCTTAAACAAAAACAAAAAGTAATATTCCCTTCATCTCCACACATTTAGATGGCAGCTCTTCAAATTTTACAACTTCAATTTTATTTTATTTATTTTAGGAGAAACAAGCAGATTATCACTCCTTTGCTACTATAAAATGGGATGGTTCCTGTTACTTGTGACCAAAAAAATTAAAAATTAAAAAATATATATATATATATATATATATATATATATTGCCTTCATCTGTGCTTGAAATCCACTGAATATCTACAGATTGCGATGGACGGGCCATGTTATTCGTTTGGCATATGACAGAATGCCAAAACAATTAATGTATAGAGAATTGGAAATGGGAAAAAGACTGCAGCACAAGCCAAAACTTTGTTACAAAGATTGCCTTAAAGAGTCATGATACAAGTGCAATATTGGTCTGGAGAACTGGGAGACTCTAGCTGAAGACTGGGTTTCTTGGAGAGCTGGTAATGCTGATGGTCTCAAGATCTTCTATGAGGCATCACAAAAACATGCAGAACTGAAGAGAGGAGTTTGAAAGGAATCCCTGAATTGCCCTGAGCTGCCAACTTGGCCATGTGCCCAATGCAATCGATGTCTGTCCAAGGCAGGTCTGCTCAGTCACCAGAAATAAAACCAACAGTCTATTGCATATGACAATTTTGCAATGGCATGCTTTGAATGCTCAACTTGCACTGGAATGTGTAAGTTCAGGTTGGGCCCGACATTGGAAATGATGATGTTAAAAGTCAACTTCCACCATCCAGAGATGATTTGACATGCCATATATGTAACAAGAAATGCAGATCAATGGCTGGCTTTATGAGCCACTGTCGTTCACGCAACAAATGAATGCAGTGTTGCTAGGGAGGCGAGTGGGTTAACTGATGGACTGGACATGTCAGTGACGGTCATATTCGCTTTGTGAATTGACAGCCACTATATGTGTGTGTGTGTGTGTGTGGAGGAATAAGCATTTATAAAGTAAAGAAAGAAATAATCTTCAAACACAGTTCTACAAATTTAAGTAAATTTTATTATTGAGCATTTGTTTCTTTCAAATTGAAATAAACATATTACAAAGTTCCTCACAAAACAAAGTACCACAAAAATGTTTTTGCAGCAAAAACAGAATTATTTGCGTTAATATGATAGAAAAATAAAGTTCATATTTAACAAGAGTCATGTATTTACATTTTACAAATGCATATAATTTTCCAGCAATCAGCTAAAGAGAGCTGTGATATTGCTACTACTGTTATATTTGTTAATATAACTCTTGTTCATGTTTTCACAATAAATATGTTAAATGTTGAGTAATTAATTATAATACATAAGTTGTGTGTACTGAAACAATCTGGGTCAAAGGTCTATCAAAAAACTAAACTTTATGAATTTACATGATCATTTTTATAACAGGAGATAGGCTCCAGGAAGTTAAAAGATTTACTAAGCTCAGAAGTTTTTTGGTGAATAAATATTTTTCCCAATTTTTAAATATCTTTTTTTTAGGGGGGAAAATATTGTTGATCATTTCCTGAGGTGATCTTTCAAATTTTGTAGCAGACAAGAAACATGGCTGACTGAAATTTCAAAGCCTTAAGCATGTTTTATATAATGTTGTTGATTGGTTAATAAATGCAAATTCAAATCTGGAGCTGACTTTGTGCACAAAAATGAGTCAATTTCTGAGTGTTCGTATAGAATTTTTTTTTTTTTGTAGTGAGGTTACTCAGTCTATTGAATTTTTTCTCTCTCTCTCTCTCACACACACACACACACACACACACCATGGTTAATGCTAATTTCTAGGAGAGGGACTCATTGCACCTTCTTGGTGATAATGTTTTCTGCTGACATTAAGTTGTAAAATAATATTGAATCAATTGCTAGGCCTGCTGCTAAGAAAGTTGGTTTATTGTGTCATGCTTGCCAGAGTCTATCTTATACATACAAACAAGAATCTACAGTGTTATTGATATCTCAGCTTCAGTTACTTTTCTACCATTAATATAGCTTCTCTGTGCCTTTTCTATAAATATTTTTACATTGTAATTGTTCTGATCAGCCTGTGTGGGATGGGCAAAGAATCAGTCCTTTTATAATATAGATTGTTAAAACTTTCAATAAAAAAATGTAAAACATGAAAGAATTTTTTATCACAATAAAAATAAAACATTAAGCAGTCTGGGTTTTATGTACTTTATATTGAATGAGAAAATAATTTCTTATAGCAGAACTTGTGCAGAATGGTCGCGATAAACATAATACATCCAATGACCATCAATGCTATGAAGGCTGAAAAAGAAAACAGAAATAGTCAATAAATCGATGGATGGCAAAATGAAAGATATATAAAATGAAAGAATTATATTTGAAGAACTGAGAATAAGTTGTCAAAGCATGAATCAGTGGAAGAAAAAAGAAAAATTATCATTTTATATGATCACATATATGCATAATACTGTGCTTATACACAGAAGGTGTCCACAAAGTCTTCAAACAATTTCAAAAAGCAATTACAAAAAAACAGAAAAAAAATGGTAACTAAATTTTTATTGTATATTTATATTAATATTAAAGTTCTTTTTAATAATATTAATAGTTTTATTAATTTTACGTTTTCATGTTTCAGGTTACAATTATCTGGATTTAACTCTAAAATTGGATGACAATGACTGCTCCACAAGAAAAAGCACAATGTGTGTTTATCAAAAAGTCAGATATTCAAATGTAGAAATCCCACAGATAAATATGGAAAACAAGCTTTGCCATGTCAGTCAATTTGTAACTGTCATAAGCAATTTATGGAAACAGGGAAAGTGCTATATAAACTGAGGACTCGAAGGCCAAGAACATCTGAAGAAGATTTTAGGCATACCCATCAGTCATTTCAACGTCCCCCATCTAATTCCATCTATACTACTACCGAGATAAACAATTCATAAAGTGCTCTATAAGAATCCAAGGCTTTATGCATATAAAATTCAATAATTGCAAGCAATTAAGGTACATGATAAACCACAAAGTAAAGAATTTGATGTTACAATACTGAGAAAATAATAATTAGAAAAAGAAAAAAATAATAATCAAAGATTTGCTTTATGGATGTGTTTGGAAACGTTAACAAGCATAATGCAAGAATTTGGGGATTGGAAAATGCCAACATTAGGTAAATTGAATGTCACAGCCTGAAATTCAGTATGTAGTGCAGGATTTTGTGCAAAGTAATTGGCCCATTTTTCTTTTTGGAAAAGAAAATACCAGCTGATACTTATCCTGGTGTTCTAAAACAGAGCTTCTTAAATTATTTTCATTCATGACCCCATTTTTCATCACAAAATTTTCTGTGACCCCCAGGTATTAACCATCTAAAATGCATATGTTGTCACTGCATTAGTCGCAACAGCAACACATGCACATTTTATTACAAGTGCTTTTGTGGTGCATTAAGTTAAATATTGTGCATTTGTGAAATAACATATAAACTGAAATTTATGCCATTGAATTTTCGCAACCCCCAGCATTTTGTGTCATGACCCATAGTTTAAGAAGCACTGTTCTAAAAGAATACATTGTGCTACAAGTAGAAGAGTGCCAGTCAAATGTCATCTTTTGGCAAGATGGAGCACTGCTCATTGGGGAATAAATGGCTTTTTTAAAATAAAATGTTTCTCCGATTGCTGGATAAAAAGAGGTGGTCTGATTCCTTGGTCTCCTCTTTCCCCAAATATAACAACATGAACTTTTTTTGTGGGGCTATATGAAAGATTTACCACACTCAAATACTTAGATGACTTTAAGCAATGAACAGCCACCATTGCGACTATTGATAAAGGTATGCTAAAAAAGGTTATGGACAGAAATTGAATGTTGCTTAGATGAAATTTATTAAGTATTTATATATAAATTTCACTATTGACTTCATATTATGTAAACACTTTGACAGTGTCCAGTTTCTGTTGTAATTTTACCAATTTTTTTCTATTTATCTAATGAGTGTGGACACCATCATAATTCTGGACACCATCATAGGTCTGATTGACAGTGATTGCCAGATTTTATAAATATTTTCATGGCTATTGTTCCAATGTGTTTTCCTTTTTGAGATCTTGGTTTGGTTGGTTTGGTTTGTTTTAAGGCATATCAACCTCAATGGGTTATTTAATGTCAACAAAATTTTCATTGTTGGTACTATTTTTTTTCCAAAAATCTATTTCTGGTAATATTTTTTCTTTCAAAAATCTATTTCTGGTAAGAATTTTCTTTTGCTGGTAATATTTTTTTTTTAAAATGTATTGCTGGTAATAATTTTTTTCTTTTTTTTTTTTTTACAAAGTATTTCTGGTATTAAACCTTATTTTTACACTTTCATAGTGTTTTGACCATAGTTTGGATGTTAACTATTTGCCCATAGCTGGGACCCAAACAGGTGCTACCACCCCGGGTCAGGGTGGACCATGGAACATCAACAATTAAGAGATGGTTCCATGCTCCTCAAACCCTCCTGATCAGATGTTTTGCTGATGGACATAGTTTATCATCTTACCCTGGACACGGATGTAGTTTATCACATCATACCCAGGACGGTTTGAGATCTCAACATTTCACAGTTGAAATGGCTAAGATATAATCATAACTTTTGTGTTAACAATTTCTTCTCTCACACTTGTAGAACTCTCTTCTGGCAATTTGATTTTTTGTCAACTACAATATTCAAAAGAATTTAGTGGCTACATTGCCTTACTTGAGGTGAAATGATTGAAGAAAGAAAAAGGGAAGATAACAACTAATCCTAAACTTCAAGAGATTAAGATTATACAATTTATATGACTTACCTGCAAAAGACACATTATATAGAATAATCCCCACTCCGCAAATAATAATTACTATTCCAAAACAGCAATAATGATGATCAGCTGAAAATAAATTATTTCTCTTTAACAATAAATATAATGAAAATCTTTATTTTCTTATAAATCAAAGATACATGGCTATTAATATATCAACTGAATCAATCCATTTTAGCAGCAGGAAAAATATATGTCATATATGACACACACACACACATTATATATATATATATATATATATATATATATATAATTGGTGTTTTATGAAGAATGAGGTTGAATTGCAACTAAAGGAGGACTGAAAAGGGAGTTTTTTATATATATATATATATAAAATTTTTTAATTATATATAAAACGTTAGATTCTCACCTAAAAAAATACCAAATTATACTTACAAATGAGATATATTAACAATAAAATATATTTTGATAATTTATATTAAGAATATATTTTTAAAAATTTTATATTAAAAGAATAAAAGAAAATTTAAGATAAAATAAATTATCCATTTTTAACTTTAAAGTTAAATCAAGTTATTTAAAAAAAACCCATACCAAGTTATATTTAAAAATTAAAAAAAATTAAAAGAATATATAAAGAGGGTTAAGTGATAAAAGAAAAGAGTTCTTATATATATATATATATATATATATATATAATTAGGTCCCTACTTAAAATAACAAATTATACTTAAAAATGAGAAATATTAAAAAGTTAACACTAAATCACATTTAGAAAAATTATATTAAATTTAAGTAAGAACACAATAAATAAATTTTATATTAAAGAATAAAAAAAATTAAGAGAAATTAAATTATCTATTTTTAACTTTTAAGATATCTTAAATCAAGTTATATATAAAAAAAATTAAAAAAACCATACAAAGTTATATTAAAAAAAACATAAAAAATATATAAAGAGGTGTAAGTGAAAAAAAGAAAAGAGAGTTCTTAGAATAGGGGACAATTATAAGATATAATATGGTGAAGAAATGGAAAGATAGAAAATATTTATACATTCAACATTAGAAGAGCTAAAGTATTAAAGAGTAATAAAGGAAAAATCTATATTATAGAAGTTTAAATCTGCTTCTATATAGACATTTTAAAAATAATTCATTCTTAGATTTAATAACTTGCTTTGATTATTGTATTTTATTATTCTAAACACAAGTTACATCTATCTCTAAGACTATTAGGAGTATGAGCGAAACCTATAATTTCCCAGTCTATCTGTGGGTTCAAACCTTTCTCCTTCAATTCACAAAATTTTAAATTAATATTTCATTCTTCGTATAACTCCAAATTAATGTCATAAAGGTTAATATTCGAGTTTAATTTTATAAAACTTCTTCCCTTTGAGACCTTCCACCCTCCCCTGACCTGTCTCATGCCTTTCGTCTGACTGAAAAATTTGAAATGGATAAATTCTGTATTAGTTTTTCGACTGTTTATTGTTTTTAAAGCTTTCACAGTTAAATTTCTATTTCTGACACAAACTCGGTCCACACGTGATAAGATAGACGACCGATATCTTAGTCTGCCAAAAAAGGCTATTCCCTATATGAGGTGATTTTGGAAATTATTGTTTATTATTTATTTGCTCTGTGATAATAAATTAATACATTGAGCTCTTTTTCTGGATCATTTTTAATATTTTATATTACTAGGATCATATACTAACAGATTTGTTACCTTTACTATATATATATATATATTTTAGGATATTACATCAAAAACATGTCAAAATCACTACACAATTGCAGTCGCGTATCAATGCATCTCATCAGGCAATAGTAAATTACTGGCAAGTGAATGATTTATTAAGATTTAAAAGCAAAATACAATCTCTTTTCATGAAAAAAAAGCAAACGGGGATGGTTATAAGGTTTGTGGACTTTACTCAGATCAACCAATTGAATATAACAGACGTTAAATAGGAGTGAATGTAAATGGATACATATACATTAGACAATGTCAGATCCTAAAAAAAAATTGAGTGATAATTTAACAAAATGCAACACAAGTTATATACTTTATGAGTTTCCCCACACACAAAAAAAAAAAATAGTTGATAAATAAAAAGCTTTAAGAAACCAGTAAATAATTTAAATGTATATCAACTATAAAAAAATATTTATATATTTTTATATATATATATATATATATATATATATATATATATATAAAATGCCAATTTGTAATTATCAGGTCATCATAAAGTATCATCAATCATTAAATTTATATGCTTGCAAAATCCCCAAAAATATACAGAAATTTTTTTTTATCACAAATATTCTGTTACTCCAATAGCAAACATGATTTCAGACGACGATTCTCATGACATTTACCATATTTGAAATATTTTCAAATGTTTTTTCCATAAAAAAATATTAGAATTTAATAAACCTGTAATAAATGTACAGAAAGAAATTTAAGCTCAACCACATCTGGAACTGGAATTAAGTTCCAGTAACACTTGATTCCAGACAACCAATATCTTAGTCTGCCAAAAAAGGCTATTCCCTATATGAGGTGATTTTGAAATTTATTGTTTATTATTTATTTGCTCTGTGATAATAAATACATTGAGCTCTTTTTCTGGATCATTTTTAACATTTTATATTACTATATAATTCCTGTAATTCCAGTATAATTTATATGGAGGTATGGAGGAGTAATGGATAGCGGCTCAGATTGAGGAATCAGAGAGCAGAGTTCAAATTCCAGTCGAATCCATTACATTCACTTGCGTGCTAATACCCTTGGGAAAGATATGAATCCTCTTCTTCTCCCATCAGCTATGGGTAAATAGCAGACCGAGTTCTATAGCCTTGAATGGCAACTGGTCTACTGCAGGAAAAAATCTGCCTTGTCAAACATGTATCAAAAGATACATGATCACCTAAGCATGTATTACACATGGCACGTAACTGACTGAACACTTGACATACCAAATAATAATTGTTATATTCCCTGATGAAATGTTCCAAGGGGATCTTACATACCACCGAATATAATAATATCAATTATTTTTCTGGTATTGTTTCAAAGAAATTAAAGATTATTGTGATGATCTGTAAAACAGTTATAAATAAATTTTTAGAAAATTACTTACGTTTATAAAAGTGAAAGCATATAGCAATGATAGCTCCAATTCCTATGAAAACTCCTCCAATATAATAAAGGTCTGAAACAAACAACATTTCATTAATAATTTTATGGCTTGTCCACATTTATATGAATAACTTCTTTCTAAATTAACAGTAATAATAAAGGAGAAATGATAAAATAAATAAATCTATTAACTTCATTCAGAGCCATCAGAGACACAATCAACAAAAATTTTATAAGAAAGTTAAAACCTATGTAAAACAGTGAAATGAACAAATCAACATGTGAGATAGGATGAACATATTAACAAAAATTACTTTTTGTTGACAGACTTAAAGAACTCATTTGAACATGATGCAACAGGAATAAAAAATACTTTGAAAATGTTGTATTGCTAGAATACACCTCCGTTAAGTAAACATGTCTTCCAGCAAAAAGGTTTTGTGTGGATTTTGAATTATAACTGTTTTGATGAGAAAAGCTTGCATGATTTTATTTCAGAGGAAAACCTCTTTGATTTGCATAAGACAGAGTTTCCGATTGGTTGAAAAAGCATTCTCTTAAATATAAATGTTTTTGCACCTGCAAACCATAGTTGTGCAGTGAACCATATGCACAAAGAGGAGATTTGCTGTATTATTTTCCAGTCAAGGCTTGCACATATGCTACACATCTTTACAAGATTTTATAATAATTCAATGTAATTTCAAGCAGTTTTATTGTTTTAATGCCAGGATGTAACATGCTTTCCCACAACTATTGATTGCTGGCAAATTTTAACCCCACAAAAGTTTCAAAGTCGTCAATAGGTTAAAGTAAAAAAAATAAAAAAACAACATGCTACAACCACCGGATTAAATAGTTTCAAGCCCAAATCTTATTCTACACTTTTTCTGCAAACCATGTAATACTCAGTGATATATTTCAGAAAAATTGGTGGTTTATCTGAAATATAATGCCACTACATTTTGATGTAGCACAATGTTTTAAAACAAAAACAAAAATTGCTGTAAGAAAATTCAATCTATAACAATCTATGAGTGATGAGTGATCACTAATATTAAGTTTAAAGACAAAAGAAATTAAAATACATAAAAATTCTGTATACAATGTGTAAAAATTAATTAGCAATAAAGCTCTTAGATAATTAGTAGTTATTATTTATACCATTCATTTGGACTTTTGTCATCTTTGTAGTTTTTCGTTTCAGCTGTTGTAATCTTTGGCTTTCCTCAGGTGTATATCAATATACACCTGAGGAGAAGGCCAGAACGTTGTGATAAAAAACAAAGATGAGGACAATAGTCCCAATATAAATAGAAATAAAATAAAACTTTTAGAATTTAAAACTTATGCATTCATAAAATGGTAAATTGTTTTTAGCAGATGTTAGAGTACAATCAAGAAAGTTTAAAAGGGAAGGCCATTAATGCAAAATGGTATTTGTTCTTACATGTTATGGTCAATTTGAAAGTCACTGTCACTTTTTCATTATTTTGCTGAACTGTACACTGGATGGTTCCAGTTTTTGATGATGGTTTTAGATACCCAGAAAGATATTTCAAAAAGGGAATATGGCAAGGCTTTAACGTCAAGCTTGTGATTTCAAGTGGTTTCTGAAATTAAAAAATAAAATCATTAAAATAAAGAAAATCTTTATTACATGATAGTAATTAGTGTCACTGATGACATTAATTCCTAATCAGCAACAATCACTTTAAGTGTTGATTTTTAATACATTTCAATAGTAAAAATCATTAACAATGGTTTTATGTTAAACATATAACCTATTGTATCAGTCAGGTCTGCATTAATAGCCACTGAGAAAAAAAAAAAAACTCTTCCTAATTTTATACACATTTTTAGAGTAAAATAATTTATATTTTTGTAAAATAAAATCATTAGCAGTTAATTTACATTATATAGAAACATCTATGGTTTTGATACTGGTGTAAAATTCTAAACAAATATTTCAATGACGTATCAAAATAATTTTGCTGCTACCAGAAAATATTTACTTTGTCATTTTCTACACAAATTTGAGGAGTAGTGGTAAAGTGAATGGGAAGCAACAAAAAAAAATAAAATAAAATAAAAAGTCAAAGCATTGACTACTACATACTCTGGTAATAAACTACAACCAGGATTACTTTTCATTCCTCTCAACTTCCAGCAAAAATATCAGTATGACTTAATGAAGGAATTAATGCTTTGATGTATTTGTTTAATCATTTTGAGCTGTTATGTCTCTAATCATAAAAGTGAATGAATATTTGGACTTGTTTGTTTAATAAATTGTACTCATGATATCATACACCTAATACAAGTAATTGTATATGAAATGTCCACAATAGTTCAAGTCTTGTGAAGATTACTCAAGTAGGGAGAGCAAGAAATCTGTTTTGATTGGAACTTTGCAAATGTATGAATGTTGCCAAAATGTGTCTATTAAAAGATTTCCCCCAAGTTCACCCGATCCCACTATTGATAAGAATAAATTTATATTTCAGTGCTATTGAAAAACAACCATTTTGATTTCAACAAGGACAAAATATGACCAAGAATAACTTACACCATTTAACAGGCATGTAACATTAAATGAAAATGAAGAACAAGAAGTCTTCATTCGGTAATGTAAATTCTCTTCGGTTATCTCTATATCAAGCTTTGGATTATCTGAAAGAAAACATTTCAGAGGTAAAAAACTAAGTTTCAACTAAGCCATAGAAATCATATTTACAAGGATAGATCAATTAGTTCATTACTTAACATGTATTGAAGAAAGTTTGATCTAAAATATTCACCATATAATGTTCAACCATAGATTAAAACATCAAGTGCATTAACAAAGTAAATTATGTGGAAAGATTTGTTGCACAAAATAACTTTTCATAATTAGACTTAAAAATTATAAATACCTGTGTGTGTGTGTGTGTACGCACACATACAGTATACACACAAATGACTAAAAGTACTACTACAAGTTTCACACAAGTAATGGCAATTGTCAGGCAATGAAAATAATGAGAGTCCCATAAATACACATGCACACCAGTCACTGCTGAAACAGGGTTATTTTTATGCCTGCATTTGCTCATTACCTCAGATCTCACCAACACTCTGCTCTTATCAAAGAATGCATTTTTTCATCTCTTCAGATACAAAATAAATCTTTCAGAACCTTCCTCAAAAGGAAAGGTTCCTTCCACTTCAACATTTCCATCTAAGGTGCTCATTCACACTTGCCCTTATTCCCATATATATTTTAAAATGTTCTTTTCTTTTTGTAATACCTCCTCTAAAAGACAAAGTCTTATGATTAAAAATTTTGTCCTTTCATGTCCCTCAGTAACTCCAATATATGAGTATGGGCTGAAATGTTCATAGGCTGACTATGAAGGAGTGATGCTAGAGCTTTGAAATCTTGCATGCATTAATTTTAACTCTTTTTATTAATAATTGCATTGTCAGTTTACCTGGAAAGAAACAAACTTCAAAAGTAACAAGTAATGACTTCTCTTGAAAACCATTAATCCTATTAGTCAAAAAAGTCAGATATGAAGTTATCATCGTGATACTGGTTACCAGCCAAATGTTTTTTCATGATAGAGAACAGATGATAGTTAAATCATGAAGAGTGACCAACCAGTTCAAAGCCATAGTCACTGAAACTAAGAACTCATGTGCTGAATCATTGTCCTACTAAAACAAAACACCTTTTGTCAGTTTTCTTGGGCGTTTGGTCATGAGAATTGTTCATAATTGCCTCAGCAAGTTGGCATAGTACTCTCCATTGATGGTGTATCCCTCTTGGAGATAGTCAATAAACACAATGCATTCTACATCACAAAACCTGAGGCAATCACCTTTCCTGCAGATGAAATGATTTTGGCCTTCTTTGGAGCAAGTGAGGAGAGGTGTTTCCATTGCATGAAATGTTTCGTTGTCTCTTGTTTAAAATGATGAACCCAAAATTCATCCTGGATTATGAAACATTAAGGAAAACCAGCTGAATCTATCGCAAACAATGTCAGATTTTCCTTCCTGTGATGTGATCAGATTGGTGTGCTTTTGATCAAATACCAGATGTGACACCGACCAAATAACTTTCATCATGCCAAAGTTCATTGTGCAGAATATTCTCAACCTGGTCACCGGATGTTTTTTTTTTTTTTTTTTTTTAATCGTATCACCCCAAGCAAGGCCGGTGGCCACTATCACGCATGGGGTTACAGAAGGGTTGGAGGAAGAGCAGATAGGAGTGGTAAAGGAAGGGATGTGGAGAAAGAGAAGGACGGAGGGTTGATCGAGGTAGGGGGGTTACGGAAGATATAGAGCGAGAGCAGATAGGAATGAAAGATGTCAGGAAGTGGATAGATCAAGGCAATTGGAGATGACGATTGACGCTACACTTGCTAATAGAATTGGTTATTTTATTTATAAGTTAACTGCCGGTCATCCATCACTATGTGGTGAACATGATCAATGTTTTCTTCAGTTGTCAAAACAAAAATTTAATCTTTTTGCTTTAACCTCTCTATTTCCTATCACACAAGGTGAAACGGATGAGGTGCAGTTTGTCATTTCAGAAAGCCAAATTTTATGAATGAGACTTTTTAAAAAAATGTTCTTGTTTTAATAACTTTTATATATTATTACTGTTGTAGCATACCTACAGATGATAATGGGTATGCCTCCATTCCCATAAAGTAGTAAATACTGTATGTTGGTCTGCAGTTGGAGTTTCATTGTGGAGTTTACTTGACTCACTTCTAGCAATTGACTACTTCTACTTCTATGCGATGCTGGCAAATCTGTTGTTCTTATCTTAAATATTATTGTTCATTACCAAACTTTGTGTGATTATTCTATTCAGTAACCTTCCCTAGGTTACAACAATTACATTTTCTCACTAAATATTATAATGAAGCAAAAACAGAATCCTATACTGAAAGTAGAATTAGTTAAAATCAGTCCCTCTCTATAACATACATACATACATACATATATATATAAAATGCAATTCAAAAGCAAAGCAACTCTAAGTAATAAAGTGAAATGTTTACAAAATAGTGTTCACATGGAAAAGGGATAAAAGCCAAATGGTCATAGCCTTCTGAATTCATGGCAAGAAACATTTTTATTGATTGAGAAAAATTCCCAGTATGTATCTATGGAATTTGCCTACAAATTTGTGGAGGGGAGGTCATTCCCATCAATTTTAACAAACAAAAAAGAAAATTAAACTTACCTTTTATATTAAGCTTAACAGTTTCAGAAAGCGATCTCTGAAGATTGGAACATACCCACGTCGATAATGATTTATTTACTTGGTCTATAATTAATGTTATATTATTTTTAACTCTTGATAGGTGATATCCTGTGTAATTATTACAAGATGATTCTGTTGCACATCTTAGTGGTGTTTTGATGACATTCTCAACATTCCGCCACTCTAAACTCTTTATACTGCTTGGAAAAAGGCAACTCAGTTCTGCTGGTGTGCCCTCAATATAAGCAGTCGAGTTGACATTTAATATAATCTCTGTCAAGAAAAAAAAAATAAACAAAAGACAAGAATTAGATGAACACAAGATGAAAAAATAAAGAAAAAAAATGATGCTTGATCCGATTTTATTATAACAGTGTTTCTGCTTATTTCTTCATTATCTTCTTGGTAGGGGAAAAAAAAAAAAAAAAAAAAACTAGTTAATGTGACTGAAATTTATTTTGTCCCAGATAAGCAGAGATATAGTCAAACATGAGATTTGTATCTTCTCAAATCAAAAGTGACTTTTTTTTAACAACTTGTTTTTTTAGTACTTAATCTTCTGAAGTTGAAGTAGATTAATGGTTCACAAACTTTCCAGTCAAATTATTCCTTCACAGATTTACAGTAATACTAATTGATTTACAGTAATACTAATTGATTTACAGTAATACTAATTACCCACAAGTAAAACCAAGTCATTTGAGTCTCAGACATAATTCAAAACTGATCAGTCAATGAGAAAAAGTGAAATTACTTTCACACATAAGAAATTGGTACTTTACATACACAAGCAACAGTTCTATGAAAAATAGACAAAGAAAATGTTGGATTGATCAAAATATAATGTTTTTGCTGTTTTCCACCCTTCCATAAACTTTGGTAGTCAGATCTTCTGATGCAAGGCAATATTTCCACAATAAAATTTGTCAAATATTCAAAACAAATTCATATGAACAATAAGCTATTTGAGTTTTCAGGTTATAATACTATGTTTATTAAAAATATTGATAATTTCTTTAGGAGGTTTCAGATTTTCTAATGTAAATAAACAACAAAAATTTTATTCATCTTATGCTAGAAAAACATTTAATTAACAATATTCCATATACATGAGTACATTGTTATTTAACATCTTTATATAAGACCCATGACATTCTATTACCTTCATCAAAACTTCAACTGCCATTGATTTTATTAACTTTTCCAGTTTCCATTTAGCTTTTTATTTGCAGCAGCTTTTACTGCATCCTCAAAATCTTTACTTGAATATTGTTTCCCATTCTCTTTTAATGATCACTCATGCATTTTATTGGATCAATATCTAGAGAGGTTATGGGTCATTCCATTAAATTTGAGGTTTTCAAATCTTTCTTTTTTGGCAGGGTGGGCAACAGTCAGCTTTGCAGAATGTGAAAAAGCATTGTCTTACATGAATATATCATTTAGTTTATTCATTGTGACTTGTATCATCATCAACTCTGAAGAAACCTATAATTTTAGCAAGAAGCAGCTTAAAACTGTCTCGCATCTCTTTTACTAACAATGTGTAGAAATTCTGGTAGGAGTTACCCAACTTGGTGAACACAACATTTATCCAAAAATAGATAGCTTACAGGTAAGTCATGCTGAAAGAAATTTTTATCCAACTACTAAATTTAAGCAGTATTTTAATTTCATTTGTTTTATATTATTTTACTAATATTAGTAGTAATAATATCTTTGATTTTTTATTATGTTAGGTATTGTCAAATATTATGAATTCTCAACTAATATTTCTGTCATCAGACTGTAATTCTATTAGTAGAAAGTGTGGGTCAGAAAGAAAAGTAAGTAAAAAGATGACAAAAGAAATACAAATTAAAAATTATTAACAAATAGACAGTATCTAATAAAAAACAAATTCTTGTACCACATGGAACCAAAATTTAATGACTAATAAGGGTAGATAACTCATGTCTAATATGAATAGATAACTCAGAAGCCGAGGAAATAGATTTTTTCATGAGTATGAAGTTCAATTTTTGATGATTGTTTCTACTTTCTTCTTCCAGTCATCCAGACTTGGCTCAGAATTCAAAAGCATCTTAATGTAGCCATTTGACAATGCAGTTCCTGAAAACCAATCAAAGAATGTAAAAATTCAAGTATAGAAAACATTCACATTAAATATCTGCATGCAGACTGGTTGTTCCTTATAAAGGATTAATCTTTCCCATATAAATCAAACTTTTCTAGCAATCAAAGTAGGGTTTTCTCAGATACTTTTAAGTAATCTATGAGTATAGATTACTTAAAGTTGACTTACATGGCTCCATAAGTTGATTGCGAATAGGATTTTCCATTCTTACTGTATTTGTATTACTTGCATTAAGAGTATACTGATTATAAAAATAGCATTTCTGGTCCCAGTGTCTTGAAAAAAACATTCTTCTTCCCTATTCTTAATCGAATTCTGCTTTGAGATATATTCATGAGAATTGTAATGCCAAGTTGACTTACATGGCTCCATAAGTTGATTGCAAATAGGATTTTCCATTCATTCGAACCTGGCATTGCTACAAAGATATATCTATTTAGGTCTGATGGTAACTTGCTGTTGTCTTATGTAACATGTATCTTATGAATCATAAAATCATCTAAGATTGACAGCATCTCTATTAAATCCCATCAGGTTATGCTGTTTTGTTTCTGTTTATCTTACTTCAGATCATCATCATCATCATACATGTCCTTTTATGTTTCATATATATTGTAATTTTCTCACCACTATTGTCATAGAAGAGCTGTCTGATATATTTATCCCATCTTTGTAGTATCTTTTTTTCTATTATAAGCATTTGCTTTTTTTTAGATTTTGTACATCCTGTCAACCAGCATGTTTTCTGTACTATTATTTATCTTTTTATGCATGCCTGCAATGTCTAGATTCTGTAGTGTTTCTTATCTGCATACTTTTCATTGAGTCATTCATCTTTTGTTTGCTTGCATTTCTTTCTAATGTACTCTGCTTAACATCCTATATTCTCTACCATTTATTGTATTACTGCTGTTGCTTTTTTGTGAGTGAGAACTTTATCTGCAACCCAATTCTTTTAGGATGACCTCTTTTTGCCACTATCACCAGTGCTTCCCTTAAGGTGTTCTATTTTTGCGTTACTGACATTTCCCTCCTAAACTTTTGTTTTTAACAACTTCAGGATACACCTATTAGCAAATATAGTCCTTTGTATTTTAGTTTAGGTTTATTTATTTTCCATAATTTTATCCTTAGTTTGCATTATGACATGGAGGTAGGCACTGGGGTATGTTTTAAAAGGGTAGAAATAACTGCAGTTTTAAATTTTTTGCCAAATGTTAGTGAAAGCATTTAAGAGGTTAAATTAAGAAAAATGTAGTTCAAGGAAGTTAAAAATTAAGAAAACATACGTTCTACTGAAATTACGGTTATAAACATCAAAAACAGCACAGCAAATCTGAAAAAGAAAAGAAATTGAAAAATATTTACTAAATAGGAAAAAACATTGAAATCAGCATTATGCACCAGTAAATAGAAAATTTTTACTTAATGTATAATAGAATTCCTGATTTTTCTATGAAATATTTCATTTTCACATACAATCTTTTGCATAATATAATCATTATATGACAAATGTATTTGAGCTTTCCTTCATTCTTTGTAGTCAACATTTCATGTGACAGAATGTGTTCCAGAATTAACCTTTAAAAACAAAATGAGTGACCTATTAAAAAAGAAAAAAAAATACTGATTTTTTAATTTTTTTTGGATCACCATACTTACAAACAGAAGCAATTCAATCTGTAGCTGTCAAAAGGAATTTGTGTCCGTCAATAATACAAATATCACCTGACCCACCCAAATTGACTCTTGACACATTGACTAAAGTAACTTCTCACCATTATAAAAATACTTTTAACCCAAGAAAACCTGAACACAAAAACTAATTTACAAAACTGAAACCATTTTGTCATTTTTACCACTGTAATTTTACAGGTGCTTTACACTCAGGTAAATCAATATCTGTCCATATTTAGTCACTAAATTAGTATCTTAAATGAAACCACTGATAAGGATTGATACTGATAAGGTGTGGCACAAATGTTTGCTACACAAGCTCTCCAGCTATGGAATCACTGGAAGGGTTTTCTCTATTATAAAATCCTTTGTAACAGGTAGATCCCTGAAGGTAGTTATTAACAGCCAGTCCTCAGAGGCCCTGATGGTCAACGCAGGCATCCACCAGGAGTCATTTCTCAGAGAAACCCTCTTTATGTTTTACATAAATGATCTAAGAATATACTCTGATCATTTGTAAACTTCTATGCTGATAATACGAGAGCAGCTCTAAAGGTCTTGATCAGAGATCAGCAGCTGCCCTCTCTTCCAATCTAACACTAACTTCCCAGTGGGGAAAAAATTGGCTGGTTACATTTAATGCCTCCAAAACTAAACTGGTTACATTCCATCACCGCTGATAGACCCTGAACTACCACCAGTCATAATTAACAGATGTCCCCTTGAGGAGGGCCTCTGCTATGAGAGGATAATGGGACTCAAACTCACACCCAACATCAAGTGGAATTCCTATATACAATCTATTGCTAAAGATGCAGATAAAATGATTGACTCCCAGTACCGCTCCAGTAAGTACCCGACTCTTCATGCTATCCTCTACCTTTATAAGAGCACAGATCCGTCTGAAAATGGAGCACTGTTGCTATATTCAGACAGGAGCTGCCAAGATCTCACTTTCCAGTCTTGATAAAATTTAAAAGCATCTCAGAGTCCTTGTTGGAGAAGAATTATTTTCCATATTCCAACCTCACAGGCAGGGTGTGGTGAGTCTCTCACTGCTCTGTTATTACTACCATGGAAAGTGCTAAGATGAACTGCATCTCCTAGTTCCACCTGGTCTGACTCTCATGACTAAAAGACCTGCCATGCCACTCACATTCCCACCATATTTCATTGGGGAGATGTAAGTTCCACTCAAACAGCTTCTTCCTGCAAACCACTTCCCTATGGAACAGACTCCTGAGATCCTGAGAGAATGTTTCCCTTAATCACTACAATCTTAACCTGTTCAAGTCTAGAGTCAACTGTTAACTTCATCTTATATATATATATATATATATACCCCCTTATCAAAACCCTCTACCTCAAGGTACAATGTGAACTGTAAAAAAAAAAACTTAAAAATTATATATAAAAGACACTCATGTTAATTCAATTACTTTTTTCTCATTTAAAGTCCCCGTAGAACATTAGATAAATATCAATATCTGTCAAATGCCTTAAATAAACAGCTACTGTCTGGTTTCAAATCAAATTAATTATACTTTAAAATCAGCTGATATTCTACAAAACTTTCAGAAAATTATATTTTATTTTTGGAAGATTTTGTAATAAAGATTACATTGCAATGAAAGACAACTAAAAAAGGTCTGTAATCAGCTATTCTAGCAAAAAATCATTCCAGTCAATTAAGTTTATGAAATAGAACCAAGTATTTTGCTTATTTGAAATATTAAATTTAATCTATTAACTTGAAATTAAAACTTAAAGTAAAAGCTTCAAGAAAGATTTTTTCATTTTTAACCTGATTTGAAACAACTATTATTTACTACAAGTTTAAAATATCACAGAAATACATACGACATTAGTTGTTTACGGTGTTGGCGGGTTTGACAGCTTGAATGTAATTAATTCTATGGGGGTTTTAGGCGTTAAAGTAATTGAATTGGGTGTCTTTTATATATAATTTTCATTTTTCAAAATATTGGTGTTTGATGCTTTGTACCAAGCTTTTTGACTTATGATTAGTAAATATAGTCTTTACTTAAAAACAATATTACTTAACACGGTTAAAGTAAGGCAGAAATAAAAGATTTGAAAGTATATTTATTCTAATTAAAAATAATTGTACGAGCAAAACAAGATTTTTAATAAATGTTACAATAGGTACCACTAAAATGGATGCATTTTTTTTCCTGAAATGAAATCAAAGAGAACCGCTATCCAGTTTTTAAAAAAAACTGACAAAATGAGGGAATTAACCGATTCAAACAAAATTTTTACTACTTTTTCTATGGGTTTAGATGAGTCAGCTATGTTTACAATAGTGTTTTTTTTAAAATTTTTATTGGTCATAGACAAAAGGGAAGTAATCATCTCCCTTTGACTGTCATTCACATCATTACAGCACAGGCGGTACCTAATTTTTGCCGAGTCAAATGAAAAGTTTCCTTTCATAGCCCTTTCACTCCAACTTTAAGTGTTGATTTTTCTTCACAAGACACAAATTTGCATACTTATGTCTGCCGTTAAAGTAAAAAAAAAAAAAAAAAAAAATCTGTAAAAATTCACCTTTCCTTTTATATTTTGAATTAATATTTCTTGACACATTCATTAACATTTTTGTTGAGTGTATTTACCAAACCAAAAAATGGACACGATTTTTCCAAAACAAAAGTTAAAAAAAAAAAAAAAAAAAAAATCACTTATTTGCAAAATTTCTGGGAATTATACGATTCAAATGAAATTCTCATTTACTTATTAATGAATTAATTTCTATTTTATTTTTAAGTACCAACAACAACAACAGGGATGCTTTTTTTTTTAAATGGAAAAATCGCTACTCCGTTTAAGAAATATTTGCCTAAAATCTGGGAATTATCAGATTTAATAAACGAAATATTCAGTATTTTTTATTCATTCATGAATTAATTTTTATTTATTTATTTTTACTGAATCGGCTTTGTAAAGAATTTAGGCGGAAATAATTGGGAGATATTTTGGTACACTCTTTCGATATCACGTGTGTAATGAGAATATCTGCACAAATAGGAATCGGTCAAGGAAACTTAGACATTCATGTGTCTGTAGATAATTAATTCTTTTTGAAGCTGTTATAAAAAGAGTTTGAGAGGAAGTGAAACAAGGCTGAGTCCATATAGCTTGAGTGAAGCTTTATTCCACTAGAAATCTACTCCGGTAGTGAACCGTAAGAAGAAAATGGCCGACTACCTCGTAAAGAGAGAAAGACGAAAACAGGAGGAAATCAATCAGTCCTGGAAAGTCAGGGAAAGATTAGAGAGTTCCTTTATTTTCACCACATTCTCCGCCACTTAAGAAAAAGTTCAGGTTTGTATGTTCTTCTGGCAAGGGGTGGTTTCTATGGGTGTCTCTGCTCAAACTGAAAATAGAGAAAGGAGAAAAACAGATGTTCAAAGCTGATAATTTTCAGCTAAATACGGAGGTTTTCGACGAATTCTAGAAGAGCGTCGAAGATTCGATACATCAGCGTCTTCTGAAGAGTTCCTCTGGAAGCTATCCAAGGGCAGAGGATGGGGAGATGTAGGAGTGGAATTTACAGTGGGGTGGTTTTGGGGGGCAGCTGAAACGTCAATAACAGTATTTTCCAGAGCACTCGGCAGAGGAGGAGTAGGAGTGTTAGACTGGATAGGGGCGTCCATTGGATCAAGTTCTGTGTGTGAACCGTTTGGTTTGCCATCCAATAGTGCAATATGGCGTAGAGACACTGTCGTTTCTCATCCGTTGTTAAGTCACACGTGAGCGTAGTTCGGATTGACTTCGAGTATGCCAGCTGTCTCGACTAAAGGCTCATATTTACTCCCACGTTCATGGCGCCTCAGGAGCGCCGATTTTGATTTTGTTAACCATGTTGGTATGGAATCACCAGAAGCTGATTTCCTTTGGAAATTAAACAAACATTCATGAGGAGTACAGTTCGAGGCAGTGGAAAGCAATGAGCGAATGCAGTGGAGTGCTACATCTAGAACCTTTTCCCAACTAGCAATCGGGAGATTACTAGACCGTAGAGCCAGGCTCACCGTTTGCCAGATGATACCATTGTACCACTCTGCTTGTCCATTGCCCTGTGGATTAAAAGCAGTTGTTCGGCTGGTAGCAATGTGTCGAGAAAGTAGAAACGCCTTTAATTCGTCCGACATAAAAGCTGTACCACGATCAGAGTGCACAAAAGAAGGGTTTCCAAAAGTGGAAAATAAACTAGTTAGATGTTTCTTGACAGTCGCTGCTGAGACATCAGCACAAGGATAAGTGAAAGGAAAACGGGAGTATTCGTCAACCAAAGTATGAACCGATTGCGAGAATTTGAAGGTAAAGGTCTCTTGAAGTCTATACTTAATCTTTCAAAGGTTTGACTTGCTTTTATGAGTGTTTGAGGGGGCATTTTAATGAATCTAGGCTTTATCTCGGAATACACCTGGTTACTGCTCTTACATCTTCTACAGAGTATGGCATATTTTTACTTCTGACGAAATGCAGCATTCTTGTTACCCCAGGGTGACATAAATCTTTGTGCAAGATATGTAGTTTGTTAACAGAGATGGTAGAAGAGCAAATTCGTGATAAAGCGTCTGCAGCAGCATTTTGTTTTCCCGGACGATATACTATGTCGTAACTGAAAAAGGCAAGTTCTAATTTCCATCTTGTGATCTTCTCATTTTTTATCTTGTTTTTACTTTTAAGATTGAACATGAAGGAGACAGATTTCTGATCTGTGATAAGCTTAAAATGTCTCCCGAGTAATAAGTGTCTCCACTTTCGAATCGCTTCTACAATTGCATAGGCCTCCTTTTCAACTGATGAGTGCTTTTGCTTGGCAGAAGTTAGAGTTCTTGAAAAGAAAGCTACAGGCCGATGGTTTTGGGTTAGAGAGGCAGCAATAGCATGTTCCGAAGCATCAGTCTCAATCTCAAAAGGTAGAGTAGAGTCTATAGCCACCAGACACGATTTTGCGATCTCCTCCTTTAGATGCTTGAAGGCATCCGTTTGTTCTTTAGCGAGAGGAAAATGGGCAACTCTGGTTAAGGGATGTAATTTTTCGGAGAAATTTGATATCCACCTAGAATAGTGAGAGAACATCCCCATTGATCGTCAGAGAGAGGTATGGTCTTGAGGTACTGGCAGATCCACCAATCCTTTGAGTCTGTCAGGGTCATGTTTTACTGAACACATGCTTATAGTATACCCAAGCAAGTTCACTGAACTAAGTGAATAATGACATTTGCTTTTATTCAGTGTTAAGCCGTACTTTGCCACACTATTCATAAATTTCTTTAGATTGTTGTCATGTTCTGCCTGGTTATGACCACAGATAGTAACGTTGTTGATATAGACGTAGGTTCCTCGGAGGTCTTCTCGCCTGATAATGTCATCAATGACTCGCTGGAAACTTGCTACTCCATTGGTCACTCCAACAGGGATTTGACAAAATTGGTACAGAGACCCAGCAGCTTCGAAGGCAGTATATTTTCGTTCTTCTGGCTTGATGGCAACCTGGTGATAGGCACTGGTTAGATCAAGAGTGCTAAATACCTGATAACAGGCAATCTCATTTACCATGTCCTCTATCCGAGGAAGTGGATAAGCATCCAGAAGAGTGAACTGATTTATCGTCTGGGAATAATCTACGACGAGTCTCTTCTTGGGATTTTCAGGAGACACCACCAGTGTTTGGGCTCGCCATGGCGATTGAGATGGCTCTATAATTCCTTCCTTCAGCATACGCGATATTTCTGAATGAATGAATTTAGCGTCAGGTAGGCTATATCTCCTGGATTTTACTGCTATTGGATGACAATCAGAAGTTAGATTCGCAAACAGAGAGGGGTAAGGGACATTATTAATTGCAGTTAGTCCACAAACAGTGAGAGGTGGAAGCAGTCTCCCGAAAGGTATTTTTACCGAAGAATGCTGACGTAGGAAATTATGCCCAAGAATGACATCACAGCATAAGTTAGCCATAACGGACAACTTGACAGTACGGTACTCTCTACCGCTTAGATTGAGGGATACTATACAATGTCCAAGAGTAGAGGATGAACTTGGCAAGATTGCTAATCCGAGCCTTTTAAACTCGTTAGAATTAATAAAATTTTCTGAACTGCCAGTATCAACAAGTATTTTTAGAGACTTGCCTTTGATTTTTCCACGCAATGTCGAGCAAGATAGACTCTCCGAGAAATTATAAGATGGAATGAATGGAAGACGCAAGAATAGACTCACCGTGGTTGATAGCAGCCGCTGTAGATGATCTGCAGACATGAGCAAAATGTCCTTTCTTTTTGCAATTTTTGCAAATTGAGTTTCGGGCAGGGCATCTAATTCTATCATGTCTCTGATTCCCACAGAAGAAGCATTTTTGTCCAGAAATGGCAGCCATGGTATGTTCCTCATAGCACCCAGACTGATCGTCATCATCAGTTACCTCAGTTTGAACAGTAGAGACAGATGCGTTTAGTGAGTTCTGTTGAGAGTGGGACGTTAATTGTTTCTGTGCCATCTCAAGTGTTAGCGCCTGGTCATAAGCAGTGACTAGATCTAGTGTTTTGTTTTCCAGGAGTCGTTGTCTGATGTGATTAGATGAAATTCCGTTTATAAAAGCGTCTCGTATGTATTCGTCTCTCACCTGTATTGCTGTAACAGCCTGGAACTCGCAATCCTTCGCGAGTTTCTTTAAAGCTTGCAAATACTGGTCTACACCCTCGTCAGTTTGTTGACGATGAGTTGCCAGCAGATGCCTGCAGAAGATGGTATTTCTAGGCTGCACAAACACTCCTTCCAGAACGTCCATGACTGAATCGTAATCGTCCACGTCGGAGATGTGTTTAAAGATAGTGGGAGAGACAAGGTTGATAAGTTTCAGTCTGTCTGTCAGTGGAGTCCGTTGTGTTTCGCCGGCCGCTTCGAGAAAGATTTGGAAGGATCTTTTCCAATGTCGCCATGTGTCGGCTGAGTCAGGTTTATTCGTGTCTAAATCTAAGCATTCTGGCTTAAGGTATTTTTCCATCCTGATAGATTATTTCTAGTGGAATAAATTGTTATAAAAAGAGTTTGAGAGGAAGTGAAACAAGGCTGAGTCCATATAGCTTGAGTGAAGCTTTATTCCACTAGAAATCTACTCCGGTAGCGAACCGTAAGAAGAAAATGGCCGACTACCTCGTAAAGAGAGAAAGACGAAAACAGGGGGAAATCAATCAGTCCTGGAAATGTCAGAGGAAGATTAGAGAGTTCCTTTATTTTCACCACAGAAGCAAAGACCATATAGCCACATTTCTATTTTAAAAATATAGCGGAGGGGGTTTAGTCCCCAAATCCCAACTCCAGAACGACCCTAGGCTAAAATCAATTTTTAATCGACTTTCATTGTTACCGAATTTTCCTACCTTGTCAAAATTACCGAATATTGCGGGCACCATCGAAAAGCCGCGTGAAACACATTCCCGGAAAAATTTCCCCAATGTTTTTTTTGTTTTGTTTTTAAATTAAAAAAAAAAATCTGTAAACATTCATTCACAACAATAAGTACTCAAAATTTCGTTTGAATCTGATAATTAATTCCCTAATTTTAGGCAAATGTTTTAAAATCGGGAGTAGCGATTTTTTGCTTTCATTTTTTTGGACTTCGGTGGTTCCGAGAATTTGAAAGAAGGAAGAAAAAATTAAAATGCGTTTTTTTGGGGGGGGCGGGGTTAGGAAGTCCGTAGCAGTTTCTATAGTCAAAAACTCAAAATTCACAAGAAAAAAATCGTATAGAATAAAATTTTATTATAAAAAATAAAAGTAAATATTCTTATAAAAAATAAATTCTTTAACCTTATTTGGCAAATTTGATTTTTAAATTGTTAATTCGAGTTCAGCATCTACATTTTACACGGAATTATGACGATTTGGGATAAAATTTTTTATTTAGCGCCCGAGCGTTTGGGCGTTAAAAAGCAAATTTACCCCTTATTTTAAGTTTTTAACCAATAATTAAAAATTTAAAGTTAAAGATAATTTATTTTTAAGCAAAAATACCAATGTCTTACTCTTCATTATTGTACTGCTGTTTTTCCGTTATTTCTTAATTTTTTTCGCGCGTCTTTATGACAGGTGCGTAATTATACATTTTTTAACTTTTGATCTCTGACCATCCCGGGCGTAAAACGTTAATATTTTCATTAAATTTTAAGTAAAAAATATACTTTTCACAAAATCCAGTTCATTAATCTTTAATTTACAAATGACTTCGAAACATGTCCCTAGGTAAGATAAATATTGATTCTTTAAGTAAGAGATTAATTTTTTGTTTACATTTTTCGTCTAATGACGGTTCGAGGTGTCGATTTTTTTAAATGCCTCAGTTTTCAAAAGTATAACAACCCTTATACGGAAATTAATTTTTCATTTAATTCGGATTAGCGGGGCTATCATTTTCAAATTATTAAAGCGAAATTTAAATTGAAAGAATTTAATTTAAAATTTTAATTTATTTAAAATCCATTTTTCGTTTTTTTTTGTTTGTTTTTTTAATGAAGTGGCACCCATAGAATGATAATTCTGCTGAATGACTCACAAATTTCGTGCTCAGAGGAAGGTTAATGAATTTTTATTACAGAAATAATTTTTTAAGTTAAAATTTTTAAACGCAAATATATCCGGTTTAAAATGTGTCCGATGTAAACTAAATTCAAATTTAATAAGAATTTTTCTATTTCTGCTTAGCTTACGATTCGGAAAGAAAATTAACCACAAAATTAAGTTTTAAAACTTAATTTGATAAAAAGCTATGAAAGAAAACTTTGTTGTATTTCATGACTGTTTTTTACTCACTTGTCAAATTACACTCAAAATTCGGAAATGTTATTAAAATTTTATACTTGAACAACTATCTAAAAAAAACAAAAAAACAAGGCACATTGACCATATTTTTTGTTTTAAATACTCTTTCTTTAACGCCTCTTTTAGGAACAATGAGAAAGTCAGAAACTTAAAATTCTGTTAATTTCATCAGCAAATTGAAAGAAAAATATACCGAAGTCTGAAAAATGAGTAAAAAAAACTAAGAAATCAAGCTATTACTTAAATTAATAAAAAAAAACTAACTTGCATATTTAACTCCTCATCTAACATACCAGTTGACAAATATCAAAGTTTTGTAAGGCACCGTCTCATAAAATGAACCTTACAAATTGACAACAGTTGTAAAACTTTGTAGATTTTTTATGTTTGTAAAATAAATGTTCAAACAAAAAACCACACCCAAAAAGCGGGGGAGCTAAAAGAAGAAACGAGTAACATGCCAAAGCTAATACAGATTTTATAAAGATAACCAATACATGCTTCTTTTTAAAATCAAAATTATTTCATTTACAGTTTCTAGAATGAAGAAAATTGTAGAGAAAATCTCAATCAGAAAGGAGGATGTTACATGCCAAATGATTTTTTTTGTTTAGATTTCTGTGTTGCTATGGCACATTTTTTTTTGTAATACACTTAGCACTAAGTGTATTACAAAAATGGGCCATAGAAATTTTTTTTAAATCCCCCGACCAAAAGTAAACATGACTGTACTAGGTTAAAGTAGGCGATACAATATATGTAAACAAAAAATACAAACCTTAACATCTTGTCTTCGGTGATTCTACAGAGACGTAGAGTCAAGATACGAAGTAACAATGGCGCAGTTACAACTTCTGAGCTGGTGAGAGTGGGGCGGTTACTTTTTTGCGAAAGCGGAAGTTAACGGTTGAAAGTGCCTGAAAATGTGTATACTTTTGTATAATTTTATGGTTCAAAAAAGTTTTATATTCATTTTACCTTAATTATTTAAAAAACAACCCAAAACTACAGAATAAATTAATTCTAAAATGTACACATTTTTACTTTCCAGTTTTACTGTTTTTATTTATTTTTCACAGCACACCCACGATACTACTCAATGTGAATCAGGGTTTAAAAGTAGGTTTACCGTCAATATCAAGGAAAAATTGCCCAAGCCCCCTAGACATTATCCCCTTGGGGGGGGGGGGTATGCCTCAAGCACCGAGCAATAAACAGAGCCTCTCCAAAAGGTGAAGTATTTACAGTTTTTTTTTAAGTGTCACACTGCAATGTTCTTTTTTTACTTTCGTTTTAAATTGGTTAAATTTAAAAAGAAAAATGAAGAAAATTTTTAAATCTAATTTGTTTTTTTTTTTTACCGATCTTGATTTTCAATACTTATTGAAAGTTTTTGTTTTAGAAAAAAAAAAGTAATTTTACAGTTGATGAAAATTGAAAAATGAAATAAATTCTAAAAATTGATCTTACTACAACGTATTTATTATGAAACTGAACTTTACCAGGTGTGCTCAATCAACGTAATTGTAATATTTGTAAACCTTGACCTTTATTTTGCATCTGCATAAAAAATAAATGACTAAGAGTAAGAAGCCACATCATTGTGTAGTAATTTGAATTATTTTATACTAAAAAGTGAAAGTAAGACGTCTCAAAGAAGTGGCAAATTTCTGAAGGCAACAAAAATCATGTGGATTTAATTAAATTAAATCATTTAATGCACAAAAATTTCTGAATATTACATTTTTTTACTTATTCAGTTGAGAAAATTTTACACGCAGGTATTAATTGTTTAGAAAGAAAAGTTGTCACGAGGCAAAAGTAGATTTTCTGAGAAAGGGAATAATCGATATGTTTCTTTTCCAAGAACTCGCTAAGTTTCGTTTCACTGAATCACGGAAGGAATTAGTAATAAATAAATGAGTTTGATTTTCGTTAGGCTTTTTTAATAATTTTTAATGATGAAAAGAGTAAATTTAATGAATCAGTTTTAAAAATAGAATTTAATATGCAAATAAGTTTTTCGTTAGATTTTTCGTAATTTAGTAAATGACATACTTTGATAAATCAATGTTTTTTTCTTGCATGTATTTTTTTAAATGACTTACCTAGTAAAATATTTTTATACTGACATTTTCAACTTTAAATACAAGTTATCTATGTCTCATAAGTTTAAAAAAAAAACATTAAAATATTTAATTATGATAGGAAGAAGCATCATGAAAAGAACCAAATGTTTTAAAACATTTTTTTCTTTAGTTCAACCATGGGTCAATGAATATTTTTGTTTAAAAATCATTTCATCCTAAGCAATGCGAGAATGCTGCTAGTACGCAGAGGCGGTGGGTACAGAAAATAAAAGTGAAAGTGAAGACTGAGAATAGGGAGGATTGAGGAAAGGACATCAGATAAACGGGATTCAAGTTTTTGAATATTCATTCATTTTAAAAAAAAAATAAAATCCATGAAATGAAAGCGATATTGCAAAGTAGGTCCTAATGATCGATTTTTTATAATCATCCTTTATTTTCAAAAAGTCATTATTTGGCTTCTGAAGAAATGTATAGCAATGCAATTAACAGTAGGAATGTTTTCAAAAGAAACAATAAAAACTAAAAAATAATTTATTTTTGCCAATTTAAAAATGCAACAAAAATATTGGGCTGTATTTCTATTTTCTCTCTGTCTTCTTTCAATTTCTTCCTTCTAAGTAGGGAGGTTCTTTCTTTGCCTAGCACCCAAGACGTCTCCGCAAAATGGGAAGTACTAAGGAGGCTTGAGCAAATTTTCTCCCTCAGTTCAAATGGGCTAGCAACATATGATGTCACATTCCTCTTGAGTGGATGTGTAACTAAAAATACACAGTGACACCCAACTGAGCAGTTTGGGCGTGTGTTTTAATATGGTTATGTAATTGTGTTAGAGATTTATTAAGCAATGCTATTTCCAACACAATTATATACCCACATACATACCAATATTAAAACATGCTCAAACTTGATTTCCTACCCAATAACAAACAATATTACAAACATGTAAAAAAGATTCCAGAATACAAATATTTATTACTTTAAAATACAGCAAATGTGGCACAAGACCGAAAAAGAGGGTGGGGAGAAAGACGGCCATCATTTGTTTTAATTTAAAACTTAGCTAGCCACAACCACTGGTCCAATCATAACAAGACAATATTCCTACCACCAAAACAACACATTTATACTTACCTTTCTTACTACATCCACCAAAATACCTCATTGTCTCAATGAAAATCCTAAACAGTCTCCATATGTACAAATCGTTGTTTGTGAGGGGAGGGAAATAAAAACAAGATAAAAACACCCCAATTATATACTTATAAACTATTTACAAGAAACTAAACAAAATCATATTAGTAATAAAACACTCCACAAACCTTAAATGTGGCAGAAAAATCAGTTAACTGGGCGAAATCGATGCGGGACTATAAGAATATAGAAAAACATTCATCCCTCCCAAGCACTCATACAGACACGCACTCAATCTAACACAACAACAAATACGAAAAACATACACGCGAAACGAAAGGCACACCGCATCCACCAGAGAACTGACATCACTGACCACCTAACGAGGGAGGGGGTGGAGCGTTAAACTAAAGTAAAAAAGGGACAGAAATAAAAGGGGCCAATGAGCAAACACACCCTAGCAAAGTTTACTGGAAAAGAAAAGAAAAAACTAAGGAATCAAATACAAAAACCTACTCTAGCCTAAATCCAGGGATGGGTTGCCCAACTTCAACCCAGGAAAACAATATCCTGGTGCCTAGCCGACATCAAAATGCCACCCCAGGTCAGCCCCTTTTACTCGGCACAAACGCGCAAGATTCACCCACCTTTTGCCAAATTCTGATATGGTGAGCCGCCGCCTTTCAGTCCTAATCTTGACTTTAAGCTGATGCTTAAAAAACAAGATCAGTTGGGAAGAAGTGAACTTCTCGCCCTCATAGAATTCCTTCTGACGCGTCGTCCAAATCACGACTCTCATAACACCTAGTAAGCAACAGAACACATAATGTTCAGCCTTCGTCATCTGCGGCACCACATTGCTACAAACAGAACTGACCTCAAGGACAAAGAACTTTCCCTGCAGCATGCGGACCATGAGGCCTTCAACAAACTTGCACGACGGCACTACCACCCTGCAATGAAAGAAGGCGTGACCAATGGTCTCGACTTCCTCAATACAGTGACGGCAGTTTGGAGATTTCTCCAAGCCCGCTGAACAGTCTTTTGGCGACCCAGAGGGTCCTACGAATCACCAGCCATGGTTATTGAGGCATTTTAACCCAGGTGCCCAAGCCTCCTGCTTCGTAAGACCGAGCTCGTCAATTAGATCATCCTGAACCCCACCTCCTGACTAAAAATTGATACAATGCCCTACGAGCGTTGTAGAGGCCATCCGATGCCTCGTAAGAGGCGTTTCAGAGCACGACGACATTCGCGGTAGAAGGAGCATTCGGCTCGGCGTGTACGGCCGGCCTCCACCTCGCACGAGTGCACACTTCTCAGGGATGGGAAGTTTCTACGGACGTCTTCCTTCCAGAAGGCGCCCACCTCATCCGATTCGCGACACATTCGGTCTAGGAAGGCAATGAGAAGCATATATTGACGAATCTCAATGCTAGGCATACCCAGACCGCCTTCAGACGGATGAAGGCAACAGATCTCCCGAGAGCCTCTGGCGGCCTTGCCTCCCCACAAGAAGGAGAACAAGAGCCTCACTAACTCCAGTAAAGTGCCAGACGGAAGTGGAAGCACAGAGAGTCGGGAAAGGAGAATCGGGTAGATGTGTGAAACACATACTTCCGCCCTCCCCTTTAAGGAAAGATTCCTCCGAGACCACAAATTAATTGCGATCTCGGCCTTCCCTTGCACCTCCGACCAATTCACATCCAACTGGAGATCAGGACCGAACCAGACGCCAAGAATCTTGACCGGCCCATCCGTCCAGAGGAAAGATCCGGGAAGAGAAACTCCCTTCCACGCACCTAACCATAAGCCAACAGACTTATCGCGGTTGATCTTGGCCCCTGTCACTATCTCATACCCACTGATCTCTTTGGTGGCTCCGTCAATCTCGGCTCTGCTCGACACAAGAACTGAAACGTCATCAGCATAGGCAGAATACCTGGCTGAGGTGGTAGCCCCAGGCAGTGAAATTCCGCACAGGACCGGATTCGCCTTTAACTTTCGAAGGAAAGATTCCAACGCAAGAACGTAAAGCAAGGGCGAAAGCGGACAACCTTGACGAATGGAGCGAGGCAATACGAAAGGCTCCGATCTTACCCCATTCACTTCCACCAGCGCACCAGGGGTTGCATACAAAAGTCGGATCCAGGAGCGAAAGTCGGGTCCGAAACCGGCCGCCGAAAGGACAGCCTCCAGAAAACGATGGTCAGGCCTCGGACTGATCTAAAATGATCAGCGCGGCTTCACTGTCGACTTGTTCTAAGATCAGGCGTACCATATGAAAGTTGTCCTGAATAGTCCTGCCCTTCACAGCACAAGTCTGTTCGGAGCCAATCAGACTAGACAGGACAAGCTGCAAACGGTTGGCTAAGATCTTCGCCAAAATCTTTAACTCTGTGTTTAACATGGTTAAAGGGCAAAAGTTATTTAACCCATCCCCACCGTTCTTGTCCTCACGCAGCAACTTGATCACACCCCTGGTGAAGCGTTGAGTTATAGACCCCTGCTACATCCAGTGGTTGAAAATCAGTTCCAGCAAAGGAACAAAAACGGGTGACTGCCTCAAGTAAACTTCGTAGGGAAGACTATCTAGTCCCGGAAATTTATGCAAGCCAACCTGTTTCAGCGTTTCCCAGATTTCCGATTCTGTGATGGGACTCTCGCACACAGCCGCTTCAGCTGCCTCGAGGCAGGAAAAGTCGGCTAAATAGGCGTCGAACTGAGCTCCCTGGTTAAAAGTTTCTGAAAGTAATCCCGAAAGGCCTCGCATATGCCCGCGCTTGTAGTCACGGTCCGCTTATCCGGCAATCTGACGCACGCGATATGTCGCCGAGATGCGCTCCGATTTTCCTCTGCACGCAATTCAACGGCCATATTCGTCGCCTCAGAGGACATTCTTTTTAACCGAGCCCTAACTACCAGAGCTTAGTCCTTCTTGATAAGCAAGGAGGACAACTCTGCCTTAGCTAAGGCTATTTCCCCACTATCACGGGATTTCACTGCCCGATCAACTTTTTGTTCTAAAGCCGCTTGCGCCGCTAATCTATCTAGATTGAGTCGACGACTAAAATCGGCAGCAAACGTTCTAATCTTGGATTTTAATTTATCCCACCAGGCGTTCCCTACAACCGCCCCCGTCAATTCCCTCTGTATCATTAGTAGCAGCTGGTCCCGGAAATCCTTCTCACCAAATAATGAACAGTTGAATTTCCAGTAACCAGCCAACCTAACCTGAGGCTTATCTAAGTTTACACGGATCCGGACAAGCCTATGATCCGAATAAACTATATAATGGAAGCTTGGACACCCTAAGAGCCCTACATCGACTCTCCTAACTAAGACTCGAGCCGAGTTGCCACTATTTGTCCAAGTCCATGCTACCTCCCGAGGGTGTTCATTCCGGTACTTATCGACAAGATCAAACTCGTCGATAAAGTCCCGAAATGGTTTCACATCCCGGTTGTTAGTACCCGGGTTTTGCACTATACGATCTATATCGGGGTCAAGGACGGCATTCCAATCCCCTGCTAAAACTACCCGACGGGATATCGTCAAGTACGGCCCGATCTGCCGAAACAAAGCAGGCAGTTCAGTATAGCTATTGGGCGCATAAACCCCAATGAGACGTAGCGCCTTATCCTTTATAGTAACACCCAGCACGCAAAGCCTGCCCGCCGGCTCTGCGAAGACAAGAGTACATGCAGCCTTCAAAGACTTACTCACTAGCCAAGAGACACCCCTCGAACAACCATCAAAACATGCTGAATAAAGGAAGAAACCTTTAGACAGCACGTCCTCACGGTCATGAGAAGAAAACCGGGTCTCCTGCACACAACAAACATTCACCCCGAGGCGCCGAAGGTCGTGAGAGAGTCTCGCCCTGCGAGACTCCGACCTCAGGCATCGGACATTTAAACTAGCTAACCAGAGAGACATTATCAAACCGGTTATGGTTGCTTACCTGAATTAAACATGGACAGGATACCAACAGCCTCTCCCATCGACCCTTGGCCCATCTCAGTCTTGATGGAGCTGTCTTGGGAGATGCCACCTATATCCCACGGGAACGTCAGCTTTAGTGCTCTATAAAGGGAGGGGTGAACAAAAACCGGGACCCTCCCAGCACAAAAATGCTTCAGTCTTTTTAATTTATCGTTTTGGACAATCGCAATAAGCGGGGACATACTGCAAGAGGATATTGCTTCGTCTAGCATGGCCCCACACCTGCTTCGCCCCTGTCCTAGTTCTTATGACAGTGAGGACCTTTTCCGCTCTGTGGAAGTTTTTTGGTTCCTCGATGTTTTTGTTAGCAAATTGATTTATTGATAAGAGGTATTTGAGGTCCTTAATTCTGTTGCCGTAATCACGGGCTTTTTCTGCTTGTAATGCTTACAGACATCTTCCCCGGGGTTAAATATGTGTTTTTGTTTTTTTCTATGACCGGAGAGGTCATGTGTGGGGCTTCTTAGCCTCTTGTTTTGGGGAGGGAACATTTCTTCAATTGGAGATAGACTGGGTGTGCTGCGGGATGTATAAGTTTGTCTAAAAGGGCTGGGATCTCTACTGAGAGGGATTGAGGGATGGGAAAATGATGTTGATGGCGAGGCAGATACGGACTTCTCTCTACAAAGAAGGGTTAAGTGCTGGGAAGAAGGTGACGGATCAGGGGTTCTTCTTTGTAGAGATGAACTTTGATTGACTGGATGTAGAGGGCTGGGAAGACTGTGCAGAATGTTGGACAGTGGAAATGGGGGAAAGAACTTTTTACTGGGAGAGGATTTTGATTTGCGTTGTCTAATTTTTGCTTAAGCAATTTGATATTCTCCATTTTTTCAAAGCCTGGATCATATTTCCTTTGGAGCTTCTTTAGGGTCGGTAATGAGGCCGGGGCATCGCCCTTACTGTTGACAGAGGGAGTGGGACTGTCAGTGCCTTTAGTCCTAAAGGCTGCAGGAGACTGAGGACCCGCTGTCTGACGCTTCCCTCTGGCCTTGCCAGCAACCTGCCATTCCCCCTCTCCCTTCTCCTCAACTGCACTTGCAGTGGAAGAAATCTCTTCGGGGAATAGGGGCTTTGGAGATGGCCCAACCAGGGGTAAAACCACTCCGGTCCCGGTAGCCGGCATGCCCATTACAGGCGATGCGGTTTTTAAAGACTCGGTCAGAGGGGGAATTTGGTCGACTGGGGCCTGACTTCCAGAGGCCTTCTTCTCTGGACAGGAAGAGGAGAGGTGACCAGTCTCTCTGCACTTCCAACAGACTGGTTTACGGCTGGTCACAATGACCGGTAGCTTAAGGCCTTACGATCTAGCAATATGTCAAAGCTCCACCCCCCCAGTCAGGCTATCACAGGAAGCACCCAGAATCTCGCCGTACTGGGACAAGAAGCCGCCAGGTGCTCTCCGATAACTCGAGGAGGGACCTCATAAACTGCTACTAGGTCCGTCGCCGGCCTTGGTACTGTGTATGGAGAATTAAATCCTTCGTAATCAATTCTCTACTTGTAGCTTGTAAGCAGTCTTCGGCAGTGGATAGAAGCACGTCCCACATGAAAAATCCCTTGCCCTTAACTATTCAAAGTGGCTTAAACCCCAGGGACTCCAGTGTTTTCACGACTGTGTCTTTCGTCGAACGACAAATTTTTACGCAAACGCTTGTTGACGACGAAGACGGACACCATTCTGTTGTTGATTTTCTTAAGTTCAATTGTATCCTTCAAGAGCCCACCTTCTACCACAAGGTATGCATAACTCTTGGCACGCTTCAAGAACTCTGCAATATTGATAATGCATTTAGGAGGGGATTTCCAACAAGAGGGCGATTCCCCGGCCTCTGCATTATCACTTGAGTTGATTTTCACTTGGTTATTACTGGCATTTACGCTATTACTTTTTTTGGCCTCTGTAGATTTAGAGGCTTTTTTTAGAACTTCTATGATTTCCTCATTTGTAGGAATACTGGCTAAGGCTGGATATTCCTCAATATTATCCTTGTCAGGTGGATCTTTTTTCAGATTAAAGATATGTTTCTTCACTGATCTCCTGAAGGAAGCCATTTTAGGCTTCTTTTTTACAATTAATAAAGAAGGTGCTTTTTTTTCCTTCTTTTCCATTTTTAAAGGAAAAAGAAGGGAAGAATAGTTAATAAAATTCGCCTTATGGGCAAAACAGCAGGTGACAAAAAAAAAATGGCAATTAAACAAAAAACAGAAAACTCGCCCGAAAGCGAGACAAGAAACGATAAAAAAAAGGTTTTACAACAAAAAACAAATGATAAAGGACAACAATTAAAACAAGGTTCACCTAAAGGCAAGACAAAAAAATACAGACGAAAAAAGAACAAAATTTGCCTAAAGGCGAAACAAAGAATAAAAAAGAAAAAGAGATAAACAATAAAAGGAAAACACTAGACAAAGAAAAAGGAAAACAAAAATACGAAACTTTCAAAAATAGACAGAGCTAATTACAAAAACAAAATGGCTGATGCTATGAAAGCGAGTCAAACAAATAAACAAAAGAAAATAAATAGACAAATTAGACAATACAAAGAGACAATACAGAGATTAGAACTAATTTGGCACAGAAAAATAAAAACAATATACGAAAACTTAAAGGATATTAAAAGGAAAGAATTAAAGAAATAACAAGAAATTAAAGTTAGTCAGAACTTAAAGCGAAAAACAGACAGGATTACGAAGATATATTTAAAAGAAAAAATAAAGAAAAGGAAAACTAGAATAAAAGAAAAAGAGCAAAAATTAAGAGGGTAAAAATAAAAAAATAAGGAGGGTAAAAATAAGGAAAATCAAAATCAAAATCTTTTCAAAACAGTCGTGAAATAAAAGAAACAAACTCAACCAAAAACGACGTTCAAACCAGAAAAGGTAAAATCCAAAAATAACAGTCAGGCAGCAGTCAGAAAAGGACAAAAATTTGACGAGCACAACATCAATTCCTTTTACACAACTGAAGATTCCACAATACAACAGTTTAAATCAAAGTGTCTATTTATTTGAAATTAATGTCACCATTTGAAATATTTGACCAATCAGAGAAAACTAAAATCCTTTCTTTTTTTTTCTTTTTTTTTCTTTTTTTTGAGCCTACTTTTTTGAAAAAATTCTTATAAAAACCCACAGATTTTGACTTTCAGGAGTAGAGATGTGGCTGTTCCCAAGTCAAACACAAGAGAAGATGTGGCTACATAGCTTTTTCCTTCTCCCCAATGGATGCTGAAAGAAACGTGTTGACAACTTCAAATGAATCAGCTACAGCAACAGCTTATACAATCAGTGAATCTTTGTTAATGCTAAGTCTTTTCTCAACCACATATTTTTTCTGTCGGCGAGCTGTTTAAATGTCTTTTCTAAATTACAGATCTTTCTGTGTACCAACTACCCAAAGACTAACTCAACTAAAGACTATTTGTCCGTCATTTTTTGACTCTTTTGAATTAACATACATATGTTTGTAAATACAAGTGACTTATTTAACAGGCATACCATTGTTTTCTTTATTTTTATGTTATTATTGTTTAGAATTTGAATGTTTGGATTTTTAATATAAAACAATCTGAACTGAATTCCCTACAACTCCTGAATTTTACTAATTTTCTGTCAAACTAGTATGTTTTTAATATTTTAATAAGATTTTTAAAATTTCTTTAATTTCCTATTTTTATTTTTCACCTAAAATGACAAATCAATAAATTGAACAATGTTTTAAAAAAATGCCTTAAAACATTATTGAAATAGTTTTCTTTTTTTTTTACAGATTAGCTTTCAAATAAAATTAAAAATTTACCAGAAAGTAAACGATTGTGAGATACCATCAGAGATTTTTTTGTAGTTGTAAAATATGAATTATTAATATGTGTTTTACAATTTACACCAAGAAAATGTAAAGGAAGAAAAGGCTTCATATTTTATGTCAATATAAAAGTTTGGATTTGAAGATGAGTTTAAATTCAAGGAAGTCTAGATTATGCTATGTTCAGTTTTGAGGAGTTCTACTATATTTTTTTTTTTTTAGTTTTACTCTTTTGCCCTTTAATAAATGAATAGGACATTTTCTTCAGAGTTTAAAATTGCTGTTAGACATTTATCTGTCTCATGTATGCACACATGTAAGACAGATGTGTACCAGGTGGTAGAACAAAAGGATTGAGTATCAAAAAAAATTTTCCTTTGGATTATTTTCTACCAATAAGAAGAATGGGATTTCAAACCTGCGATAATTTGAAAAGATAACTGAGTGAACCTGGTGACTTCAATGTGAACAAAATCATTAAAATTACATCAAGTCGAATAGCCAGAGACATGTGAACAACCATAACAATTAACATTTACAGCTGAGAGCCAGAAGATTTCTAAATGGCCAACTAAGCAGTCTGAACAGCATAACCAAAACTAACAATTTGTTCTTAATTTACTCTCAAGTATTGCAGACCAAACCATTATCACATAGCTACTACCAAAATTCCTCAATCAGCCTCCATCAATAGCAACATTCTTCACTACTGCTATGTTTGACCTCAACTGCTGATAGATCAGAACATTTTCAACTACAAGAGAACTTTTCACTGTATAAATTTAACAAAGGGCATTTTGAACTTAATCAACTGTAAGTTCTGTTTTTACAAACACTTTTTCTCAACTTTTATTAAGCACTCAAAAGAACATTTTTAGCAAGCCTTTACACCAGTAGTCTCAATCTCAAGAGTGTCATTATATACTGAGGGACTGGTACAGTGGGCCAGAACCATGTGATTCATGGACTAACTTAGAGACCAGTTTCCAACCAGTGGTCCATTGTTTGTAATTTTGAATGATAGGAATTGTGAAAGATATAGAGAAGGAATTGCAGACAGAAAAGATTTTACACTTATTCCAATCATTCTTGTTTAAGTTCAACTTTTAAAAAAGTAAAATTTATGTGTAATATCTTAAACTTAGAAAAATAGAAAGCCTGTTTAATTCTGTCACAAAATACAAATATTCCTACTTTTCTTGAAAAGTTCAGTTCTCCTTGGCAATTTTCCTTTTCTTTGACATTATTTAAATGTTTCTTGTTTTGTTTTAATTATTTAGTTGACTAAAAACATGTCATTCTTACTTGAAATTTCAGTTCAGTTATTTAACCTTTCTAACACGCTCACTGCCACATCACATTGAAATACTGGTTCCTCTATGATCACTAAAGTTAAGCAACATCAAGCCTCATCAGTACTTCACTGGGAATACCAGGTGCTGTAAGGCTGGAAATGCATGGGGTGTAATCGATAATAGCTTGGAATTGTTAATGAAAGAGCCAAGTTCCAATTCAGGTTGGGTTCATTATATTCACTTACCATTGGGAAAAGGTCTTTTCTCCCCTATGGGTTAATTAGTAAAACTTGTATCACTAAACCACTATCTCCAAAAAAAAAAAAATCTAAAAATATTATCTGGCTTTATCTCATTTTTTTACAGTTTATTAACCCGCAAATGGTTGATAAACTGTAAAAAAATGAATCACTCATTCTAATATTATTTTCTGTTGTTTGTGTTAGTTTTCTTTGACCTCATGTACTTGCTTCACTCCAATATGCGATCAAATCTATTCCTCTTTTCATTAGAGAACATGATATGATTGGATTTATAGATTTATTCTCTTTCAGCATAAAGAATACATGGTGAGGAGGTTGAGTTTTCTTTCTTACCCTAGAGATGAACTAGAACAGGTGCTACTAACCTTAAAATTGACTGTTTGCAATGTTTGGATAAGTCAAGCTCAATACTGCAACTGCAAAAGTATGAGTTGAGATTAATTTATTAAACTTATAAAAATTTTAAAAATATATTGGTCATGAAAATGGTTCCCTGCAAGCTGCAGAAAGATAGTCTGTGTGTTTGAGAACCATGCTTTATATGCTTTTAATTAAATCAATTGTGAGTAAATTCTTTCTGTTCAATTTCATGTCAAGTAAGAATTCTTCTGTTCTTGTTCACCTAATGACCCACTAAAATTTTTTCTATATTAGATTATCATATCATATAATTCATATAAAATCGTATATTAATAGTAATCTATTACTATTTTCTTTACAATGTGGATTCTAAGATATTTTTTATTTATTTTTTGAACTTAGAAGATTTAGGGTAATATCAGGGACAGTAAGGCCACACAGCTTCTTTTGCTACTTAAAAGTAGGACTTTTATTTTTACAGTATATTTTTTTAAAAATAGACAAGAAATTGGGCTGTAAAGACAACCAGTAGAAACAATGAGTGTGACCCTCACTTCTACTACATGGAATGCTTCTGTTTAATTGATGTGATGGATTTCATGCGGCAAGCTAAACTGTGTAAACACAGTTAAAGAGGATAATTTTCTAGTTGATCTATGTGAAAATTGTGTTTATTTTCATAGTTGACAGTAAGACAAATTTATCAAATCTACAAAAGTCTACATGATAAAACCAGTCATTTATGGGCATAAAGGTTGTATGGGCCATTAAAGGATCTTCATTTCCCTTGTGGGACAGTCTGTAACCATCCTGAAAATTGCATGATCCTGACAAAAAAGTCCTATCCAACAAAAAAGTAGTGTGTGTGTGTATGTGTGTGTAGTGACTATCAGTGTCAATATACTAAGTAATGATTGTTAAAGTACCTAGTGTGGTTTTAGTAACATGTTTGGCAGCCTTCACCCACCTCAGTATAGGGAAATAGTGATTGTGTGAGTAATAATCAAATGCATGAAAAAATGGCAGTTTGCTATAAAGATCAGAAAGCCTTTAACACTATACCCAACAGCTTGGCTGTTGAATATCAGAAGCTACCAATTGTCTTGAGCAGATTGCCTGGTACTACAAAGAGACTGGTCACCTTTACATGGCTTGCCTGAGAAAGAAGACTCCACCTGAAAAAAAAAAACTGCTGTCAAAATATCATAATAGTCTTATCATATGTGTTGGCACTCCCACATTTTTTAAGAACAGTTGGAAGAAAAAGCTTAACCAGCATCTGTGGTCAGAGACTATAATCATATTGTAGTATCCCATCTCTGTGGCTATAACCAGTAAAGACAAGCTTTGTGTCCAATCCCACTCAAGTGGGGGTTGGATAAAAATTGACCAATATTTTGACCAGTGACCCAAGTGTACATGCTTGGGTCCCCCACATTAAACAACTAACCTTGTGTCCCATTCCATCTCAGTGGGGAGACATGGGTTAATACCTGTGTTCCATGGCCCAGATGACTTGCATCAATGTGTAGTATCTGTTTCAGCAGCAGCCAACCACCTGTCCTTGGCTCTCAGCCATCATCAGCAGCTCCAGCTAGCCAGCCATCATCATCTGCAGCTGCTGTTCCAGCAATATCCAGTAGACCTCCAGCTCCAGCCACTCCAGCCATCCTATACAACGATATGCAATAATCTATCCTCAGGACATCTGCTTTCTAGCTACCATGAAACCGTCCTTCTCAGGACAACACCCTCTACATGAGCCTTGCCTGTTCATACTAACACTATTTTTGTTTATGTAATTTTCTTTAACAAAAATAAACTTGGCAATATTCAGTCTTCATTTTGTTTGTCTTCCATCATTCAATATAACCACTCACAACAGTGTCACTGCTTCTGCTTGAAAAATTTGGTCAGACATTGAGAATTGAGGCACAACAATGCTTCCTCTTTCACCTAGGTTTCTCTGTTACCATAATAGATTAGGACATTAGCAGAGAAACATGAAGGAGGGTAGCTATTGGTGTGAAAGGGAAAGCAAGAAGAACCAAGGGCCACACTACTACCTCAGCTATTTTCATTACAGAAGACAATGTGCATAAACATTTACCATAGAAAGATTTTTTTTAGAAAATTTTTTTCTATAATTAAGAAATTGAAGTCGTCATCTAATATTATCACTGATGACAGTGTGTGATTAACACATGTCACTGCATATGATTTATTTCTAATTTATTCATTTGAAAAATAAAAAAAAAGTATATTTCTTCTCCAGAGAAAAAATCATGAATATTTCCTGTTTCAAAAGCAAAATATGTTTACACGTATGATCTTCCTTAGTAAAAATCGCCAATGGTTTAAAATGATGAAAACATTATTGTCACTGAAAATTTACAAAATTCAAGAAACATTGTACTTAATCATTGTTTATGCATGTGGTTATATATGAGAGAGTGTGTGAATGAACAAGTGAGAAGCAAATAAAACAAAATTTTAAGAAATGTTATTTTCTTTATGAAATTAAGCATGCCATTCAGAAAGACCAAATGTTCCACAGTTTGCCCATGACTGGTATAGAGCCAAACAAATTGGAGAAAACTAATCTACAGCAACAGAGCCTAGTGAAGGAGGGACATTTACAACCAGTTTCACCTGATTGTCATGCAGTAAGTGTTTGTAATAAAGACAAAATTATAATCAATACATGGAATATTAGGACATTGTACCAATTGTAGAAAATGTGAAACAGTAAAAAGAGGTTAAATATCAACATTCTGGAAATGTGTGAAAGTAGAGATAAAATGGGTCTTATCATTTGCAGTTGAAATGCTGAGAGATGTAACTAAGTTCTATGCTAACAAGTTTCTTCTTGTGCACTTTTCATTTATGGAACTCTTTTCTGGCTTCTTGCTTTCCAGTCAACTTTGTTGCCTTGATTGGGGTGAAATGATGAAAAAAAAAAGGTATTTTTTTCTCCCTCTTTGATTTTTCTAATTTTTTTCTTCATCATCATTACCACCAACACCACTTCCTGTCTCAGTCTACTTGTTGCAATTGTACTTTTTAATTTTTGATTCATTTAAAAATATTTGTCCACAGACAGAGAGCTGCATTTATTGCATTTGCGAGCTTACTGGTTATTTCAGTGACGGACAAATTTGTTAAAGAGTGTCATTTGCATACCTATTTTAAAATATGTGCCAGAAAAAATTTCTTGACAAGAGTAAATTAATTTTATGCTCAATTTTTACTTGTTAGGTACTATTGCAGTATATATGAAGTTAAAACTTAATAGTTAATAGTGCACTGATTGATTCCTAAGCTCCATACCAAAATACATATATTTAAAGTTAATCCCACACCTGGGACCTCACCACCATCTCATTGTCCTTAATTTTATCTTTTCTTTTTTCTTTTATCTCTATTTTCTTATATGCAACGTCTTTGCCTAAACTCTGTAATTTTATTTACTATTTTTTCCTCAATATTAGTTGGTAGGCTTGCCTCTCATCCAGTTCACATTCCTCCCCAGTTCTTTTGAACAGGATTAGAGATTTATCCCTTGTTTCCTGTTTAGGATTGGGTTTCCATTTTCTTCTAAAGTTTTTTCATTCTCTTTCACTCCCAGTAACCCATTTTGTCCTAGTGACATTATCACCTTGCTTTGTGTGAAAGAGGGAGGGTTGGTGGATGCTAATGTCAGCGTGACAGTACTTGCAGGGACTGGGGAATTTTTGTCCTTGACACATTCAAAATGACTGTGTTGCATCCTTCTCTTGTGGATAGAGGGTAAATACAGTCATAAACGGAATAGTTGTTTTAGGTAGCTGAGACAGTGCAGACATAACCAGGGATGATCCAATGAGTGAAAATGGTGACAACTAGGTTTTGGAGGCCAACTTTGCCTGAAACGAAAATTCTCTGTTTGAATACCATTCACCACTTTGGAATGTGGCTGTTGTAATATGTTGAGAAGACTGAGACATAACTCACAAACCGGTCATAAGTCGGTAAGCCACTACATTGCAGAACTGGGAAGGATTAATCTGATAACTGTAACCTTTGACAAATAGACTAGATTATTTTTTCAACAAGAGTTGGTTGTCTGTTCTGAAAGTCACTTCTTTCTAAATTTTTACTGTTTGCTCATTGCTCCTGAGAGCATATCAACCAGCTTCCCTTAAGAGTTCTTTAAATCAAAAACTTAAATACAATGTGGGTGGGGAAGATCAACAGACAAAATGTGATGCCTAGGCAGCAATACTAGGTCATATGGGAGACAACAGGGTTTTGGTTATACTAAAGCATATACTAGTTGATATCAATTCTACTCATGCAGACACACAAAACCTTAGCTTCTGTTTATAAGCATTTCTCATTTTTTTTGCTTTTCAGAAGTTTTTTCCATTCTTTGAACTTGTAACATTTGAAGAAAAAAGAAAAAAAATTAACTTAATGATGCTTATTTTTTTTAATATACAGAAATATTATAGCACAGATCTGAGTTTAATTTGAAACATCTTCATATTTGTATCATATTTTAATGGAATTATATGAAATTTCTTGAAATATGAAATTCCTGGTATCTAGTATTAAATTGATTATAGTGAAGAAAACTGCAACTTACTTCGTCAAACCAAGCGACAGCATGTCATGTGTATCCTACGACGGAAAATGTGGCGAAAAAGAAAATTACTTACCAAAAAAAGGGGCACATATTCCGCATGACATGCTGAAGATGGAATATTTAAATTAAAAAACAAGTCCATCGCAGGAGTTGCTATAAAAGTATTTTGATATGCAAAAATTGGGTGTTCTCTCCCAGCTGTTAACAAATGGAAAAAATGCTTGGCCGATAAAAGCAGTTGGTGTTCTCGAATCGGGGGACAAAATTTGTGTATTTTGGCTACTGTGTTCGTCAGAGAGCGAGTTATTTTTCTGACTGGTTACATGCATTGGGATTTGTGAGATAGTACCTGTGAACTGAGTTTTTGGCATTCCTTTCTGCCCCCAATATTCGAGTCTGAACTTACTGTGATTTGTTCTCTGCATTGTGGAAGTAATCTGTGACAAATATTTCCTTTGCTTTCAGAACGCTTACATTGATGTAAAAATTTCCAGTATGTTCTTTTGCTCAAGGGAAATTTTAGAAATATTTTGTAAGTTTAATTTATTGTTTGTGCATGAATACTAGGGATATGCAGATAGTATTATGGTTGTCAACAAAGAATTTGAATTGTCAAGCCAAGTTGAAATTCCAGCCTAATCTGTTGTGTTCAGTTTGTACTAATGCTCTTGGAAAAGACATGAATCCATATCTTATCCCACTAGATATAAGATAAATAGCAGGAGAGATGTAACACTTTAGCTTTGGATAGTCTAGAAGGAGATCTGAATTCAAAATTGTGAAGAAAGTAAGAGAATACCATTTCATTATCATTCCCAAGAATTTGTAGTAATTCACAGAAATAAAGAAAACGTATCTGTGGAGAGCCATGATTGCCTTCATCCTGAAGGGGCATGGTATTTAAGAAAATGCACACTGAAGTGCAAATAAACTAGACACAGTAGTACACTTGATGTCTTGCCTTCCTCAACTTATAGAAAAATACTTGAACAGATGATGTAATTGGTAAGAAGATGGAAAATGGGCAGAATTTAATACATTTAAAAATACTTGGACAGAAAGATGGAAAATGGGCTAAATTTAATAGCGTTTAACTGGAATGATTGTTGTTGGGGAAATAAATTTTTAGATACTCTAAAAAACACAACAAACTCATTTTCCTTTGCCAAGTTTTGTCAGTGGCATGAGAAAAATACAGACATCCACGAGTTATGCAAGAATAGGTCTACTGATAACTGACAAGGATGGTAATCATTCAATGAAAGGGAAACACTGCATTAAATCATAACCCAATCCAATACTTGTGCTGTTCACCTCATCAGTTAATGCACTTTATAGTGTAGACTGTATTGAACACGATTTTTGTAGTTGTCCACTAACAATGGTAGAATTATTGATACATTAACAGTTGCTATAACTGCCCTAAACCAGAGAACATCATTATTGAACAGTAAAAGACTGGAACAATCAACCAATCAGATGAGTCTTATTTCCTGCTATTTTGAGCAGCTGGTCAAGTTCATATCTAGAAGAAATTACATAAGGTTATGGGTGAACTCTTTCAGCAAGATGTTGTATAAATTAGTGGTAGATCTGTAATAGTGTAGGATGTGTTCTGTCAAAGTTTATTAAGAACACTACTAATACGTGCATCTCTGGACAGGTGTGATATATGTAAATCATATTGCAGACCACTTTCATTTCTTTATGCATGTAATGTTTCCCCAGTAGTAAGGGTTTGTTTCAGCAAAATATAGCATCTAGGTCCCATCCTTTTACTGTTGAAATGGTTAAATGTAACCATCACTTCTACTCCAACAGTTTCTTTTCTCACACTTCCAGCTTGTGGAACTCCCTTCCGTTCCCTGATAACTACAATCTTCAAAAATTTAAACAACGTCATTTGCCATCATCTATCTAACTGAATCCTGTTCATCTTTTATCCTTTTCTCAATCCCCCCTATACCCAGTCTTTTCTCACACTTGCTGTAAACCCCCTGTATACTAGTGGTATTCCCGCATTGCTTGGGGTGAAATAATTAAAAAATAATAAATTTTGCAAATAAAATTCAACCAGGAATCATGAAACTGAGATAGCAAGTGCTGCCCCATGTGCCTTATCCTCCAGATTTATCACCTTTTATTTCATTCACTGCAATACTTCTTGTCTGGTCAGTGGATTCAATAAGTTCAAGATATTGAAAAATTCTGCAAAGATTTCTTTTAATCAAAACTGGAATTTTCCTTTTATGATGGAATATACAATTTATTTGGAAAGATAGCTTAAGTTTGTGGAAAGTCAGGAAAAACACTTTGATCACTGACTCATGTTGCTATAAATTTATATGATGAATAGATTTTGTCCAAATCATGTGAGGAAACTTTTGCAAGAGACAAATATAAATATACTGAAGTCATACAGAGTTAAAAAGTCTAAAAGGTGAGTTAAACTTCAAAATAATGACATTAAAAATCATAAACAAGTGACACCGGAAGAAATAATAAATCAGCAATTTATATATGAAAGAGGAAAATGAATTGTAAAACATGATTTTTTTTTTCTTTTACACATTTTTATAAATGGAACATTTTCTGTTGCCCAATAAACATTTTTTGGTTGAGTAGACTGGATGTATTCTGGATAAATTAATCTGGAAAAGAGAAAAAAGTTCTCAATTAAGAAAACAATTAAAAAAAGAAAAAAAAAAACATGCAGAAAATTCAAATTAATTACCAACTGGAAAAGAAAAGTGAAAATTCAGGCCAGTAAATGTTAATACTATTTATTATAAACAGAGCATTTACTTAAATATTTAATTATTTGTATCTATAAAAAAGAATGTATAAACATAAAAATGTTTTAAAATAATTGTTGGACTTTGTCCATTTCATAATGTGTGACGTCATTTTTTTTACATTTGGACACGCATCGAGCAGATATGAATATACGTGAGAAAATCATGGAAGATTGTAATTTAAAATTTGTAAAAATTAAAATCGAACTTGCTAACCGAAACGCTCTTCTGTGGCGAAATCGGTAAAAGCACGACAGGCTATATGACGGTTTTGTATAAGGATACACGTTCGATTCCTGTCGGAGGACGCATATTTTCTATGACAATTTCTCGGACAATCAGGCCGGTAAATATTGTTAATACTGTTTATTATAAACAGAGCATAAAAAAGAATGTAGAAACATAAAAATGTTTTAAAAATTACATTTCTTTCAAATGCGTAGTGATTTTCTGCACCGAAAGTCTGTAAGTAAATAGGCCAAAATTTCTGATTACGCCAACGGAAACACTCAGCACTGAATCAGTGAACATTATCGCAGTAATGGGGGACGAATGACCAACAAGGAGTTCGATTTTTTCTTGTCGATAACTTCAAAAAACGGTAGGTTTCTTCATAATAATTGTTAATTAGAGTTCAGCATGAACATTGAACATTTACACGGAATTGTGACGATTTGGGAAAATTTTAAGAGATATTTAGCGCACGGGCGTTTGGACGTTAAAAAGCAAATTTACCCTTTTTTTTAACTTAAAAAAAGTAAGTGTAAAATGACAAACTTAGGCTTTTTTATCTACATTTTTTGTTAAACATTAATTTACATTTTTTATGAGAGCAATAAACAAGTGTATTTTTGATTATTTTTAATTTTTTTATAAAACAATTTTTACAAAAAAAAAATTACCAAGGTTTTCCAAAAAGGAAACGTTTAAAAAATAATTAATTTATGAATAAGTCCTGAAAAAAGTTTCATTAAAAATTAAAGTCAATTATCTGATTTTTTGCAAGAGTTTCCAAATTCAATTTTTTTTACCGCAAAAAAAGGACACTCAAATTTCCTGTACTAATTTAAATTTATGGTCACCTGTTGACGCCAGAGAAACGATTTTTTAACCAAAATTTCGAAAGTTCTTTAAAAAAAAAAAAAGGAAAATAAAATATAAAAAAATAATTAAAAAATCCTTTGTTGATCTTTCCTTTTTCTTAATAATAACGCAAAAAAAGTTTTGTTTTGACTGAGTTTGACTTTTGTTTTGACTTTTGACTGAGTTTGACTTTTGTTTTGATGATAGTTTCGTTTTTATTAAGTTTTGGAAGTTTTTTTTTTTCATCATACATGCTCTTTTATTTAAAGATTTAATTTTCGACACCAAGAATATTTGAAACAATTTTTAACCGTAAAACTATCATCATTTACATACGGTCTCCTCAAATATTAACGCGTTTCAAGTCTAGGAAAAGAAGCCGTCATCCTCCTTTACCTCTTCCCTGTGTACGCCCTTACAAAAGCCTAATTATTCAGTAACCCCTCTATTTGGATTTTGGAGTAACAGTACTTTGGCCCTCCCTTGTATTGGGCAAACAATAAACATTATTTCAGAAAGTAAATGAAAGGTTAAATGTTCCGTTTACCGAGCACGCTTCAAGTTGTTAGTGGAGGTTAATCTTCTGCTTATTAAGCAAGTGATAATAGCTTTATTTTTTTTCAACGGAAAATGATTATCTCTTCTTTAATCTTATTCTTCTTACCTTTAGTTTCAGTTCTGTTTTCGATCTTGTTTTCTCCGTTTTCTTCCCTCTCCTCCTCCTCCTCCTCCTCCTCTTCATTTGGGTTGTATACAATTTTCAATTTTTCCAAAAACGTTTGGAATTTATCGCTTTCAGATTTGAGGTACTTCTTTCGAAATATATATTCTACGAAATAGCTTTCGTAAAATTCCTGTTTTGGTAAGGACCTCTTTAGCGCTAACCAAGTGGATTCTATGGTTTGCTTGGAGGTCCTGCTTTCAGAGTCCGAGAATGCTAGATGAGTGTATCCTTTTTCCTCCAATGAGGCGTATGCTTTCGAGCAGTCGCTGTGTATAATGGATCCTGGTTCTATATATTTTTTAATTATCGCTACCAAAGTAGAAGCCGACCGGTCTTCTACAACCTCTAAAAAACATTTCTTCCCTTGTCTTTCTATACCCCCAAAAACCCAATAATCATCCTCCCTTTTTTTATTTTTGTTGTATTTTTTATGACGGAAAATTGTTTCGTCTATCTCGACAACTACACCATTTCCCCCAATGATCTCACTTTCTCGTTGTATAATTTTGACGCAAACTTCCCGAGCAAAATTGTACCATTCAATTAAAGTTTTGCGACTACCTATCCTAAGTTCTCTCTGTACAAATTCTTGTGGTAGTTTATTTACCCAGTAGTAAGTAAGTTTCACTATTTGTTCTAACTTCAAGTGCGATCCAGCAAACCAACTGTTGTGTCTAATAGATTTCCTAAACCGACAATTTCTACCGCTACACCTATAAACTAGCTTGTCATATTTATATGAATGATCAGTAATCAAATTAAAATAACCACATGAACATCTATCACATCTCTTCCCCGTAAAGCTACCTATCAGTTCTTTTTCCTGAAGCCAAGTAATTAATTCCGACCTGTTCCTACAAATTTCACAAATATCGTCGTATACCATAAAACTCATATTAACAGAAAAAACAACTTTCTCGAAGACGAAAACAAAAAAGCAGTTACGCAGTAATTTTCTGCGAACCTGCCAATTTAAAATGACTACTGGCCAAGGAAAGATGTCACATTTTTCACAGTAATAATGGGCGTGTCACAAAATACAGCTGATGTTATTTTGTTTTGTAACTTCAATCATGACATTAGTAACATACAATCTGGAATAATTATAAAAACCTTAGAATTGTTAAACCTGTACATTTACCTAACTAAAAGGAAAACAAATATTTCTTAAACTTAAAATAACACCTCTTTCACGAACAATTAAAAATACAACAAATTGAAAAAAATATACATATGGAAAAAAAAATTAATGAGTTAATAATAATTAGCTTATCGTGTTTTCTACACAACCGCACCTTTCCAATAATTAAAAAAAAATGTAATACAATTTTTTATCACTTCTTATACACTCCAGATCACGAATAAAAATAAATAAGAGGAGAGTTCAGTTTGTGGTTAATGGTTTGATGTAAAAATTAACCCTCCCCTGTGTCATGTGATAACCTTCCTAATCCCAGGTTTCATGTAAAAAAAAATGCTTTAATTCACATCTGTCGGCTATTTTGAATTGAGGGAGAAGGTTGGTATCATGACCGGTGCAACGGTCCCGTGCTACCGGCCCCAATCTATGATGTGCACCCACCTCAACCACATCTCAATTTTCATATGGTAGTATTCATATAAAATACAAATTTTATTGTAACCTTTTCATTATGTTACATTACAATAATGGATCATATGCAATATCGGTGAACAATTCAACTAGAAAATTTGAAAATAAATACATTCCATGTATCTAAGTACAAATTAGAGATATGTCATAATTATTATGCCATAATAGATCATTACATCTTATATATAAAGTACAGTGTATGTGTGTTTGTGCGTGTGTGCGTTCAAGCAATTCCTCCACTCCCACTGGTCTGATTTCAGTGATTCATAGCTCATTCAAAAGCCCTAAAAAAGTTAGGTACAGGGAAAGATGTTTGTTGAGCTCAGATTCAGGGTTGCCAGATTATGCGAGGTTAAAATATATCTTAATATATTATACCAGCCATTATCAATGCTTTCATGGTTCAAGGGGACTAACTCTTACTTTCCTTTTGTATCCAAAATTGCATTGAATGTTTTATTATAAACTAGCTTAAAAGCCACCCTATTGGGTGGCATTTAAGCTAGCTCCTCTAGAGGACTCTTGGTTTGGTCATCATCACAATAGCTAGGGAGGAGTAGATGCTATAGGCATCAATAAACTGCAGAACTAAAAATTGATCACTGCATTTAAGTATTGAATTAATGTTTAAGCTTACCTTTTAAAAGTTCAATAATAATTCTTCTGCTGCTACTTAATTTAAAGACAATTTGATGCACGTAGATCTTTATTTTCCATACAAATAATTATTTTTATTTCATGGGTGACAGAACAAGGGACAATTTATAAGATAAAATTAATATATTGTAAAGATGGGAAAATAGGAATTAGAATTAGTTATACATTCAACATTTGAAGAGATAGAAAAATATAATAGCTGATTAAGTAAAACCTATATTATGGAATCTATGTGAATAAATTCAAAATTGGAGCACAATTATCCAACAAATTCTGGGGTTAAAAACCACCTCAACTTTACTTTATAATAATTTATAAACTAAAAACTCAATATCTGTATTATATATTATCTACTTCTATCACTCTTCAGGTTTAATTAATTTGCATATCGATTTTAAAAAAGTATATTTCATTAATTAACTGTCCTTTGAGGGAAAAAACAAAGCAAACAAAAGTCCCAGTGTCAAGCAGTAGTGGGTTGTGCCCATGTGTATGTGTGCATCATTCCATTCAATATAAGCGAACTTATAGAGTATGAAAAGTTTGTTTTGACCAAAAGGCGTAAAAGTTTTGCAGCGATAATTAAACCCTGTTGATTAGTTGTGCAGCCTATGCATTTACATCTCCAGCCTTTGACTGTTGACACTCCCAATCATGGATTGCAACTTCAATATCAGAATTATGTCCTTTTTATACATCCATAACAAAAATAATGTAACAGTTGCTAAAAGGATAGAATACTTTTTAAAAATGTTCACATCCAAAAATAGCATTAAACTTTACAATATTGATTTTTCAAACATTTCTTCATTTAATAAAAGAAATTCTTGTGATGTGCACCAACAGGATAAATTTCAAAATCACACTGAAAAATCAGAAGTAATTTATTTTGGCAAACATGGATCTTCATGCCTGAATACAAAATGGAGTATGAAAAGGATGGTTTTTCCTATAACACCACTTAATTTTAACTACCTTCACTCCTCAGCAATGTTTATTGTTTAAAAAGCGATGATTAGAATTGGAATAAAACCTAAACATATGATGAAAGTGAATTTATACATTCTTTGTTCTTGAGATTTACAACAAAAATATTAAATATTTTATTAGATTATTTATTTACATGAATAATTTTATATTTCCAATATTCTAAAAAATAATATAATTAAAACTAATGCAATGCAATATTTATCATTTACCAATTTATAAAGAAATAAATATGAACATTTTTTATTCATAAATTTATAAACATTTACTAAATTATTAAAATATATGAACCAACTATAAGTAGGTCCTTATTATTTACCATTTTATAAAGTTTGAATCAATTGGCAATTAGCCAATGTTTTGCCAACCCTTCCAATCAACAATGTAATAAATAAATAATGTAAATAAACAATCTAATAAATAAATAAATAATGTTTATTATTTTTTTTATCAATTCTGAAGAACAAAGAAAATGTATAAATTCACTTTCATATGTCCAGTTTTTATTCCAATTCTAATCATTGCTTTTTCAAACAATAAACACTACCAAAGAGTGAATGTAGTTAAAATAAAAACAGTGTCATGGGAAAAACTGTCCTTCTGACAGTTTGTTTTTTTGCAGGCATTAAGGTCCATGTTTGCCTTATTTTTTTTTAATGAATATCAAGTGTAGATTTTTTTCTGTCCATTCTGAAAAAAATAACTTGTTTTATTAAATTAAATATGAATTCTCAAAAACATAAATTAGTTTTTGAGTTTTATTAAATTAATTTTGGTAAGATACAGGGTGAATTTTCAATCTGTAAAAATAATTGGATGAATACCCACCAAATTAAAAAGTATACATAAGATATCAAAAGGTGGGGGGAAATTTGCTCGTTCCCAATATTTTCTCAAATTTTTTTAATAAAAAACCTATTCAGTAAAAAATTAATTCATTAATGAATTCCCTGATTTTTGGTAAATATTTTAAAACATGGGTTAGCCATTTTTTACTTTCATTTCAGAAAAAAAGCATCCATTTTGTTGGTACCTAAAATATAGATACAAGAAGTAAGTTAATGATATTAATTTTTACAATAATGGATAACAGCCCAGAATTGAGTAATTGGAGAGCCAAGTTCAAATTCCAATAATGTTCATTACATTCACTGATGTACAAATACCTGTAAGAAAGGTATGAATCTCCATTTCCTCCCTCCAGCTATGGGTGAAATAGTAGAACTTGGAAAAATCATTGTTATTCTCAAAAAAACTATTAAGGCATTATTCACTTGCAACAAAGGAATTATTCTTATAATCCAAAATGTTTCCACAAAGGGTTGATATAATCCATAAAAAACAAATCCATCAATTAAACATATTTTAAATTTAAAGTGGTTAGCATGCATATCAATTATCTATTTCACAAATATAAGGCTAATTTTTTGTCAGTCATGTCCCACAATTATTTATGCATTTCATATCGCAGGGCCTGCTTTCAGACAAGCAATATGGATTTTGTTTCTCTAGGTCAACTGCTGATATATTAAAGATTATTACAGAAATAATCTATCAAACTTTAGATAAGAATGTTGAAGCTTGGGTTGTTGCTTTGGACATCTCAAAAATGTTCAACAGGGTTTGGCATACCAGTCTTCACAAGTTGAAAAGTGATAGTGACTCTGGACAAATTTTTTAAATGATTCAGTCTTTCTTATCAAATCATGAAAAGAAAGTTGTCCTGCATAGCCACTCTTCTAGATCTTACTATATTAATGCAGATGTCTCTCAGGTATCTATTCTTGGCTTCACTTTGTTTTTAATTTTCATTAACAACCTCTCTGATGATATCAGCTCTCAATTTGATGTCTATGTTGATGACACAGCCATGTCTCAATACTAAATCTGATCAGGTCAATAAGGCCAAATTGGCAGCTGATGTCAACAATGTCCTACAGTCTGTTGTTAACTGGGGCAAAGAATGGCTTGTTACTTTTAACTGCTCTAAAACTAAACTGCTCTCAATTAATCATCTGAGAAACCCCTTTCTGCCTTCCATCTTCATGGCTGATGCTAACCTCCAGGAGAATGACTCATTGCACCTTCTTAGGCTAACATTCTTGGCTGGCATGAAGTAGAAAGACTACATTGAATTCATTGCAAGGCCAGCTGCAATGAAAGTTGGCTTACTGTGTTGTGATAGTCAATTTTTCTCTCCAGATTCTATCTTATATATCTATAAGTCTACTATTCGTCCTTGCTTAGAATATTGCTGTCACATATGGCCCGCTGCTCTTGCTATATATTTATAAATTCTTGATAAAATCCAAAGAAGAATCAGCAATATTATTGGTGCTGACCTGGTATCTTCAGTCACATTCCCACCACCATAAAATTGATTTCCTGTGTCTTTTCTATAAATATTTTCATGGTAATTGTTCAGATGAGCTCTTTACTTTGGTACCTAGACTTTATGAATTTATGCACAGTACTAGACTGGCAGCAAGGTTACATCAATTTACAGTTGAATTGACTAGATGTAACCATAAGTTCTATTCTAACAGTTTTTCTTTTCTTGCACTGCTCACTTGTGGAACTCTCTCCCAGCTCCATGCTTTCTGGCCAACTTTGATCTTCAAATATTTAAATGCAATGTCAATCATTATCTACTGTCTTCCTGATTACTCTTCTATTGTTCTTGCTCCTTCATAATGTTTTGTTTTCTAATTCTTTTACACCCAGTAATCCCTTGTCTTACTGGCTTGCTTGGGGTAAACTCAAAAAATTCATATTTCCATTCACAGTTATTTTGCATCATCTAATCCAATCTAATCCAATTGTTTTTCATAAAAAAGCAACATTTTTCAGCTATTTTCAAGTTATTGATAGACTGAAGTCATACAGATAAGAACAGTGGATACATGAAGCAAGATATCTGCTGAGTAAGATGAGTTTGAATGACTCATGACTAGAGAAAATGCATGAGAGGAATACAGATAACTAAACATCAGCAAAAACATTACATCAAAAACTAAAATTATTGCAAAGAAATTTTGTTTTCTTGAAATATGAGAAGCACTATAAAAACAAGAGACACGTGTAAAACAGATACCCGGACTGAATGCTACTAGTGCCTGTACATCTTGTATATAATCTGATGCTACAGAAGAATTTAGAAATGGACTGTTGCAAAGAAATTCTTGGAATATCTCCTGTCTACAAGAGTGAAACACTGGCATTTATAATTTTAACCACTCAATTTGCAATTCTATTGAAGTTACACTGGATTTACTAAAAAGAATTTTGGGGAGAGGAAGAGAGAATATCAAATCTCTTCTCCTGAGTATTATGAAAATTACAGATGAAAAAAACATAAGACTCTTACTCTGGTGTGATATTTGAATAAAATTTAAATTTATTAAATGACATGAAAAATAATAATGCAGAAGACAAAATTTACGAAACAAACTTGTACAAAATTTTCTTTTGCGTACCTAACACTTAAACAAGATAACAGGTTCTAGTTACAATTCTGATTGGCTAATAAAAACAGTTATGATTATTATCAACAAAATGTTCACTTATTTCAATTCATTTGACTGTTGAAAGGAGTTGAGAAAGTTGATGATTCATAGGCATTTCTGGGTTTCTGGTTTGTTCAGACAGTAGTTTGGTCTTACAATATCAGGATTAATACCTATAATTTTTAGACAAACTTTCACAACTATACAAAGATAATTGTATATCTCTCTAAATTTATAGAAGTTTCTCTTTTCTTTTTCCTTATTGACTTTTTTCTTTTTCTTCAGTTACTTCCATTTTGTCATCACCAACAATGGTTTCTTTTTTATTCTGTCCCCAGAAGTAGCCTATGGTCATTCCTCTGTGAAAGCCAAATTTCTTTTGCTTTTATTTATTTTTTTTCTGATGTTATTTCCTTTACAGCTTCTTTTTTTGTGTTGTCAGCAGCAGTGGATTTTAGATTTTCTTTTATTCAGCTCCCAGAAACTGTTACCACCATAGATCTACATGGGCCTTGTTCAAGGACTGAAAGAAAATGCACAGAGATTTAATATATACAAGATATTTATTTATATAACACAATATATATACAAAAGAATAGAGTGATAAGTTGTAGGTTCAAGAGTTCAAATGTAATTTGTCCTGGTGCATATGAAAGAGAGAGAGAGAGAGTTGGAGAATGTGGATATATATCTATATATTCAGTAATAATATTCATTTGCTTAAAATAAGGGAAGGAAGTATGCATGTATTAGTGTCAACACAGGACTGTGTGGATGTCTTAGTCACTAGTGGTAGAAGGAAATAAGTATTATATGAGTATTATGTGTGGATTGCACATAAATGTCTTATTTCAGCTCGGGGTATGTTATGATAAACACATTATCTGAAAATTGATAAAATTAATCCATTGATTATGATTTAGGTTGACTTTCTTTCTCATTATATACATAGCTAGTGATCTACTGTGAAATTGCCACTTGGCTTCTGATCAAGTTAACTTATATCCTGGTTAGAAACATATCTTGTTTCTAATTTTTTCACTAGACTATGAAGTTCATGTCCTGTTTGGGACAAATTCTGATTGATTGGTTAAAATATGACTTCACGGCCTACCAATTCTGAGTATACATCCAATTTATAAATGGTGAAATTTCCGCTTTTTTATTGTTTATTCATATTTTTCTTTCACTACAAGGCAATCAACAGAATGGCAATATCCTTTTTCTACATTGAATATTCTTCCCTCTTACTTAATTTATGTCATCATATTTTGTCATGTTTTTATTTGAATTGTTTCACTACTTTAAGTTCTTCACAACATCCTGTCCATTGTAGCTCTTTGTAAATATTATATTTTCACTCACTTTCCTAACGCCTGTTCTACCAACCATTTACACAAGTCCATCATGTTTGTAATAGTCATTTGCTTAAAATAGGCTGTTTTCCTCTTTCCCTCGTCTTCAATAAGTCTTGTGAGTATCAAATTTTCTAAGCACTTTTTCCTCATTATGTGCACTAGAAATTTCAACTATCTTTTTATAATGTTAATAAGTATAACTGTTCTTCTTTGTTTCCATTTTCTCTAAAACTTTGATCATATGTTCAGTCCATAGTATTCTCAGCATCCTTCTGTACAACCACATTTCTTAAAGCAACAGAAATGTGGTTCTACAGAAGGATGCTGAGAATGCTCATCTGTGATGAGATTGTCCTGCATTCACTGCCATAACAGTTCAGTACTCTTTTGTCTCTAACAAAATCTTTCTATGGCCCATTGATTCTGAATATACATGTATTTTTAGAGATGGTGAAATTATGGTTTCCTTGTTATTTATTTTTATATCACTCCAAGACAACCAACAGAAATGGCAATATACTTTTCCTGCATTTAATGTTGCTACTTCCTGTTTGGCAATTTTTTTTATTTCTAGTACAACTAAAATATGGCATTTTTCCAAAATAAAAGCAAAACAAAGCCATCTCTGTCTTTAAAAAAATTACCAAAAATCAGGGAATTTTCCGATTTTATTGAAAATTTCAGCAAGTACTCAGTAATAAATGTATTTTGTACTGAATAGGTTCTTTTATTAGAAAACCTTGTGGAATTTTGTTATTGGTCAGTTACATCCTCACTTTTAATATATCATAAACACATTTAAAATTGGATGTTGATGAAAAATATTTTTTATAGTTTTAAAAAGAAAAATCCCTGAGGATGTTATTTCAGTAAAAAAATTATACACTATCAACTGTGAAGCTTATGCCAAAACATTGCAAAAACAATTCAATAAAATACAAAAAATATTTTTTGTGGAAAGTTGGTATTTTCACAACTTAATAGTACACATTATTTTCTTTAAAATTTGACAGAGGAAAAATCTACATTGAATATTTTTGAAAAATATACTTGTAATTTTTCAGTGTGATTTTGAAATTCTTCCAGTCATTTATGAAAAAGATTCTTTTATTAAAGCGAAATGTGTTTGAAGAAAAAATGTAACATTTAATGCCATTTTTGAGTATGAAGTATTTTTAAAAGAATTTTCTATTTTCCTCTTTACAACTGTTAGATTATTTTTTGTATAGAAGATCAAATCAGAATAATTCATTTTTAATCATTCAAAAAATGTACTTTTTATACTCCTATTGTTAGTATAAAATTTATTCATTTTGAGTTTCATAAAGTCCTATAGAATGAAGAAAATTATATTTTTATCTTTTTGGTTATGTAATGTTAAAAATAATTATGAATGGTGTTTGGAAGTGTCTAGAATTTTTATAACATTAAAAGATGAAAGAAAGCAAAGTGAAGTGAAGGCAAAATCAGCAGTAGCATTTCAGTAAGAACTTCTTTATTAATTTTCCCCAGTGTATTTTTTTTTATAATAGCATTTCCTTTTTTTAAATATATTTCTTAAAATAATAAAAATATCTTATTTAGTGCAATTAAATATTCTATGACATCATTTTCTTATCATTTAAAAGCAAAATTTTTATATTCCTATTAATCATTAAAAAATATTAATTTGAATAAGTTTCATGGTAAAAATGTACTTCTAAATTATGTAAGATTAAAAATAATTAAAAAAATAATTGTTTTAAAACATAAGTGAAGCAGTCACTTTATTTAAATGATGGTTTGGAAAATAACTTTTTGGGGCAAGAAAATCAACTAAGTATTTTGCTATTCTCATTTTGCAAATAAAATTCAACCAGGAATCATGAAACTGAGATAGCAAGTGCTGCCCCATGTGCCTTATCCTCCAGATTTATCAAAATTTTATTACTTTCACTGCAATACTTCTTGTCTGGTCAGTGGATTCAATAAGTTATTGAAATAAGATATTGAAAAATTCTTCAAAGATTTCTTTTAATCAAAACTGGAATTTTCCTTTTATGATGGAATACACAATTTATTTGGAAAGATAGCTTAAGTTTGTGGAAAGTCAGGAAAAACACTTTGATCACTGACTCATGTTGCTATAAATTTATATGATGAATAGATTTTGTCTAAACCATGCTGGGAAACTTTTAATAGAAATATTTAACTCATACACAGATACAACAATACATTTAAAAACTTTAAAATAATGATGTTAAAATCATAAAAGAATAATAACTGAAAAGTTATAAAAGAAAAATAAGAGACAAAATTTATGAAAGAAAAATAATTGAAAAATGTCATGAAAAGCAATAATTGAAAAAAGTCATAAAATGACAGTAATTGAACAAGTTATAAAAAGAACAAGAACTGAAAAAAAAAGATAAATCAGTATTTTATTCATGAAAGATGAAAATGAATTACAGTAATATTTTTATTTTGATAAAGTTTTACACATTTTTCGAAATAGGGTAATTTCTCTTGGCCAAAAAACGTATTTTTCCATTGAGTAGACAGGATGTATTATGGAAGAATTAATCTGAAAAGAGAATAAATTCTCAAATAAGAAAATATTCTTCAAAATGAAAACATGCTGAAATTTGAAATTAATTAGCAATTGTGACAGTAAAGGAAACCTTTTATTTAATGAACCTTTTTATGAGACATTTGGGATATAATGGCTGTTAGGGCTGAGATTTTATTTCTGTCTATTAGTTATTAAAGAAATACTATAAATTACATTTCACTATTTTTTTATCAACTAGTTATTAATTATGAGCCACAAAGCTTCAATACACTGATGACAACTGTACCCTTGCCCATGAACTCAAAGACCTCCAGAACTCAGTGGACAACTTCTCCAGAGAGAACACGTGCTACAGACTCACTATCAATGTGGAAAAGACCAACATCTTGCTCCTACCATGACTGGAACATCAACTAATAGCAAGAGTCAAAATTACCATCAACGAACTGGACCTAGAGAATGTTGAACAATTTCCAACATTGGTAGCGTACTAACATGAAATACATCTTCAGAAAAAGACATCAATAACTAATCAAAGCCACCCACACAGCATACAGGAAACTATTCAAAAGAGTCTTTGGCAATTCTGGGCTAACACAAACCACCAAGTTCATGGCCTACTGAGCTGTTGTAATCTTGACTCTCTTGCATACCTGTGAGACCTGAGTACTCTATCAAAGAGACATCTGCAAACTTGAAAAATTCCATCAAATGAAATTTCATCAAATCCTATGGAGCACATGGCAGAAACAGATCATGAACAACAAAGTTCTCCTCCGTTCAAAGATGGAGAGCCTAGAAAGCATCATGACTCACCACCAACTTTGATGGGCTGGGCACATTGCCCAAATGCCAAACAAATCCTCTTCTCAAAGCCAGCATCTATGAAGAAGCAACATGAAGCCCAATGTCATTGATTCAAGGATCGGCTCAAAAACACCTAGCTGAGGATAGAAATCAATTTGGTCAATTGAAATACAAAAGATGCAGAAAGAACCAATTGGAGAAGAGCAATTCATGAAAAAACAAAATCCTTCAAAAACACCAAAAGAAATAGCAGAGATGAAGGGGGCCCAAAGGAAAGTCAGATCACTTCATCCCGTGAACCTTTCTACCCTAGCATGCAGTAGCTGCAGACATCTCTTCAGATCTAACATAGGACTCATTTCACACAGAAGGAAATGTCTATGGTCATCTCAATATGCAGCAACAAGTTCCACCAATGACAAATTATTAATTTATGCTTAAAATAGATTTTATTTATGAAAACATAGCTCTCTATGATACAGAGGTTAGATAATATTATGAATCACTGCTAGAAAACTTTAAGAGCCATTGAACTACATTGAAAAAAAGGTGAATTATTCTTTTAATTTAATCATTTTAATATTGTACAGTACTTCTTCCATGTGCCGTGTCCTTTCAGTACATGGGAGATTATGGGTCCCCACAATTTCCTATCTTTCTAGCTCTTAGTAATGTTTGTCTTTTTACCATCCCTCCCACTATATCTTCTGCCACCCATTCACCAAAGTTCATTAGGTAGGTGGCCTGTTGCTTCCCACCCTGTCCCTTTTTCCTTTAATATCTCCTATGAGTGTCAAACTTTCCAAGTACCCCTTTCTCATTATGTGTTTCAGAAAGTTCAGTTTTCTCTTTCTAATTCTTAGTATAAATGTCCTTTTAGTTTCCTTTTTGATTAGGCTTACAGCCATATCATGTTGTAACAAATGCTTCTCATACAATCATTGATGCTAAGCAATGTCAACCTTGATCAATACCTAGATGAATAATTCTTTGGGAATACAAGGTACTGCATGCTTGGGTGGAGTAATATATAATGGCTCAGAATTGCTTGGGTGGCAGAATACATAATGGCTCAGATTCTGAGAGCAGAGATCCAATTCCAGTCGGGTTCACTAGTTTCACTTATATAAAAATACCCTTGGGAAAGGTATGAATCTGCATCTTTTCTCCCCAGCTATGGATTAATTAGGAGGACTAGGATAAGTAAATCATTACGATCTCATAAACATCCTTACAACCTAAAAATGTTTTCTGGCTTTAAATAACATGCAAAAAGTTGATAAGCCGTAAAAAATGAATGAATCAATAAATTCATTTTCGTTAGAACCTCTCTATTGATTACGAGCTCCATCCATGGTATTCTCAGCATCCTTCTGCAGAAACCACATTTTTCTTGCTACAAGTCTGTAAGGAAATTGTCCATCATTCACTGCTACAAATGAAGATTGATATTAAAGAATAGTTCAGCCTTCTTTTCTTTGTTTCTAATGAAATCTTTCTTGTTTTTTAATGCTTTAATTAGTTTTTGGAAGGCATCTTTTTATATTGCAATACTCCTTCAGATTTTAGTGTCACATTTTCCATCCTCCCTTAAAAAATCTTCCCAAATATTTAAACTTCAGTACTTATTTGATTTAGACATTTCCAATTCACAGCTTGCTAATGTAATATGCTCATTATTCAGTGGGTGCTCAAATATTGTGCTCTTCTACCTACCCATGTAGCCTGGAAAGCAGCAGATACCAGAAGTTCCCTGAAACCCTTGAAAACAGTAGCCAGGACTCATACAATCTTGTGATGAACTACACATCTGGGGAATATCAAATGTATTACAGTCCATATCCATTAGAGAGGGATAAAAATCTGAAAAGAACAAAATCAAATATTTTTGGGAATCATTTCTTTTATCTTGCTCTATGCTGGAAGCAAATTTTATTTATTATTTTTCTGAGCAACTGAATTGTAAAAAGAATTAACTAGAATTACAATGATACAGTTATGAAAGCAAAAGAATTATCAAAGATTGAAGAAGTTCTAAATAAAAGATATTAAAAGGAGACTGTATTACATTTTATATCTATATTTATACATGACATTGAATGAACCAAGTCCCTTCCCTTTGTTCCACTGCACTATTCAGTTGTTTGCTCAACTGAGAGATTTTCATATGCCATGAAATGGTCTTGAAAAAATTGTTGTAATTAAAGCAATTTGATAGTTTTAAAAAATGTTGTCATTTTTCTTTCATATATTACAAATTATAATATTTATTTCACAATATACCATTTAAAATAATGTGAACACAGTTTACTACCTTTTATATATTATTTCAATTTATTCTCAAGCTGTGATCAAAATGCTAAGGTTGTTACAACTTTCAAGACGTAAAATTGCCTTATATGAAATAATTAAGCAATTTAATTATAAAAGCCATCACCCAAATAATTATTTATGAAGGTTGCAAAAGGCAAGGTTAGAATGAATAACAACACCATTGTTTTTAAAAATTTGATTTTTACAGTTGAATATGCAATTTAATTATCTCCTTGAAGCAAGAACTGCTAAACTGGACAATATATAATATTTATACAGGTAGCTAAAATGTCACTGGCTCATATAATATTTCACCCAGTATACAAGTGAATGAAGAGACTATGAACTTTTTGAATATTAAGGAAATATTCAAAGATTTAAGGAGACACATGTACAACTTTAAACTTACAAAGAATTAAAAATAAATACATAAATTCTCGTATATATATATATATATATATATATATATATATATATATATATATATATATATTAGCTTAAAAGGTGTCTTATTAGGTGGCATTTAAGCTAACTCCTACGGACAGCTCTTGATTGGGCCTTCATCACAATAGGAAGGGAGGAGTAGATGCGATAAGCGACAATAAACTACAGAAGAACTCAAAATTGGTCACTGCATTTAAGTATTGCATTAATATTTAAACTGACCTTTTAAAAGTTCAATGATAATTCTTCTGCCACCACTTAATTTAAAGACAATTTCATGTATGTAGGTTCTTACTTTCCGTATGAACAATTATTTTTATTTCATGGGTGACTTCTACTGGATTTCAGTGTAACACACTGACATTTGCATTTATTATATATATATATATATATAACCTCAACCTATAACTTTTAACCTCAACCCTCAACCTCAGCCATGCTCCAGGCAAACTTCCAGCATCGATGAAGACGCTCTGGTTACTATGGTGGAGAATAAACTGAAGATTTTTATGGAGGTGATTGCTAAGAGTTTGAAAATCAAAATCTCAACTACTTTTTACCATTTTACGAAACTTGGGTTCAAGAAAAACATCTGATTTTGGCAAATCAAAAAGGTTTTCATTTTCTTCCATGACAACCCAAAATCACATGTTACAAAATAGACCTTGCAGATGCTTAAAGAGTTGAAATAGGAAACCCTCCAGCATCCACTGTATTCTCCTGACTTGGCTCCTTTGGGTTTTCATTTGCTCTGATATCTAGAGAACAGTGAGTTGAAAATTACAAACTTCTTCAAAGAAAAAAAACACAGTTTCTATGAAAATGCCATCAACAAGCTTGTAGAAAGATAGGAGACAACTGTTAAAAACAACTGAGACTATGTACTTGACTAATAAATGTTTATTTGTATGTAAAATTTTGTTTTTAATTTCCTAATCAGGAGAACAATAGACTACATAGAACAATAGACTGTGTACTTGACTAAGGAAATGTTTATTTGTGAGTATGTTAAATTTTGTTTTTAATCAGGCACAAACTTTTGAAGTGATCTATGGATTGTTCTTGAATTTTTTCCACATTTTCTGGCATTTTTCTTTTTGATTTTGATTGTTTATCCTGAAATGTCATAATTTTGAATCAACTCTCAACCAGTATTGAAACACATGTGCCACTCAAAAGTGTGTGCTGGTCTGAAAAAACTTTTAATACAAGACTGATGAAAACTTTTAAGGATATAAGTAACAGATTTAATTGTTAGATAATCTGCAGTAATTTTATGTCCAGGTTCTTACAACATTTCATCTTTCTTGGCTGATCTTCTATTATCACAATGTGGGATACTTAATAACAAAAGGAATAAAACATAAACAAAACCAAAAAGAAACTAAATACAACTGGCTCGGCTATATACCAAAACATCTAAAAAGAAAAGAAAAAAATTAAAATCTGAAAATTTTAAATTTCAGGATCCACTCCACTTTGTAGACATAAGTAGTTACATTGATGTAAATATCACTTTAGTCTAATGAACTCCTGAAGGATGTGACAAATACAGACTTTCAAGTGCGACATGGTTTTCAAGGCTGCTTGAGTATTACTTCAAGTTGTTGATTGGTCAGGGCACTGCAAAATAGTCATGAAGAGAACATGTGAGAATGCAGGAAAATGTTGTGAATTCATCTCTGAATAATGTCAATAAGGTAATCATCAAATCTCTCATATAGTTGGATACATTTATGAAGTTTGCCAGTAGATCCTAGCCTAGCCTGAGAACTTTCTGACACCATGGAGTGTCTATGTGTGGATATATATATATATATATATATATATATATATATATAGTGTATGTGTATGGTTATAAAAGAAATGAAACTTACTGAAGCCTCTATTGATAACATTATTTGAATTTACAAGTGGTAGGGCTCTTTGAAACCTTAATGCTGTTTTGTCAGTCGGTGATGTCGCTGCTCCTACAGGTCCTGCTGGCTTTCTATTCAAATAAGAACTAAAAGCAGGACCATTTTGATAATCATAGAAGTCGTAATCATAATAATTATTTGGATCATACGGGTTCTTTCCCCAATTCTGGGCAGCTGCATTGGTCAGGGGATTTCTCTCCCCACCTGAATTTGTCAATGACTGCCTGTTCGTCAGCAAATGAAGTATTTGTGGACCGTTAGACTGGGCTGAAAATAAATATAAAGTAAATTACCAATTAATAACAATTCTAAGAGGTGAATGGTGGTGTAGGGGTTATTGTGTGGCAAAGTCATTTGTGTTGGAATGTTTTCATTCATTTGTTAAGCAAAGCTAATGATGGCATTAATTGGTTATAATTAGATTTTATTTATTTGAGAATAAAGTATTAAGAAAATTGATAGGATTAGCTAAGATTTTATAAGTATATGACTAATACATTAGCAGACATGAAACTGTAGAATAAAATAAAGATGTGTTGATTTAAGCATGTCACTCATCATAAAGTTATTGAGAGTTCAAGGGTTATTTATTTTTCTTGTCTCACATCATTTAGATGATTTTGTGCACAGATGTTCTATAGATATTTACTATAAGTCATTATTTGATTGTTTAGGTGACTAGCCAATCAGAAGACAAGTAAAATCAAGCTTTCTGGTGGAAGCATTTGGACTTTTGAAAATAGCATTGAGATTTCAGCAGCATATGGCTGTCATTTGGGGAGTAGTTCAGGAGTATTGATCAGTTTTGGCTTGGAATTTTCATTCATAAAATGAACTGTATTAATGAGATCCATCAAATTCATAAATAGTAGAGTTTGATCTTGAAAAATCATTGTTATTCTTTTAAAAAATTGCTAATGCACTATTCACTTGCAAAAAAATGAATTATTCTTACAATCCAATATCTCTTTGAGATTTTAATATTGCATAAAGGTTGATAACTCATAAAAAATAAATCAATCAACAACTGTATTTGATGAAGTACAATCTTATATGGGAATATTGGAAGCCTCAGATCTAATTGAACCCCAAGCTATCATCGGTGCCATTGCTAGAAGATAGTCTGTCTTGCTGCTGCAGGAGATTGTACTGATGATGGCAGCCAAACAAAATCCTGGAAAATTTTTTCCCTGTTGAAACCACCTGAAGCTCTCTGCAATGTGCTTGTCCATTGAGCTTGAACAAATTAGCCTTAGATACAGTTGCTTGTTAGTCTGTTGTCACAATTGTAGAGTAGAAATGGAAGGTCTCATTAGATAATGGGGGACTTGCACAGACAGACATAAGTTACCATATCCAGTGTTATATAAACAGCTGTGTGGCCAGGGATCACATGTATTTTTGTAGTTGTATCTCATTGGTGCGAGAATAAAGTAATTGAGAATTACTACTACCATTGCTATTGTGGTTATTTTACATGGCTCTGTGAACAGTATCTGGTGAAAATGTGAAACTATCTTAACAAAATAAGGCATGGCATCTACACCAGGCAGAACCCTTGATTTGATTGCTCAACTCATGTAACAAATGCTACAAAGGTAAACTATTGCTCTTCAGATGGATGGAGCCCCTAATGCGATGCAAATGTCAAACACAAAAAAACATCCTGTCATTGAACCCAACACAACGGACACTGACTGAGCATTATTCCTTGATGTTTGGTATAAGAAGATGTGTAAACTTACCAACCCAGTTGAAATGAACAATGAATTGAGAACGACATGCTTGGCTGAAGTAAACAGGCTCATTTTTAACCTTATAGGGACTGAAACCTTAAATTCAGCTATGGAGGAAAGGCTTTTATCACACATCCAATTCGTTGTGGTAGAGGGCTGAAGTCGGCGAGTCAGCTACTCATGCGACATGATAGCTGGGCAGATGATTGTGGGTCTTGCCAACAGGGAGCACAAGAATAAAGTTTTGGTCAAGGCTGCCAACCTCACCATGCTTGTGTAAAAGTTCAACTGACTCGTCAGCTTGGAAATGACACACAAGTCAGCAGCACAGTTACTAAGGGACGTCAGCCCATCAGCCGCATCCTACCTACAGATATCTGGCCATGGGCGCTGTGCCCTCCAACAACCCCAAAAACTAATGTATCTTTGTCAAATAATAATCCTTGTGTGGGTTGTGGGAAGACAGTCCACCCAGGTGTATCAATTAGTAAGAGATTACACAGCAGCTAAACTGGTATATCATAATTGTGGGATTAGAGGTCACGTAAAAAGGGTATGCCAGAAATCTACTAAAATTGAACTTGGAACCATGAACAGATTAACAAGGTGTAAGACAGGGTGTGATTCATTCACTTTCTCAAAAAATAGTCTGAAAGTTCCCCACCACTGGCACCATCCACTCTGCTGGCATATCAAAATGGAGTCGTAAAACCAGTTTGATACTACCCTGTGCTGTGCCTCATCTTGTGTAAAATGGAAAGTGGTTTGAAGGAGGTGTCCCAGATCCACCGACACCTTTGACAATAGAAAAGACTATAATGCATCGAACCCATGCTTCATTTGGATGCACCCAGATGGATCCAATTAGCTACAGTAGTCATCACATCTTTGTATTCACAGTACAGGGGCTCAAACTTGTTTAAGTGGACCAGAGATATTAAAAACTACTCAGGTACAGAAAGAAATGACCTTGTGCTAACTAGTCATTGAATACAGGGCATCACAGACAACCAAGTTCATATAAAAGGTTTGTTGTTTGTGCATATAAGAATTGGCTTGAGGGAGACATGGGAGCTGGTGTATGTGTCAAACAACACTTCTGGTTTTTACTTATCAGAATCTGCCACCTGATTTCCCAGCCCAAACATCACAACTGAACTCATTGAAGGGCCCAAAAGAAAATGCACTGTGCACATGCACATGCAGAAAACCCATTTCAGCAATGCCTAGTACCATCCCATCCCTTCAGACTGGAATGATGGATACAAGACCATTTCAAATCCAGTGCATTTAATACCTGCCCACACCATCCCTTAGGCTATGACAGGAAAGCCATTGGACATTACCTTCATCCTGATGTGATGCTATCAGTGGTCTACACACCGATCACTGTCCCTCACCATTGGAAGAAGAGAGTAAAACAAGACCTTGATCAAAACATCGTATTGGGTATAATTGAATGAGTGCCAACAGGCACTCCTACAACCTGGTACTCTAGGATGGTAATCACATCCAAAACAGACAGCTTCCCCAGATGTACAGTGGACTTACAAGAACTGAATGCTGCCTCAATGAGGGAAATCCACCACACCCATTCCCTATTTAATCAGGTCTCCATTGTTCCAGTTCAGACAAAGAAAACAGATCTGGATGCAATGAAACGGGTATGACAGCTTACCGCTTTCCCCGGCCACACAAGATACCACTACATTTATCACTGAATAGGCCTGGTACAGATATGTTCATGCTCCCCAGGAATTTCACATGCCTGGAGATGGCTATACCTGTCAGTTCAATGATATTACAGTGGACATGGTTTGAAAAACCTGTTGCATAGACAATAGCCTCTTTTGGGACAATTCTATAGAGTCTTCATTCTGGCACACAATGGAATATATAACCCACTGTGGGAAGAATGGGGTTGTGTTTAATCCTAGATAAATTCCATTTTGCAGAGAATGAGGTGGTGTTTGCCAGGTTCTTAATATCAGCTGATGGTGTGAAACCAATAAAGAAAATGACTGAGGCCATCCTTCACTTTCCTATGGCCACAAATATCATGGGCAACAGGTTCTGGTTTGAACTGAGGAATCAGATATGTTATGTATTCTCACAAGCTGAGGTGATTGGGACAAAACACTTGACCAACTTTTTCAGGAGTCAAAGCGAGTAATCATGCAAAAAATTGAGGACAAAGTCAGGACATACAAGATCAATAAAATGACATACCTTTCAACAGATTACAGTAAAACAGGAATCAGTTACTTTTTTTTCAATAACACTTTAATTGGCCTGATGAAGTGAACCCAAATTGCAGTGATGGTCACTGGAAAATTATTTTGGCTGGATCTCGCTTTACCAATGATGCAGAATCCCGCTATGTACTGTTCAAATTTGAAGCCCTGGTTCTTGTCATATTGGATGTTTATATTGGGATGTCCAGATTTGATAGTGACTGTTGACTATCAACCACTCATAAAAATTTTCTCAGATCAGGCCCCTGAGAACATAAAGAACCCACATCTCTTTGATTTCAAAGAATACACACTAATGTACAAATTCAGCATTAAACATCTCCCTGGAAAACTTAATTCTGCACCTGACTGTGCCTCTTGCTACCCTTCATGGATCCCAGCAGAGGACTCGACAGAACATCCCCAAATATCATCTGTACATATACAACAGAAGCGTAGATGGTCATTCAATGAGGTGACTATAACTGATGCAGTTGAACTATTGTCAGTGCAATCAAAGCTGCATTCATGTCCACTTATGAGCATGACACTAGATTGAGGGCTATCATATTGGATAGGATCATTGCCGCAGCAGCCATTGATGAAGAACGTCGGACTCTGACAGAATATATACAGACTAATTTCCCCAAATCATGTCATGATCTCCCATCAGTGATCTCTCAGTTCTGGCCCATACACAAGGAATTGTACTGCGTCAAAGGTGTACTGATCAAGGAGAATAAAATCCTTATACCTCGACAACTTCATGCAGAAGTACTTGAATCCCTACATTCTGCACACCAGGGTGTAAATGGCATGCTAGAAAATGTGAGACAATGTCTATTTTGGCCTGGTTTTGATGTCAGCACCTGACAGATCAGAGCCCAATGCTAGATATATAATTCTATCACCCCATCACAGCCTAAGGAGCCTTTGATCCCACTGTCTAACTCTGAATTCCCCTTCCAACAAACCGTGAATGAATTTTTCTAGTTACACAGTAGAAATTATGTTATATATGCAAATCAGTACATTGGTTGGGTGGAAGTGGCCCTAATGTCATCTAGGAAGACATGGGCATTATGTGACATCCTGTGAACTTGGTTCGGCACATATGGTGCACCTGAAGAACTTTCTTTTGGACGGGGAACCACCTTTTGATTCCCAAGAATACAAATCGTTCCTTAAGAATTGAGGAATATAGAAAATACTTTGTCAGCTTACTACCCACAAAGCAATGGCCAGGCAGAACTGGCCATCAAAACAGATAAGTCAGAAACTTGCAGATAACACGGACAACTGTGGTCATCAGCCCGTGCTTCGCTGACCCAATGCAGCATTCCCATCCAGTATTTTGGCATATCTCCTGCTATGGTATTATATGGTTGTGCAATCAAAAATTGTAAACAGTGGAGAGAAATTGGTCAACTGAGAGAGGCAGCAATGGATAAGAGGCTCATGCAGAATGAACACTTGTACAATGAGTATTGTCTCCCACTTTGGGAATTACAAATTTGCAATTCTGTTCAGATCCAGAATCAAGATGACCCTTACACTTGTCAGTGGACAAAATCAGGGGGAATTGCAGAGATACTTAGTAACCGGCAATACTGTGTGCAGATGGATAGAAGCAATTATGTAATTCTATTCAACCGTCATTTCCTCTGAAAGATCCACCCAGTTATTGACATCCCACATCATTCTATCTAGGGAGCGGGTCCCTTGACCTCATGGCACCCTGATTTACAGCTGGTTCAAGATGTTAAATATGGCAAATAGATTAACCACATCTAGGCCAGAACTGTATAATACCTCTGCAGATCCTGGGGTCTGGCTGTGGCAACCCTGGTGAATTCTCTATGGTGATTGACAGATTATAATCCCTTAGCATGCAACATACAGTATAAACCAAATACAGCGTGTAATGAATCATAAGAAATGAAAATTAATGACACTGTGGATTCAGTAGGCAGAATACAAAATAATATTGGAGAATACCAATATCAGACAACACCAGCCCCAAGCCAATGCCTGCATCGAAACCTGCAAGCACCTTGAACTCTATAAACAAAAATGTGAGGACAATTGCACACATATTCTGAAGAAAACCTTCAACTGACCACACATGGCCATGTGGGTGAGATAATTTGTCGCTTCAGAGTCAGTGACAGAGAGGGCTAGAGAAACAAAAAGAGAGGTGCAGTCTCTCTCACTGTCTCTTTTTCTGACATTGTTGCTGTCTCTTTTGCTCAAACTATTTGATACAACAACAATGTCAGAAAGAGAGATAAGGTAAGAGAGACAGTGACTGAGAAAGACAAAAATAGAGATAATGATAAGCAAGTTATTAATTTAGCAATGTGGATGAGATAACTCATCTTGGAATTGTGTGTTATTCTTTTACAAGATGACAATCTCCTTGTGCAAGGCAAGAAAAGTTATATATTTAATTTGCTAATATAAGAGCTTGCACAACTTTGTGCTTTATGTGTTAGGAGATAATTTGTACTTATTTAAATCATTAAAATATTTTAACACAATTATGCATTTATAAGTTATTCTGGTAAATTTGCAGATTAAGCTCCGGAAACAGGAAATTGTAATGAATATTTCCCTTCTGGTGTAAATTTGCATGCTTATTTAAAAAATAACAATAAAAGTTTGTGGAAGAAAACTGTTCAGGAGTTATTGACAACATAAGTTTGGCCTCATTCCCGTTGTGGTTACAGCCTGGCTGCCATTAATGGCTTTGTTTACATACATTTGCTTCGACTAGTAATGTGCAGAAGCTTCACTTGTCTTCATTACTGTACAATGTGCAAACTTTAAATTAAATTTCACGAATTGCATAGTGATCAAGACGAGTAAGAAGATCAGTAAAAAAGCTGTCAACTCAGTAAGCTTCCATGCATTACTACTTGAGGAAAATGTATGTAAACAACGCCAGTAATGGTAGATGGGCTAGACACAAATAAGGCCGAACTTATATTGCTGATAACTCCTAAATGATTTTCTTCCAGACACTTTTATTGTTATTTTGGAATTAATCAGGCAATTTCACATCCCAGGACTTAATCTGCAAATTTACCAATATTCTGTTGTATATATAAAAATAAAACTGTCATAAACTCTCAAAGAAGACTTTTTATGTTCATTAATGTTTTTCAAGAAAAACCTGTCCAGTGGGTTGCAACATTAAAACATATTTGGCAATAGATATGCAATGATAGAGAAATAAATAAAGAGAAATAATAGCAGGAAGACCAAAATCTCATCAACTCTAAAAACAGACAGATAATAAATATCATCAGAAAACAAAGCCATAGTTAAACCAATCAGTCAGAAAGCTTTCACAACAGGGATATAAGAAAAGAAATAAATAATAAAAATGAGACCAAAATTTCCCCATTTTTAAAAATAGATAGTTTGATCAACCAATCAGAAAACTCTCACAATCAGGATATAAGGGTGAGAGCAGCCTTTTCAAAATGAATCTATAGTTATGTATATAAATAGATGGAAAATCAACCAAAACCAGAGTTGATGAATTAATTTTGTCCATTCTCCAATGCTGTGGTAATTGCAACACAACCTGAGATGAAATACGACATATGCATGACTAGCTGGTGACTCTACACATCTAAACTGATCATTGCTACATTGAAAACAAATATACGTTCCTCCACAAGTGGCACCTACTACATTTGGATACATACATATATACATGTATATATACATGTGTGTGTGTACATATATATATATATATATATATATGTGTGTGTGTGTGTGTATGCATTTAATTCTTACAGGACTCTTTCCCTGTCTCTCTATCTCTTGTATTCATCAGGACTTTTACACTTGAACTCTTGAAACTTCAACTTTCACTTTATCTTTCTGTAGTAGTATTATTATTATTATTATTATTATTATTATTGTTATTGTTGTTGTTGTTGTTGTTGTTGTTTTATATAAAGATTTATTTTGTATTTATCAAAACTTTGTGCATTTTCTTTTAATCATTATAGAAGGCCAACATGCACCCAAACCAAATATGGTGGAAATAAACATTGTCATAAGATAAACAATTCATCCACAAAAGTTAACCAACTAACCATCATAACCAAGTCAAAAGGACTACAGCTATATCGTCACAATTTTAACTGAATAATAATTCTGTACAATTTATAAAAATCCGGTTTGTATTTCTCTTACGTGTTTGTTCCTAATCAATTGATAATTAGTGCCCATCTTTAGCTAATCATTTTAAATAGAAAACATACAAGGGTAGATCAATAAGTCTGTACCCTGACATGTAGTTATGATTTGAATTTTAAAGAGCTGAAATATTCAATTGATATGATTAATATTCACCATTGAATTAACTGCATTGACAAAGAAGGAAATTATGTTGATGTGATGAAATTAGGTGTAAAATAAATGTTTTTTTTTCATCATTAAGCTACAGACTCATTGATGTATCTACATTTTTTTCATACTTTAAATAATGTTAATAAAATCCACACTGAACACATGGGTTTTTGTGTAGCATTGATGTTTTAAAGCTTTCATTTTCATAGATATTATTCTACAAATAAATACATCTTGTTTTAAATATTTTAATAGCAATAAAAAAATTCTTGTAACTTACTTTTATCAGAAAATACAGGTTTCTTTGTTTGTCTTCCCAATAAGGATTGAATCTGATGGACACCCATTAAAGATGCTGATCAAATCAAAAGAAGAAAAGAAATCATTTAAAAACAAAGTGGGAGACATTTTCTAAAATAAAAAGAAAAAATGACCATAGAACTTAAAAGATGAAAGTGACTTTGAAAACATATGTTGATGTAGTAAATATTCTATAGTGATATGAAGATATCAAAATAGATATAAACAGACTGAAAGAGAAAGAAAGAGAGATTTGGGTAGAGATGAATAGACCAAAATAGACAGGTAAATAGATATGAACAGACTGAGATAGGGAAAGAAATTTAAGTAAATATGCATAGACTGAAATTGACTGAGAGATATGAATAGATTTAGATAGATACAGACAGAGATAGAGAGGGAGAGAGAAACAGATGTAGATAGATATGAACACACTGAGAGAGTAAGACTGATTGATACAGATATAGACACAAACAGACTTGAGGTATAGAGAAAGAGAGACAGACAGATAGACATACCGATATTGATATGAAGAGACAGAGAGTGAGACAAGAGACTGATTGATATAGATATAAGGGGATGTAGTGAGATAAACAGAGGTAAATAGACAGATTTTGATAGATATGAAACAGACTAAGTGAGAAAGATGTTTATATAAATGAAAACAGAGATGAATAGATTAAGATAGATATGAACAGAGAGAATTCAATGTATATTAGCAGGCTAAGATAGAGGGGGTAAAAGACAAAAGGTAGATCTAAACAGATATAGAGAGAATGATTTTGAAAGATATAAACAGAGAGGGAGGAACTAGTTTATATATATATATATATATATATATATATATATATATATATATATATATTTAGATAGATATGAACAGATCTAGATAAATAGATAGAGAATAATTTAGTAACCAAAGAGAAATGAATAAAAACATGACAAGACTTACTTATGGATAGAAAATCATAGCTCGGTAACAAGCCAAATATTTAGATCCGTGACTCCCAGCATATATACTAATGCACCCAAGGAAATGCCATTAACTCTCAAGGGTTGGCTAATTTTAATATGGTAGTCATGAGTTAATCTTTAATGGAACAAGTCACAACATAGTTTTCTTAGTTTTTGCCTATATATTTACAGTTTTACACATTTTAAACATTACCTTCAACTGCCATATGTGTATAGACCAAATACCTGCAATCTAGAATCTGGCAGCTTCTATGGTCTGACCCAGGGATTGCCACTTAAATGTTCCTGTCACAGGTTGTTTCCAGAGTTTAGTGCTGCTATATTGTGACAAAATATAAATATATTAACTCACTCTGCTCCATTTGCCAATGCAATTTTAACATCTGTTGCAGCTTTTCATATAAATATTTAAAAAATTATCATTAGATAAAAAAGGTTAAGAAACACTGTTTTAGATAGATATAAGCACATTCTGATTGATACAAAGATATAAGTAAACTGAGATAGATATGAGTAGACAATAAAGGACAATTATCAGTATATTAAGATATATCTCAAGAAAGTTGCATGTTAAAAGATTTATTTTAGATAATTATATGATTAATATTTTTACCTTTATTCTGTGAATTTCTCACATCTAGGCTCTGTATTGTTGATGTCATTGGTTTGGCTTCTGCATTTGAATTAGAAATGCCTGCTGCAACTGCACAACAATCTGAAATTATATTCATATAAAAATTTATAAAAAATTTTTTATTGTCTATGAAATGTAGGCATTACTTGAAAGAGAAGTCATCTTAAAATCGAGATTATTTAAACAGCATATACTTTCAATATAGCTCCTCTGCTTCATGGAAAGAAAACACACCCTATCATAAATAGAGACATCATACCAAGAGATGTTGAATTATAAAAAAGATGTTCTTAAAACTACAAAATCTTATTTTTCATTTCTTCATATATTTTTACATGTATGTATTTATTTTATAACCAATCATATGGACATTGAAGTAGAGCTTCAGCAGTTACGTGTTTGTCTAGATAGCATGAACAAGTCTCTTCAGGCTGATTTGAATTCAGACATGTCCTGCTCTAAGATTGGTCACTGTAGCAAAATTAAAGGATCAAGTTACTACTTTTAAACAAACTCATAATATCTGAAGACCAACTTCTCGAGAGCTCCTCTCTGCGGCTGCTCGGTCTCACACAGTCCACTGATCTGAGATGGAACAAATACATCAAGTCAGTTGCATCATCCACCGCAAGGAAAGTTGGTTCCCTGTGCCGAGCCAGGAAATTTTTCTCCCCGGAATCGATCCTCCAAGTCTATAAATCGACCATTTGCCCTTGCATGGAGTATTGCTGCCATATATGGTCTGGAGCCCCTGCTGTTTGCCTCAGGGTTCTTGATAAGATCCAGAGACGGATATGCAATGTGATTGGCCCTGATCTGTCATCTCGTCTGCAGTCGCTCTCTCACAGACACGATGTTGCCTCATTCTGTCTTTTTTACAAATACTTTCACGGTAATTGCTCCGAGGAGCTGCTTTCGCTTGTCCCTAGGCCTCGTGAATTTAAACGTCCTACGAGGCTGGCATCCCGTTCCCACCCCTACACCATTGAAACTGTTAGATGTAGACGTCTCTTCTACTCCAATAGCTTCATGTTTTGCACATCTCGCCTATGGAACTCCCTTCCCTATTACTGTTTCCCTGACAAATACAATCTCCAACGGTTTAAGTGTAGCGTCAATCGACATCTTCAGTTGCCTTGATCTATCCACTTCCCTTCTCCACATCCTTTCACCTTTCATTCCTATCTGCTCTCGCTCCAAATCTTCTGTAACCCCCTTGCCTTGATCGACCCACTGTCTTTCTCTTTCTCCACATCCTCTCCTTTACCACTCCTATCTGCTCTTCCTCCAACCCTTCTATAATCCCTTGCGTGATAATGGCCTCCAGCCTTGCTTGGGATGATACGCTTAAAAAAAAAAATTAAAAAAAGCTAGAGAGAGAAGAAATGGATTCCTTCCCTTCCAAAGGCTATAAGTGCATTATAAATGCAAGCAGCCTTGGCCAGAATTGAAACTTTGTTCAATAATTACATCTGCTGCACTGATAATCCTTATACCAACTGCACCCCAAAATGTGTAAATATTTTACATTACGTTATTTTTAATTTCAGTATAAATTCTGTGTAAAAGTGGGATCTCAATTTTGGAGCAGAATTTGAATTCTTTTTTATTTTTGCTACAAAATGTGTAGCTCAATAAATCCTTCTAGCCAATCAGAAAAGAGAGAAATATTCATCAAACAGTTCATCAAAATCCTTTCTGGAATATGTCTGTTCTTATAATCATTGAACCCATAGAGGTGTTGATATGCAGCTAAACAAAAACAACCAAACCAAACTATTGTTATAATCAGAATTAGTTTCTATTTTATTAATTCTTCTTCAAAATTACATTGCATTTTTTTAACCTGAGAAAATGCTTTCTATCTGAATCTATAAAAAAATATTAATAAAGAAAATAGACAAAGAAATTAGAATTAATAATAAATTGTGATACAAAGAAAATGCTTTCTATCTGAATCTTTAAATAAAATCCTAATACAGAAAACAAAGAAGTCAGTTGAAATTAATAATAAAATATAGAATAATTAAAATACCTTGTCAGACTCTCTAAATAAATTAAATAAATATATTTTTACTAATTTAAAAACCCAGAAAATAGATGAAGAAATTAGTAGAAATTTAAAATAAAATGTCAAATAATTCAAATATTTTAAATTAGAATCTTTAAATAAATATTTTTACTAATTTGACATGAAAGGACAAAGATAAAAAAATGAATATTAATAAAAATGTGAAACAATAAAAATAGTTTTATTTTAAATTTAGTATCTCAAAAATTATTTTTATTTTTACTATTTTAACCAACAGAAAAATTCAATAGTAGTATCTTGTGATGGGGTAATGAGGAGCAAACTAATCTGATTGCCTATTATTATAATTACTGGCTTCTATTCTTTCTAGGTACTTCATTCTTGTGGCCTTGTGCCAAACTATGTTTTGCTTAGTAAATAACAATAGAGAAGATCAAGAAATCAATAATCAAATGTAGAATAATAAAAATACTTAATCACAAAATGAATAACTAAATATATTTCTGCTAATTCAATTGTCAGCGAATAATATCAATAGATTTCATGAAGTTAAAAATTGTTTAATGTGAAAAATGCTTTTTCTCAGAATCTTTAAACAAATATATTTTTACTAAAAAAAAGCTAAAAACAGTTTAAATATTAAAAGGTGCAATAAGAAAAATACTTTATCTTGGAATCTCTTAAATATATTTCTACTAATTTAACATCAAAAGAATAAATTAGCTAAAAATGTTTTAATGAAACAAAAAGCAAATCATGGCATATTTTTATTGTTTGATTAATTTCTCAAAGAACAGAAGAAAAATCCACATTTCATTTTATTTTCCATACCATTTCATAATTCATTTTAGGAGCAAAATAATAATTATTATTTCATACATTTTGATCAAAGAAAATTAATTTTTTTTGTGGAATGTGTATATTTGTTTTGGTAATATTCAGTTATCATATTTCCCTGCATCTCGGATACTCTAGACTCAGGGATGAACCCTATTCTCAGGGATGAACCCTAGTTTTGGCATGAAGACTAAAAAACAAAGTTTAAAATAAAACATGTAAAATAAAAATTTAACATTTGGCCAATAGGACAATGGGCAAATTTTAATTTTAATTATTGGGCTGGGAAGGCTTTTACCATGTCAGGAAATACAGTATTTGCTTTGTTGTAAGCCAATTTCTCAACAAAAGTTAATGATGATCTTAGAAGAAACAAACACTTTAAAAGTAAACAAAATTTCATGGAAAGACTATTTTCCTTCAAACTATTTTCAGTAATATCTATAAAATGAATACTGTTTTTTTTCTTTTCTTGATTATATCAACCAGTGGACATTACTGGGTTATCTTGCCAGCATAAAATATATCTCAATATTATAATTGTAAAATGTAAAAAAAATGAAACTTACCAGGTTGCAGCATAGCCAGTAAGATGATATGTGATAGGAAGATAAAGATCATAATTTGGCTGGCAGTGTTTTTCAAATGGAGATGAAAATAAGTAGGCTATTAAGTGTCATGAAAGGGAATAAAATGGAAAAAGTTGCTCTGTTGTCAGAATTTATAGCTTTGGAATTAATTTGTGTTGAGTCATTTAGTGCTTTATGGATACAACACATACATAAACATAATGGATACAACACATACACATACATAAACATAATGGATACAATGACATTAACATGAATACACACAATATGTACAAATATAAATATCTATACATGCGCAAAAACAAACCTAGACCTACAACAATATGACTGTAGCCTAATGATGCAAAAAAGAACTCATTTTAATCAACAGCTATGTATTCCTCAACAAAATCAACTTCCTTGTCAATGCACATAATTCGGTGGGGAAAATGAATTAGAACAATTGAATATTATCATTTTATATCATCTTTATCAAATGTTAAATGTTACATTTTATTTAATGTATATCCTACCAATATTCCGGTTACAATTTGATTACAATTGCCTTAATGGCTTAGCCGAATGAAATTTAAGTTCAGTGAATACAGGCACAATAATGCTGATCGCTGTTTAAACAGTTCAAACCCTTCTTGTGTCAATATGAATATGGTTCAATATGGACGCTAATCTGTTTCCATCACTGGAACTGGTGTATCTCTTCGAAACCATATTTTAGCTTGAATGTGTAGTGGCTCCTTTTTAAGAAAATAAAGAAAATGGCCAATCCAGAGGTCTCTTTCACAAAATCAATGTAACTAGTATGTAACGAGTTCTCTTGTTTTGTTTTTTTGTATTTATAGATAATATTTTATTGAAAAATTTAAATTTAAATTTAGAAGTTAGTGTATAAAAATGAGTGTTTATAAAATAATAAATTTTCTGTTATCAATGCAATAATTCTGGTCAAAATTCCTGATAATGAGTAATTGAAAACCTTTTTGTAACTGTTCAGTTCACTTGTCAAAAGGTATCAGGTATTGTGAGGGTGATCTGAAAAGTTCATAGGCTGACTATGAAGGAGAGATGTTAGATCTGTAAAATCTTATATGCATTAATTTCAACTCTTTTTACTAATAACTGCATTGTTTCTTTTCAGGTAAACTGACATCTGACTGTTAAAAGAAGAATTCAAAAGTAACTAGTAGCTACTTTGACATTGTGGTTTTAGCAAGTAACTGCAGAAAAAGGGTTTAAAGCACAAGGACATTCATGTTGACATAGTTGCTACATTCAGGGATGAACTTCCAGCTTTATGAACAGTGCAAAAGTGGGCAGCTGAATTTAGGAAGAGAAGGGAGAGTCTTGAAGATGACACAAAGTCTAGACATTCTGCAGCTGCTACCACTAAAGAAAACATTGCTCATGTTCACTATATGGTGATGGATGACAGGTGATTGACTATAAATCAAATAGCCAATGTTATTATCATATCCCGTAAGAGAGTTGGGAATATTCTACACAATGAACTTGGCATGATGAAGAGTTTTTGCTTGATAAATGCCATATCTTTTTAAACCCAATCTAAAGCATACCTGATTGATCATATCACAAGAAAATCTGACATTGTTTGAGGTAGATCCAGCTGGTTTCCGTGAACATTTCCTACACCAGGATGAGTGTCAGGTAGATCACTTTGAGCCAAATATGAAACAATTCATGCCGTGAAAATACCACTCTTCACCTGCTCCAGAGAAAACCAAGTTCATTTCATTTACAGTGAAGGTGATGAGCAAAAGGCATTGTGTTTAGTTACTATCTTCAAAAAGGCTACACCATCAATGGAGAGTATAATGCTATCTTGTTTAGACACTTATAAAAGGTTATCAAGATCAAAAATGGCCTGAAGATTGAGTTTAAGCATGAAACAGAGTGTCACCACTGAGTGTTGTCCTCAATGTCCATTTTTATATTTATATATGCTCTATCACTGATATTGAGCACTTTGACCCATAAATATAGCATAACTTCAGACAATATATTTTATCTTATATATGTACATATCTGATAGAATAAAGAACAAATAGCAAACATTTATAAATTCAACATGATTTGTTTTTTTTAAGATTAATCAGAAATGAAAGATGAGAAAAGAAAAGAAAATTCAGATATTTTTCATTTTCATATTTTTTGTTTTTCATTGGTTATGTAAACCACAGATGTATTTGTCTTGTTCGGTGGCATTTGTGTGCATAATTCACATGTCTATGTAACACAATTCTAGCTGTGTGCGTCTGTGTTTGTGTGTGTGTCTGTGTGTGTGTTTCAAGTGAGCATTCTTAATTCTGCTTAATTAATGAAAAACAAAATACATATGTGCATATAGGTATATATAAATAAATATATATATATATATATATATATATATATATATCTATATATATATGTACATGTGTGTATATACATATATGTATATATAGAGATGTACATATGTGTGTGTATATACATATATGTATATATAGAGATGTACATATGTGTGTGTATATACATATATGTATATATATGTACTGCATGTACATATATATATGTATATACATAGATACACAAACACATGTATATTTATATATATATATATATATATATATATATAAACACATACATCACATGCCTTAATTAACATATTTCTACCACTGAATGTGTCATCAGGATAAATAGTTTATCTGGTTTATGCTCTGTCAACTTGTCACTAACCTTACAAACTTTGGTCTTTACTCCAATCAGTCATAATAAAGATGACTTAAAACTTTTCATACGACATACTTGTGAATTTCCTGAGACATTATTCCTTATTTCTAAAACTCAAATAACAAGGAGGGTAATTCAATCCAGTTTCTGGAATGTTTTTATCTTAAACCTATCTTCATAGTACCTTTGCCTGTAAAGATTTACTAGAAGGATGCACTGCCCACTGGCGAAGAAGTATAGACAGGAAGATTGTGTTATACAGGAATATATATATATACATAATATATATATATATACATAATATATATATATACATTATATATATATATATATATATATATATATATATATATATATATATATATATATATATACATATATATATATATACATATATATATATATGTGTGTGTGTATATATATGTATATATATGTATGTATATATATGTATATATATATGTATATATATATGTATATATATATATATGTATATATATATGTATATATATATGTATATATATATGTATGTATATATATATATATATTATGTATATATATATATACATATATATATGTATATATATATATATATTATGTATATATATATATACATATATATATGTATATATATATATATATTATGTATATATATATATACATATATATATTATGTATATATCTATATATATATATATATATATATATATATATATATAATGTATATATATATATAATGTATATATATATATACATATATATATTATGTATATATATATATATATCTATATATATATATAATGTATATATATATATACATATATATATAATGTATATATATATATACATATATATATAATGTATATATATATATATATCTATATATATATATAATGTATATATATATATATAATGTATATATATATATAATGTATATATATATATATTATGTATATATATATATATATATATATATATATATATATATATATATATATATATAATGTATTATAAATTAATAGATTTAAAATATGGTTTTACC